>VXAA01002477.1:0-26857 GCA_013399115.1 Anseranas semipalmata
TCTCTGTCACTCAGAGGTACATCTTACCACACTGAATCTAGTTTAAAGCTCTGCTAATAAACCCAGCCAGCTTGCTGCCCAGAACACTCTTGCCCCCCCTGGTCAGGTGTGCCCCATCTGGTGTCAACATGCCTGGTCTCTCGAAGGTGCATCCAAGATCATAGTACCCAAAACCCTGAGTGTGGCACCAGCCATGCAGCCAATCATTCACCTGATCCATTCACCTCCTTCTTCCTGGGTCCCAGTCTCCATCTGGGAGGACAGAGAACACTACGTGTGTTCCTGATCCCTTCAACACCTTACCAAGGGACATGAAGTCCCTTCTGATATTTTAGAGTCTCCTCGTTGCAGCCTCATTTGCCCCTACATGAAAGAGTAGGAATGGGAGATAGTCCTCTGGCTTTGCCAAGTTTGCAAACCTCTCTAGAGAGATTGTCTGGATGGCAAATGGATGCCTCAGTGCCTCTCAGCAAGGAGTCACCAACACCCTTCACATTTTTATTTATTTATTTATTTATTTATTTGTGGCACTGGTTCTAACACAGGTGGTTGGTTGGACCAACCTTGTACAGTTGCCCTTTCCTGGGTCTTGGCCATTACTCATGCACTCTCCTTTTTCAAGGCCCAGAGCATCACATCTGTTGTGTAGGAGCACTTTGGGGGCAAAAGGGAGACTCCTCCTTCTGCTCCAAGCAGAGACAAGGGTCTAGTCTCCCTTGACCTGTGAGTCTGTCATATCCATCAGCTCAGGGCTGGAAGCCAGCTTACCTTCCCCTTGCAAGGACTTAAGGCAGGGCTGTCACTGAGCCTGTGTCAGCGCACAATATCATGCATCAATGTCTTGCTCAGATTCCTGGATGCTATGCTGCTGGGTGAGCTCCTCTTGCAACATGTTAACTTGTTTGAAAAGTTCATCCAGCTGGGCACACTTGCATCCATGTTTACCTTCAGATCCTAGAAGGACTTCCAGATCCTGGAGTGCCCTGCAACTGAGGGTCTGGGCAGCTCTTTCAGCCCTCGGGAGGTCTGTTTGGGTATAGGTGTCTGGCTGGGGAGGTTGTGGCCCCTCCATCTTGGTTTCACCCTCAGCCCAGCAGTTGAGGCAGGTGGACACCATTTTTGTTTCAGTAGAAGGCTGCTTCTTGTTGCTCCTACAATAGAAGAAAGTGACCCATGGCCTCCCACACAAACTGCTATGCCCCACCCTGGCTGACATGCCCCACCCTGTTTGCCCACACTATTCACCACACTCCTGCCACTTGCACTCCCTAGGGGCTGCCTTTTTTATGTGTGGAGGTGGCTCCTGCTGCTTCTGGCCCTGCACAAGCCTCCTCGTCCGCTCTGGTGAGGGCTGCCAGCTCATAGCGGCTCCCTCTGCTCCATTGGTTGCCTTGATGCAGGAACCTCCCTGCACACCATGATCCCTTGCTCTGCTGCAGAACATGTCTCAACTTGAATCAGAGCTGATTGCCTCAGTGAGATCAGGGGTTCCTTTTCAAAGTGGATCTCCCAAATGTCGTGACTTACCTTGCTTTGGCGCACATTGAGAATCAATCTTGGAGTGTGAGTACTGGATTCCTTTTTTATGAAATAGATCTGGAAGATGTCTTCCAGGAATGCGTCTACTTCAAGCACTGGTGGATTGTCAGTCCTTTGGGCCAGGGCACAGCATATCCAAAACACTTCAAAAGTAGATGCTAGAACCTTGGCAGATATTCTGCAGGTCTGCTGCTACAAATCTGTGTCATGCAAATTGACAAAGCAGACTGTGTAACGTAAATCATCTCTGGACACCTGCTCCAGCCATTGCAAAACATTACCTTCAGCATTTCTTAAGTTCTCTATTCTAGTGTGGCTTGCCTTCTAGTTTTGGGATGTCTTAACCATAGGTAAGGCAATGTGAGTTTACATTCCTAAGTCTGGACTGATACTTTGCTGTCTCTCTTTGTATCCAACCTGATTTTTGATAAAATTACTGTAATAATTTTGATCATGTTATTGACTGTTTTCCTATCCAAATGATCTCAAGCTTGGAATGGGTATGATTTTATTCATCATTTTCATTATTTTCTCCTACCTCTTTCCAGGATAGAAGGAGAACATAGTCTAGAAGCTGTTTTACATGTTCTTTTTAGGTCTTCACTGACTCGCCCTAAACCACTACTTAGTAGTAATGCACAGTAGCTTGCTTCTGATAGTGAGAAAGTAAGGGACAGCAACTGCTTGATCATACAAGAAAAGGAGAAGAAAAGAAAAAGCTCGGGAAAATCCTAAAACAAAGAGATTATTTGCCACACTGGAACAGTGGGAAAACTGAGGACAAAACCTATAGGCCTTTAAAATAACATTTTTTTTTTCTAAGAATATACTTAATATAACTGCTTTGCTCTGGAATTTAGATTTTGTGCAGTGGACAGAATAATGCAGAATCTTCTGCTTGAGTAAATTGTTATTGTTCCTTTGAAATCAGTGGAATTGAGTATATTGGTATTCTTAAAATTAGAGCCACATATAAATTACATACCATTTTGATTTTAGAAAACTAGCAGAGATTTTTTTTTCCCAATATTAGAAGTTTATTTCTAAAATATCATTCTGCATTTGTAATATTTCTGTAATCTATGGAGAATAACATTAAAGACTATGACATTATAGTCTCATGAAGTATTTCCATCTATTACTCTTGCTTTAAAGCTGCCAGCTATTTACATAATTATTTTGTCAATCCAGCAACAGCTTTTCCTTCCCAAATGTAATACAATGAGTACCAATGATTCATGTTTCACTCTGCAAAGGAAAGCAAAGACGAGAGATAAATTGCATCCATTTGTAGGCTGAGCTGGAGTTGATTTTGAGGTTTGTAAGGAATCTTATTTTAAAGCCAATCAGGTGTAGTTTCAGGCTGCCAGATCCTAGAAATGGTCTATTACTTCATGTGTTCATTTTGAAAAGTTAGAATAACATTTAGAGCAATTTATGTGCACTTAGAACATACTTTAGACAGGTGTTTCTAGGTCAGTGCTTCAGTTTTGGCACCAGCTTCTATGTTATTCCTCTCATTAGGCTACCTCTGAGCTGTGGTTGTGTCAATCTGAGGCATGGTGGTGTGATGTGGAAGTGTCATTCAAGATTTAGATGCGTTGAGGTTTTACTCACTCTGAATCATTTTCGTTATTACATTGAGGGCCAGATTTTAACCATCAAAAATAAAAGGATACAGAAAGGTTCATGGGTAAGCTAGCTCTTCCTTAAAAATACCTTTAAGAACTGACTTTGGAAAATAATTAGCTTATGAAGTATTGTTTATGTTAAAAAACCTTCTAATTGTAATGAAGAGAGAAGCAAATACAAAACTTCAGGCTTTATTAAACAGGGAAAAGCAAAGACCTCAAGTCTTACACATGATCATTACTTAGCAGTCAAGAGAAAAAAAAAAAGTAATTAAATGAACAAACTTGTCTAAACAGAACTGCAGTATATATGTAGGTAGAATATGATTGCACACTTGCAGTACTACATTTGCAGAATGTGCCATTATGCTTTTTAATGACCACAGGGTGGGTAGGTGCTTGGTTTCATGTCTTGTAAAGAAACAAAGCCAAACTCCGAACAGAAAGAATCCCCAACCTTATGCCATGCACGATCTCTAGATTATTTTTACGGCATTTAAAATATGTAATATGCTCCTATTATTATTAGATTTGTGTTACTTTAGAATGCCACTTCCTGTCTCCATGCCACTTGAGTTAGCTCTTCAGTACTGATACATGGTTTTATGTTGATCCAGTCTAGCCTTGCATAGTATAGCAAGTAAGAATAAATTCCTGAGGCGCAATAGCTACAGGCAAATTTACTAGAAGGAAAACTGCTTGGAAGGATTTCTTCAGTTAACTTCCCTTTTTCATTTCAAGAGGGTTATTGATGGGAATCTATTAATGAAAATATGTTCAGAGCTAACAAAGATGGAGTTGGTCATCTTTTAAACATGTATTTGAAAGAGAAGTGTTGGACTAATATTCATACTATTAGAGGGGCTTACCCTGTCATTTGTACCCCTGTACAACGTCATGGATAAGTTATGATTGTCTTAAAATGTGTGAAGTAGAAGGCTAGGGAAAAAAAAATGAGCTCTGCCATAGGCAGTAGTGGAAACTGTAGTGTTATTCTTTCCCCTAGTTATTATATTGGCCTTTCTCTCTTAAACTTATCTTAAAAGGTATGGTAAAAATTAAACAGAAGGAAAAGCAATGAGATTCCTGACATGCTTCATATCTATTAAGAGGATCCATAATAGAATATGCTTTAATACCAACACTATGTTTCAATCTCAGGTGTAATTGTACTATATCATATAGCATAACTAAATAACTTGGCTATGATTATGATCAGGGTGTTGAGTGAAAATTTCATTCATCTAAATATATGCACTCCTACTTTTATACTTAACAATATACAAATATTTTATTTCAATAAGCATAAACTTTGTTTTTGAGTTTTTTGTTTCTATTTTTTGTGCTATACATTAATTTCATATTTTATTATGCCTTTAATTTAAAATAAGTTAACATTACTGACAATTCATATTATGCTGAAGGTTAATTCTCTATTTTTCTTAATAGTAGGTATAACATGTTACAGTTCAACATTTTGTTATGGAAACAGAAAAAAATATTATTAATCTATTTTATTTCAAAATATAATAATTTTGTACTATTTTTCCATGTTCTGTTGTTTAAAGCTTACATTTGTCCCCTGAAAGAAGAAAGAGGTAGACTTTTCCACAGAAACAAATATGATTTTCTGAATGTTTCTACTTTGCATTCTAGGCTTCTAGTTTTCTTTCTTTACTCTGAAAATGGAATATAATCTCTTTTTGAGATTATTACATTATAATTACATTAAATGATAACTTCTTAATAGCTTCAACTCAGATGTTTTTTGAAGGTACTCAAGTGAACAGTTACAGTAAATGATAACTACGCTCTTCCCCTCCATTTTTGACCGTTCCTTGTTGCTGTTTTCATCACTCCCTGTCGGAGAGTGAAATTATCAGATACTTTGCAGTTGTGCAAAGCTAGTGACTGAGCTAACCCTGCTTTGCCTTCTGTCCCTAACTGCATTTTTTCCTGTGTTTGTAACATGTAATTTAGAATAGGGAGCTGCATTGTTAAGAAAAGGTCCTGGTTTCAGCTGAGATAGAGTTAATTTTCTTCCCAGTAGCTGCTGTGGTGCTGTGTTTCATATTTGGGTTGAGAATAATGCTGATAACACACCGATGTTTCAGTTGTTGCAGAGCGGTGCTTACACTAAGTCGAGGACATTTCAGCATCTCGTGCTGCCCTGCCAGCGAGGAGGCTGGGGGTGCACAAGGAGCTGGGAGGGGACAGAACCAGGACAGCTGACCCAAACTGGCCAAAGGGATATTGCATACAATATGTTGTCATGTTGAACAATAAAACTGGGGGGAATTGCCGGGGGCAGCTGCCACTGCTCGGGGACTGGCTGGGCATTGGTCAGCAGGTGATGAGCAATTGCATTGTGCATCATTTTTTTTTGTAATTCTTTTATCATTATTATTACTATTATATTCCCTTCCTTTTCTGTCTTTATCTGTAGCCACTAGTTTTACCCTTTTTTTCTGATTCTCTCCCTCATCCCACTGTAGGGGAGTAAGCAAATGGCAGTATGGTGCTTAGCTGCCGGCTGGGTCAACACAGAACAGAAAGCTACAGAATTATGTGACAAAAAGGGATTTCACATCCATTCATGTTTTCCTTACTGTTATTTTTCATGTTTAAATACTTATTTTTTTCATCTCCAGCTACAGTCTCTAAGGCCATTTTGTTAGCTGGCAGCTGACAGCTTTATTCTAAATCATGTTTTTAGTCTTTTGCTTTAGAGAATTGGTTTCACAGCTCTCTGATGCTGTAATAGCAATTTAAAATAAGATTAATATAAATCCTTAAATAACAATAATATTAATAAAATGATAAAAGGCTAATACACCTGGATTACAGGGTTGTAATAAAAAAGAGGACAAAATTCATATTTTTTGTTTTATATATTTTTGTTTCTTCAGAGAATCTGAGAAATCAATTCAAATAAGTTTTCTGTTCTTTATTGTAATTTATCACAGTCATAGTGGAATGTAGAAGTCAAGATTATTATTATTATTTTTAATACAAACACATAATACTTAGGCAAACATGATCCTTTTTTTTTTTTTTTTTTTANCCAGATATCTGAAATAGTGACAGGGCTGGAAGGAAGTTTGTTGTACAGTTTTAGTATTTATATACAATCGAAACTCTTATAGTCTTCCTCTTTTCATACCATCTCTTATGCATATTCTCCTTTGTTCTTTATATAGTTATCTTCTCAAAGTCATACAAAAGAGAAGTTTAATTATATTTTTTACACTGTTCAAGTAGGTGAGTGCAATTATATTTATTTTCATTTGGTTCAGCTGCAATATGAGTTACTCATGCTTGGAGGAGTTACTATTCTTAAGAAGTCCCCAACTTTTTCTTTGATGAGTTGTACAGACTGTTCTTTCCTTTTGTTCTTGCCCTCCCTCCAGAGGGTAAGAACGTAAAAAGCTTCTGTTTGCTTGAAATACCATGTCTTTATTTAAATTCTGCTGTATGTTTGTCTGTAGCTCATTCCATTTGGGTCATTTTGCTTTTCTCTATCTATGTTTTTCCTATTCAGTCATATTACTTTTCTGTGTCTTAATTATTAGTCTAGTTCTTTAACCAATATAAATTTTCATTATATAGCTTTAACTTCCTTGATTAATATATTTACATCATTACCATATTTTGGTCACTTATTTCCTAGGTAAGAAAGGGGCCAAAAAATCCTAATCTCTACAACAAGTATTTGGGGGCAACCTGAGGCTTATTGTTGATCAATTATTTTAGTATAATTTGCATCTTAGCAAGGACCATTTTAGCTTCTTTCTATTTCTGTTCATCTTTGGATCTTTCCTCTCATGGAACAACATTCTAATGATCATCATATTCATATTCTTTCATTCACAAGAGAGATATTTAACAAATGATTAAGAGACCTGGGATTTCCATCTTTCCCACAGAATGAGTAATGTAACATGCATTATATTTATATTTCAGTTCTTGCTCTATTTTTCATGGAAGGTGAAAAAATAATTCTGTTACTTTTTAAAAATAATCTGTCTACAAATCTGCTTTTATTTCTCTACAACTGTAAAAAAAATCTATTATTCTTTCATCTCACAGTTGTAAAATAAAGACACACTTGAGAAGAACAAAGCAAGCCAGATGAAAAGACAGTGTGAAAAAATCACCATGGATCTGAACTGATGTTTAAGAAAAGATTAGCGTATTTCCTGTTATCTTTTATTTTTGCAAAATTCTGTACCTGTATCTTGATTCTTTAGGATGCCCTGTGGGTAGAGTCTGATGAGATGAAATATGTCATCCAGCTGCCTTCCTCCAAGAGTGATACATGGAACTGCAATTTACTGTCAACTTTAAACTTTTCAGTGCTATTTTACTCTCTGAAGGGTTCTTAAAGGTTTACCTAATGTAAACTACACCTTAAATCTTCTGTTGTAGCAGTATAGGATAACTGCTGCTGAGATCAATGACGCACTTACTCTATCTTGAGTATTGTTAATGTATCTTGAATACTCCCCACCGCTTTTTTTCTAAACAAATGGAAGTATTAGAAATATTTTCTTAAACTGTGGCCTTATACAATATTCTTTTTTCATGGATGCTGTTATTTGTCATCTGATGTGTATAGCACATGCTGCTTTTTGTTTTAACTAGCTCTACCTAATGACTCTACCTAAAGCCAAATTCCACCCCAATGCCTCTTAGGGTGATATAAAACTGAACTAGAATAGCTCTCACATTTTTCTTTTCTAAATTAGTGAAAATACTAATAAAAAGAATATTTTTTGTACTCCTATGTGACCTGTGATAAGGTTACTCTTTGCAATGTTAGTGTATCGAGTACCAAATGACGTTAGAAGACATGCTGCTCTGTAACATATAGATGAATTTCCTTCATTGTGCTCTTTTATTTGTAATTGCTGTTCATGAGGAAAAATAAATTTCTATGATAAAGTAAATATAAAATATGAAACACGATGTTTTAAATAGCATGCAATTGTATCTAAGCCACAAGTCTAGACATGTTTCAGTTAACTAATGCTTGACATTAAAAAATTCGAGCATACATACAGTTCCTTATGCTACCTTTCTGAAGACGTTATTTAAAGACTCATAGTTTTCATTACTACCTGCCAGAAACAGGAGAAAGTGCTGTTTCCAAGTTTTTTTTCAGACAAAGTTGTTTCCACTTACAGTGCTAACAAATTAGAGAAAATTAATCTGATTATGGATGTAAAATTAACATAGTGGAAATATCTCAAAAGTTGAACAACACAACTTCTCCCTTATTTTGATCTATGGATTTGTTCACTCAGAATCTTTCAAGTCATCTGATTATATCACCAGGGAAGTATTTGCTCCTCTTAAAAAATATAAATAGATTAATTAATTTCACTAGGTTACTCATGCTTAAATGTTCTTGTATCATACTCATAACAAATATATGTACCAGTTCCACCAGTTTTGCTGTAACAAACATGAAGTAGCAGTTGTAATCTTCTAAACCTTCTATTGTGTCATTTTACTGCGTCATTTTTTTACTGCTTTTCTTTACAAATTATGTCAGGTTCATTGCCCTATATTCCTTTTATTTCCAAAAATGCTTTCACACTGGGTTCAAACTTTAATCTGAGGAAAAGAGCAACAACAAAGTATTCAATAAAGCCATCACTTTTCAGCTTTTCAGTCCTACTTTAAAAAGCTGTGGTAATTTGATGGCAGTTGGGCAGGTCATGTTCATTTCTTTGTGATTCTCCCTCGCATCTCTTCCTAAATATATACTATTTACTGAAAAAAAAAAAATCAGTATTGCAGTGTCTGTAAATGCACACAGATTCAGGTCAAAGCAAAGAATTTTGTCAAGTGTTTGGGGGCCGGAGAGATGCAAAGGAAGAAAACAGGCAAGAATGATTCCTAATAATTCATTCTAATCATTTTTTTTTGTAACGTGATAATTTTATTTTGATATTAATCTAAATTAAAATAAAATAATGAATAATTAAAAATTGGATATTAATATTTCTTATTGTGTTTCATTTAAATATTTTGGGTTGAACTAAGTGTTGTATTTTTCTGGTCAAATCATTGCCAATCTAAGGACAGGGACTTAATCATTCAATCAGATAAAAGAATTATTTGTATAGCTCTTGCCCAGAGCTGACTGATTAGGTAATGCTAAATAATAGCCTGTAGTTAAACATTCTGTTGTTTTTATTGTCTTTGTTCACAATCTTATCTACCCTGTCCAGTTTCTTCCATTTACATGTTTGTTCTACACGCCTATTCTATTCTTATATTTTTTTGGAGAAAACTCTTATTTTCTTTATATTTTCACTGTGTGCAAAATAACAAACATATAACATAACAGTTTCCAATATATTGTATACAACAACAATAGTTCTTCTCTTCTTCGTCATGAACCTCATTATTTTTTATATCAGTTTAAACATCCTTCTGCTGTATTCTTTTGAAAGAGGGTCAAGAGTATTGTTAGCAGTATTACCAGTGCAGACAGCTTTCTTCAGTAACATTTTAAAACTGTGAATTATCCTTTATAAGGAAAACCTGTGAATTTATTGCCAGTCTGCCAAGATCTCCAAATGTAACTCATACCTGCAGCACTATACTCTTAATAGAAATAGATCTCAGTGGACTGTGACAAACCTACATTTTTTTTTCAGAGCATTTGAACAGAGATTTAATTTTAACACAATTAAAAAGAAGTGCTAGCTATACTGACTATGGTTAATCCTGTCTTTGGGCCACCAAGGCATCACAGAGAGTCTGGAGAAGATATGGATTGATTCAGTGTGGATGAAACTGATCTATGTGGGATTTTCTCTGAGGAGAGAGGGAGTGAACCTGTCTGTACCAATTGCTTGAGGATGAAGAGCTGCTATTTAGAAAAATACCCTGACCTGGGCTGAAGATGCTAAGTACTAGAATTAAAGTCAGGTGCCTAAGTAACCTGCAAGCAACCAAAAAATGACCCTTCTTACTCCCGCCAGCCATTTCTACTCAGTTATTATTAAACTATGGAGATGTACTAGGTTCTTAGTGAAGTTATTTTGTAAGTTGTCTGTGTTCCTCCATTTATATTCATATATGTGAGGGAGAGAAAGAAGGAAAAAAAGATATTCCCAAATTGGTAAACCTCCAGGCAGATCTCACACTTTGTCAGGCACCCATTACATTCATCCATAAAACTAATCTACAGAGAACCAAACTTCATTAGATTGTCTGCTCCGAGAGCTACTTATTTTTCCTGTGAATTTCTAATATCATATTCTCTCTAGAACACAATTCGCCAAAGGTAGAATGGAGGAGGTACTGCACTTTAGATGGAATTCTGATTCTGTAAAACTGGCTTTCCAATGTTTACTTTTATTCATTGTTTTGAAAAATATCAAGATTCATCATTCTTTAAGATATGTATTTAATTTGACTTCACCTCTGTAAAACTAATTGCTGCTAAGGTTGTGTTTGGAAGTGTTTGGACAATGCTCTCAGACACGTGGTCTGATTTTTGGGTCGCCTATGTGGACCCAGGAGCTGGACTCGATAATCCTTGTGGGTCCCTTCCAACTTGGGATATTCTATGATTCTATGATCTAGTACTTCTGTTTTTATTGTACTTGATTATGCAATTTTCTTCCCATTTTTAATAAACAATTCACTAAAATTAATTAAGCACATATTAACAAGTTATCTGAAATATTTCAAGGGTTTTGAATCAGAAGTGTGTTGGCAGGTGTGGCACACAGTTTGAAAGCTATCAGCTGTAATGCTATTCTTGTGTTATTGTAACAGATTGTAGAGAAAGGCAGTAGTTTTAGGAGCACTGCCATGTCTCATTCTCATTATCTAATGTGGATTTAACTGGAAACATTATGTGCCATATCACTTTGGCTATCTACTTCATGTAATCTGATTGTTACCTAAGTCAAATTTACATACCTCAGCAGCAATAGAATTCCTTATCTATAAACATAATACCTAAAGAGATAATTTTTAGTAAAAAAAGAATACACAGAACTCACAGAGTATTTTGAGATGAGCGCGCCAATTGCTGTTTACTAGGAAAATACCAAATAATAATCTGATTAGAGCTTTGAATTTAGTGAAAGGCTCAGCTGTCCTAACACACATGACACTGACAAGCATCTGGAATGATTATTGGGTAAGTTCAAGTGTGCCAATTCCTTTTTTAATAACACCAGAAAGAAATTGTAGCATTAATATAGCTACATTGTCCACATGTGATAATGTCAAAGCCAGCCAACAGGCCAAAAGGATCACTGAGTCATGACTTCAGTCAGCTGATATAAAACTCATTGGTCTGAATTTCAAAATGTGGTACACGTGAATTATTTCTAATGAAGACTGTACTATTTGGAAATTACATTAATAAAAAAAATTGTCCTTTTTTCAAAAACAAAAAATGGCAAACTACCTTTCTCTTAGTCACAGACATAATTCAGTAAAATTAGGGTAAATTAAACCTAATCTTTTTAACAGCTATCAAGTAAGACTGACTTCTGAAGCAAACCATAGCATGCAGTTTTAAGAAGACCTCTGTACTGCTGGTTTCTATTCAGTATGTGTCATTGCTGCCATTATTCTAGTAAAATATTATACATTTTCCTGCATAATACTGTAAATGTAATCATTCCTAAAATATTTTGCTGAGAAGAAAATAGCAGAGCTATTTTTTGGATCTGTATCATCCGTAGGTGTCACATGTCACTTTATGACAAAAGTCAAAATACTATAGAGAGAAATGAGAGGATTTATCCTGTTTGTTGGCATAAAACAATAGCATCAAACTTCAATCAGTCATTGAAATTCAGATCTAATTTAATTTTACAAACAAAGCTTTAAATTTAGTGAACTATTTGTTTTACAAGAAAGAAAATAATGGCATATAAAGGGAAACTACCTAGCACAGGGTCAATTAAAATCCTGCTTTTAATATTCCTGTGTTGTTATATTAATTACAAAACATTAGAGCTTTATTGGCCTCAGAGGTCCTCTGGTGCCTGAAGTTCAGTTCATGGGCATAAGAAGTTCTTCAGTTTCAGTCAAACAGAACAAGTCAATGTCTGCAACACTTTAAAAAACCTTCCCTAAGCCAAGACAGTAGATGTTCTCTACCTATCGCTCATGTCAGGTATAATCTACTCATGTTCTTGGCAATCAGCGTAAATGGCTGATATTTTTTCTGCTGTTTCTTACAGACAATAGAATCTTATAGACATTGGAATTAATGAGTCTATGGGCATAAGCCATTTATTTTGACATAAAATTGTTACATAAAATTGTTTCCCTATAATAGTCAAAAAAGAATTTTGCATTAAATTATTGCACACACATTCAAGTGCATATATAAATTCCTATTTAAATATAAAATATTATATCATTTATTGAAAACAAGACATAAACTTCAAAAAATAGGTTGATCTGCCCTTTGATGTTTATCTCTGAATATCAAATATATTCTTTTTTATCCTATATGTGAAAGACTAATTTTTTTCTTTTGGTACTATTTCTGGTGCTATCTTATTCTTACAGTGTTCAATAATTTCAGTACCTGGTATTCTTTTTTTTTTTTTTTTTTAATTTTATTATTGTTATTATTTTGTATCAGTACAGTCTGTAAAATATAGGAAGGAAGTGGAGCTAGCACTGAAGTTCATGCTAATTTCTCAATATAATTAATTATTAACAATTACTACAAATTTAAACATTCAGAGTTTATTTAAAGACATGGGATAGAAATACGAGTATATAGCTTGCATAATTCAAAGAATATGAATAATAGTATAACAATTCACTGTATATGAGGAAATATTTTCAACTTATAGAATCATAGAATCATTTAGGTTGGAAAAAACCTCTGAGCCCAAGTCCAAACATCAGCCTAGCACTGCCAAGTCTACCACTAAACCATGTCTCTAAGTGCCACATCTATGTATCTTTTAAATACCTCCAGAGATGGGAATACCTGCAGGGATGGGAATACTCTGCAGCCAGTGCTAGGAATGTTGGGATTTCTTTTCACTTCTGTACTGCAGCATGGAAATATGCAAATGGCAGCACTTGTGCCCTTCTTCAGACATTTCAAAATATACACAGAATTCCCGCGTAGGATCTGAATTCTGAATTTCCATTGACATCAATAAAAAACTTATATGGCATCTGACTGAAGCTGAACCTAACAGCCAGCAGCAGGAGCTGATGCTACAGGAAGCCAACCCAAGGCGGCAGCAGGACTGCAATTCTTCCCATAGTCCTTCTTACCAGCTTAGCAACTTGCTTGTTGGGGACCGGATTGCTCTGGAGCCTTAACGTGGGTGCTGCTCTGTGAAGTGATGTTTTACTTCAGCACGGGGCTCTCAGTGAGTGTCAGCTATCTGTTGTCGCAGAGCTCAGGGTGTAGTAGCTTTGCCTAGCAGTCTTCCCAGATCCACAGACAATCATCTTGGCAGTTGAACTGAAGCCCCCAGAAGTGCAGCACTGCCTCAGGTCTCACTGAACTGTGTTTGGTAGTAGGCTGAAAGAGCAACTGCATCTGCAAGTGATGTCAGTTATGCGATTTCTACTGTACTCATGTTAGTAGTGTTTTGGAACAGCATGTGTTAAGTACCGCTAACTTTAGGGTATAATGCCTGAAAATCTAGAATTACATCACCTGTGTATAGTTTCAATCCTATGTAAGTCACTATTAAAAAAGGAGTGAGTTAAACTTAATAACTGTACATTTCTCAAGTTTTTTTTTCCCCCAGATTTTTAAATATCATATATTTTTAAATATCATATATTGTTTTAAATATATATATTTATATATATCATATATATTTTTTAAATATTAGCTTATACCTTTGTTATTAACAACAAGATGTAAACAGGTGTTACTTACTAATTTTACCCATGAAGAAAATACATTTTTCATGAAGAATGCTAGTTGAGCTTTAAAATTTTTTTCATATTCCATTTTCCCTGCTTTAATTAATGACGGATTTTTAAAAGACTATTGCCTTCTAATTGGAATTAAAACTTTGTTTTACAAACAATACCAATAACAACAACAAATCAGAATGAAACCTTTTCAATTGATTTGAATGAATAAAAAAAAAAAAAAAAACACAAAACTAAAACCAGCCCTTAAAGAATACTCTTATCTTTATGAACTTACCTTGCAAAAGCTGTATTTTATCACCTAATTGCAATTCCTAAAAATTATTTACTTTAAAAAATGGAGAAGTAATTTTCATCCCCATATTGTAGGTACAGAGAATGGAGCTTATTCTAAAATGACTGCAAATATCCTTATAAGGTGTTTATTTGCTTTCATTTATAAGTTTTCTTGTACTTCTATCCGTGTTTAGACTCTTCAGAGCTATCACCATAGTCATTTTTTTCTTTTTTTACTTTATTTGCATCTGTAAAATCAAGAAGAGAGAATACACGATCAGAATGAAATAAATATTATAAATCACAAAGTTTTATACATCAATTACATTTGCTGTGACCCAATTGAGATTAAATTTTGGTGAAGGAGACTGTATGGCAATCTTTGCCATTACTTATTTTCTAATAGGTTTCAATGGAGATCCATTAAATAACACTGTAATATCCACTTCAAACATAGCATCTCTGCATGAGCATTCAATTATATGCAAAGTGGATAATATGCAGTTATTGAATATTTTGGTGGGTTTTGTTGTTCCTGTTGTTGTCTTTGTTTTGTTATGAGGAGAGACACTCAGGAAAAGAGATTTGTTCTTTACTTCTATAATATCTCTTGGTCTTAGATTTCTGCTGTCTAGATTTTGCCAAAATGTGTTGAAATTTTCATGATGGTTCAGTAAGAATTAGAAGCCAGTAGAATCAGAAAGAATGGATGTCATTTATTTTCTTTGTGTTTTGATGTTCCCCATCATGAAGTCATGCAGATGCGTAAACTGAGCATGTCACTCTGACTCATGAAATTTCCTATGTTGACCCTAGGCTCTATGATGAAACACCTAATTTTATCTCACAATTCTCAGAGTTGTTTTTAGTTCAAAATTTTAGTTTAAAATTTTTGTTTGTTTGTTTCCTTTTCTTTTCCTGTACATTAGTGAATCTGCTCACAGTCAAGGAAATACAAGTGGAGAAATTACTGTTATTCTTTATTTCTTCTCATTATATTGTAATACTTTTTTTCAATTTATGTTGTTCTTAGCATTAAGAGGTAATGTTTACAAAAGTTTAAATGTTTTTCTTGTGTGTGTGTGTTTGGGGAAAAAAAAAAGCATAAGACTGAAGAATCCTGTTATTTGGACTTTCTTTCTGGTTGTATACTGTTAATCACGCTGACTTCACTGAGAGTTGATTTCCTAAAACTAGTAAGGAGCTAAACCATACTATTCTCCTTTGATTCCAAATCTAGCGCTTTAAATCTTAATTAATAAATGTGTGTAAGTATTTGTGAAGGGTACACTATTCCAAACCATGGAAAAACTTTGATCTGATAGTCTACTTCTCAGAGTGATTTTATTAAAGTCTTTTGGATTTCTGAATGTCTTGCCATTGCACAGCAGTCATAACATGCCATAACATGGTTTGGTGTATGTAGCTGCATTTTAAATTGAATTTGACAGTTCAATTTCCTATTGAATTTTGAAAGTTTTAATTAGAATATATTCTTTAAATTTCTATAATATTTTTCTTAAACAGTAGATGCTCATCATTTCTCTGCCCCCCCCCNAAAACATTTTCAGATACTATACTTTTCTTTTATCTAGGATTGTCCTGCTATCTAGGTTGTCCTGCTAGCTTTTGTATTGATTAGTCCTCTAAAGTTAGTGGAAACAAAAAAAAATCTTTAAGCACATGCACCTAGCAGATGACATATGTTGATTTAGATGCATCAGGAATACAGTGCATGTGAAACTATTTTCCACTTGTTGGCAGAATGTTCTTCTTGCTATAAGGTAAAGTATTCTGAAATGGGATAACTAGGCTTTTGCTAGTGCTTTAGCAGATGTTTAATTATATAAGGGAAAAAATGAACATTAGAAGAAAGGACTGGTAGAGCTGTATCCCAGATACCATATAATTTAGTTAAGAGCCAGCATATTGAAAAAGTGGAACAAGGCATTTCAAATGTCAACAAAAGCATCCAAATCCCTTTGCCATAGTTACGGTTGCTACTGCAACCCAGAAAGAGAGGTATTTGTCCATTGCGTTGCCTAGAAGGATCACTCAGCAACTCTAAGGAGCAGTGAGAAGTAAGAGGTATCACTTAAATGCCAGAATGGTTCACTGCAGTTCTAGATAAAACTTAGGTAGGAGATGGCAGAGTTGGATTCCCATCCTTCACATTTGCCTAGGGATATTATGTACAAGGCAAATATCCCAGCTACAGGGGGGAACTGAAGGTGGATATAATATTTTTTCTTTTCTAATATGTATGTGAAATTTATCGTCTTCCCTTCCCGTCTCTCTTATCCCTTTCGTTCCTTTTTTTTAGCTCAAGTAGAGATGGTTAAAAAGCTAAAATTATGGATTCATCCCAGCTAAGTGTAGGCACTTAAATGAGGATCCTATGTTAAGATCCTAGTCATTGTAGGCTTATCCTAAAGTTAATGGAAAGTAAGCTGCCTCTTGAGAGCAATTAAGACCTTAGTTTGACTGAAATAACCAGCTGTAAAAGCCCTTCACTCTTCATACTATATCCACTAAGCTTGTGGGATAAATCTGGAACAAAATATTTAATTTGGACTTTAATGGTTCTGTCATATTGAATGGAACACTTTTTTCAAGGAAGAAAAATAAGCAAGCAGAAATATTTAAAACCAACCATTTTTTTGGCTGTTAAACAATGAACAATTTTTCCTCAAAAATTGCTTTAACATTGCTATAAATAGTCAGCTTACTATGCATAAGAGCTCTTGTGTTTATATTCCTCTTAAAAATGTATTTATGGTGGATTAAATTGCCATTAACATATTTACAGTAGCAATTGATTTGATCCCAAGTGTTTAAATATTTGGTCATCTATTACTTAATATTGAGAAACAAAGCAATAGAAGGTTTGCAAGTGAAAATGTGATACCGTGGCAAAAGCAAACCCCTCGGCTTTCAGTGAAATGTCTAATTTCTTTTCACTTTTTTTGAAAAGGTTAGAGCCTTTCAAAAATATATTTTTTTAAAGCTACCAAAAATCTTCAAGGTTTCTGTTAGCATCTGATTTAATTCCATCTACCTGAGTACCAGCAGAAGTCAAAACTGTATGCTTCAAAGAAAAGACACGGTCCATCATGTTAAGTTGTAGGACCACTATTTATAAGGACTAACAGTATTGCTAATAGAGGAAAATAAGTCTGTGGTAAATTAAAAATAAAACAAACATATAATTTCTTTGGGCTATCCAATATCATTAATTTAAATACTGTATATCATATAAGAACTTTCCTAGTGAAGACTGACAAGAACGGTATAATTTCGGTTTTTGAAAAAAGATTTCTATATATCCTCTAATATCTTTATTATCCACAACTTTGCCTTGGCAGACGGATTTATACTTCTAATACTAATATAATTTTGGAAGATAACTTTCACTGAATTCTTATAGCTTAAATTCTTTCAAAACCCCTGACCACTTAAACCATATTGGTTTATGCATTCCAAATTTTGTGATGCATTTCAGAAACACATCTGTGCCTTGAAGACAAAGATCTACTTCTGAAAGCAACAATTGTGTGCTGTCAGAAAAAAAAAAGAAAAAAGAAAAAAGAAAAAAAAAGGAAAAAAAAAGGAACATGTTTTCTTCCTAACAGTGTACAATCTAAGCCAGGGTTTGATTCAACACAGCTCACTGAACTGTGCAATGAAAACATGTACCTTTAAACAGCTTGTCACATTTTTCAGGCCATAATTTTATGTCTTGTATTGTATTTCCAGAGAAATATGTAAAATTTTATTTTTTGAGTGACATTTCAGTTTGTGATTATCTGTTTTGTTCGTAGTAAATTCTATTTTTATTTATTTTCCTAGCATTGTTTGGTAAAGAGTACTCATGTTAAATTAAGATATTTCAGACAAATTGTCCTGTCAACAATGGTTTGACATGAATTTGCTTTTTGACCTCCAGCTTTTCCTCCCAAATACCCATCACTCCCATTTACAACATCTGCTCTTCCCTCACCAACAGTACCCGTATTTCTTTCAAGAAATTTTTCTTTTCTTCTTTTCAGGGTAGCTATATCTTGAACCAAAATATCAAGGTCGAGAACTGAAGATCAAGAACCATACTGAACAAAATAACTGTGGGTACTCTAAACACAGTTAGAGAATGATCCAAGAAATGGATTTGAAGTGGAAGTGAAGACACATTGAGAGTGTCTAAAATTTGTTGTGCTATGAGGAGATATTTATCAGTTTGTATACTTGCAGTTGGAGACTTCCACTTCATACTTTGTATTTTCACAGCCTTTCTAATCTTAAATATGACATATTTACGAGGGGGATTATATGACACAGTACCTGTCATACTAGAGACTTGAGTGATGTCCTGTGAGATCTTTTCTACTTATATTTTTTCATAATTTTTGAAATTCAATTGGTTCTTTTTTTTTTTTTTTTGGCTTACGATAGATACATTTGCAGTATCAGGGTATGTATCAGGATTCATGTATGAATCACATTTGAGACCTACTTGAAACATGTGATTAGGATTATTATGTAGATATGATCTCATTATTGTTAAATACAATGGTATAACTTAACTTTTGAATATATTTAGGTATTGGTGAGAAAACATAACCAGAGATAGCACAAGTAGCTGTGCATAACAAAAAAATGAAAATGGAACTATATGCATACATGAAGTTTACCAGTGGAAAAATCACTGTGCCTCACTGAAACCATTTGAGTTCTTCCCATTGACTATGTATGGACAACTATCAAACATTTAAGTATAGGAAAAAAGAAGTATTCCTTCCCTATCTTTTCTATGTGATTGACATAAGATGTGAAACTTACGCTAGAAAAATAATTCTCTTACAAAGGGGCAAATGCCTTAATATTATAGCTTGTTATATGAATAGTATTAGTCAATATTTGGATATTTAAGATATATTTAATAGAAAAAGCATTTCAGTAAAAAATGATTTAACAAATACCTCAAGTTTGCATTATTTACAGTGGAAGCCATAAATGCTGAGGAATTTGTATTGATTACCATATAGAAGTTTCTGCCAGCAGGAAAGAATAACTTTTCATTGTTACATATTTTTGAAAATCAGACTCAGTAACTTCTGAAATTGTACATTACTTCTTTCTTTCTTTCTTTCTTTCTTTCTTTCTTTCTTTCTTTCTTTCTTTCTTTCTTTCTTTCTTTCTTTTCTGTAGCAACACACATTTCGGAATATAGGATACACTTGATTTAGAAAGTTGCTATTTTCTTCAGCTGGGGTATATTTTAAGAGAAATTCTTCTAAGACTAGTCAATCCAGAAACTATAGCAACAACAGCACAACAACAACAAAAGTCATCAAAGCTGATAGTATAATTAACTTTCATTTTTAATATTAGTATCTCAGAATCTATTAGTACAGAAAGGTTCTTTCAAGTTAACAGAAGGAATGTGCTATCTGTTCTAACTCCTGGTACTGGTGTTAAGGACTAAAGGCAGCTATTGTTGCACTTTTCCAAAACTGTTCAAAGTGAGAGAAGGTTGTCTTTACTCACATATATATGCTTCACTGCAATTCTCCAAGTGGTGTTAAATGTCCCTATTTTTCAGCCTTGAGCTGAAGGTTACCTGCCTGTCAGTTACCTATTTTAGGAACCGCACTGGACTTTTTCCATTTAGGAACAGTCCAGAAGCTGTGACTGTTCACACTGGTAATTCAGTAATTATGAACTACAGAATATGCCTTGCAGAATATTTTTTCTTCTACTGGTGGGACTAACCACAGGAGTTTCAGAAAATTGGGCTTTGGAATTTGCCTGACTTTAGAGGATATTTTCAAGTCAGGCACTGCAAGAGAATATGAACTTCAAGCAATATCTGTCAAAATAAGTAGGACTTCTGGGATCAGGAAAGTGATGTCATTTGTTATTATTATGTCATGAACAGTGATTCTGACTGTGAAGGCATTTTAAAATTATTTTAAATCTCAGGTCATAGCTGTTATTTGTCTATCTGGTTAGAATGAATCAAACTGTTCACTTCTACCAGAGTCTGAGCTAGCCCTGATTCCCAAAACAAATACAATTCATGTTTGGCAAAAGTATTAATGAAAAAGCCCATCCCTTAGAAATAATATAAGTTAATAGAAATTAACAGTGATTTAGACTCAAAATCCTCATGTAGACCTTACACACTTTTGAGGGAAACTTTCCTTCAGACAGTATGGCTGTCACCTAAGGTGACTGTGGGCACATACTGTGTTATCTAAGTTAAGAGATGCCTCTCTTAGGGCTATCATTGGAGTCCTGAATACAGTCCTAGATCCCCAAAGATCCAAATATTTAAATATGTTGGATCAGCTGAGATTAATTCCCTGCACTGTCTCACTGATTAGTAGTCACTGCCACTGCTTGGTCTGATCCCCCACTCTTTGCAGGATTCAATATATTTTAATGCTTATAGCCATTTTCTGTGGCAATTTCTGGTTTCTCATGTTGAGGAGAGAGGCTTGTCTTAGAGGGTTTTAAAAGCTCTTGTCCACCCCAGCACTTTTATTCATTATTTAGCCGTACAAATAACTGACTACAAAATCTTTTTCAAAATGTTTGTCCTATCATTAATCCAAAGTCATTTATTTATTGTTAATTGCATTAAAATATATTCAGATTCTGTTGATCAGAAATCCTCCACGCTTTCAGCACATGATAATGACTTGTGTTTATCTCAACATTCACCCATTAGAGAAAAAGAACCACTATCAACACTAAACAGCCAAGCGCAGTTTGATTCTTATAGAAAGTTAAGGGAAAAATGAATGAAAATAGTACAAATTCCATTTGTTGCTAAGTTTCTCTGTAACATTGCCCTATCCTGCTACAGCAGTATACCATGCATCTTTTACATCAGTCAGAATTGCATGGTGATAACGAGACTGATGTTAAAAACTTACTGGTTGTCATTCTTTCTTAAATATTTGGCATTTCATATCAGTAATTTGAAATGTATCTCAGAATCCTTATTCTAACAAGGTGGGAATCCTGCAGAAGGCCCTTGAAAGCCATGCACCAAGTGGAACATAATGTTTGGCTCTCTCCCAACCACAGCCTTAAACAAATCTAAGATTGGTTGTCAGCTGCTGGACCTCCAGTCACGACCCAGATTAAAAAGTACTTAGGGAAGAAGTGTTTCTGCAGCTTAGTCTTTTCATTCAGAACCCATTAGGAGATGGATGAAATGTGTAGCTCCAGGCTACATATATGACTCTCACCACAGAAATACACCTTGATGTGACAGATCCATTGGCAGTTTCTGTGCAGCCCAGAAAACATTGGAGCAAGGGAATTTGCATTCTGCAACATACTGATTGTCTTGGAAGTGTCTTTGCAGCCCATCACCAACAGGAACTATGGGCTTTGTCTGTCTCCCGAGACTAACCCTAAATCTAGGCATGGGCTGAGCCTTAGCCAAGGACACCCAACCATGACATAAGGGGGTCTTATAGAATACTCAAGCTGTAAATATTTCTCAATCATAGCCTTTCCATTGGCAATGCCTTTCAAGTTGCACACCAACTGGGGCTGCAGGCTTTGTCATTTTCCTAATCCTAATGCTAGCCAACACCCGCGTGAACAATGTTACAGAGAGAAATATTTCTGTGGTCTTCCCCTTCTTTTAGCAACCTCACAAAAACTGAAGCTCCATGTTTTGTCCATCAGTACTAACCCTGACCCAAGGTTAAACATAATCCAAAATTTGTGCTGGGCTTTATCCAAGGGTATAATCACAGAATCCTCGAGATTGGAAGGGTCCTCTAGAAACTGCCTAGTGCAACTCCCCTGCTCTATATGGTGTCAAATGAAGCTTGTTGCTCAGAACCTTGTTCAACTGCATTTTTAATACCTTCAAGGAAGGAGACTCTACAACTTCTCAGGGCAACCTGTCACAAGGTTCAACCACCTTCATGATAAAGAATTGTTTCCTTATGTTCAGCAGGAGCTTCCTATATTTCATTTTATGCCGATTGCCTCTTGTCCTGTCACAGGGCACCACTGAAAAGACTCTGAGTCAGACTTCTTCACACTCTGCCATTAGATGTTTATATACATTGATGAGATCTGCCCTGAACCTTCTCTTCTCTAGGCTGAATAGTCCCAGCTCTCTCAGACTCTCCCCTTATTACCGATGCTCCTGTTGCTTCATCATCTTTGTGGCCTTTCTTCTGAGCTTGCTCAAATATGTCTACGTACTGGGGCACCTGCAACTGGACCCACTCCAGATACGGTCTCATTCAGGGAACAATCACCTCCCTTAACCTGCTGACAACAATCTTCCTCATGTAAACCAGGATGCCACTGGTTTATGGCAGTGGCACATTGCTGGCTCATGTTTAACTGTGTGTCCACCAGCACCCATAGGTCCTTCCGTGCAGAGAGGTTT
Organism: Anseranas semipalmata; assembly: GCA_013399115.1. Classification (NCBI taxonomy): domain Eukaryota; kingdom Metazoa; phylum Chordata; class Aves; order Anseriformes; family Anseranatidae; genus Anseranas; species Anseranas semipalmata. Next base: position 22,780 of record VXAA01002477.1, read on the forward strand.
TCCAGCTGGTCAGCTCCCAGTATGTTGTTCCTCCCATGAGCATGGGGTTGTTCCTCCCCATGGGCACATGGTACAGCACTTTGCACTTCCCCTTTGTTGAACTTCATGAGGTTCCTGTCGGCCCATGTCCCTAGCCTGTCAAGGTCCATCTGGATAACAGTGCAACCCAGTGGCAGTTTAATAGCCACTTCTACCAGTTTTGTGTTATTTACAAGCTTGCTGAGGGTGAACTCTGCCCTATCATCCAAGTTGTTAATGAAGATGTAAAATGGCCCCATTATTAACCCCTGGGGTACATCACAGTGACTGGCCTCCAGGTGGACTTTGTACCACAGGTCACAACACTCTGGGGCCTGCCATTTACAAAGTTTACAGTCCACCTCAATGTCTATCTGTCTAATCTGTATTTCCTCAGTTTGTTTATGAGGTTATTTTTGGACACAGTGTTGACAGTCTTTACTAAAGTCAAGACAAACAACATGCATTGATCTCCCTTCATCCATCAAACCAGTCTTCCCATTGTATAAGACTATCAGATTGGTCAGGCAGGACCATAACCTATGAGATTATTCAAAGCAAGAAGCAGGTCCCTGAAAAGGCCAAAGTCTGCCACCTTGAAGTTCAGGGAAGGGATTCTGCTTTTGGCCTTGTTCCCTTCTCTCAGTTCGCTTAACTCAACAATCCCACGATCACTACAGCCAAGGCTGGTCCAACCTTTACATCTCCAATAAGTTCTTTCCTTTTTTTTTTTTTTTTTTTTTTGGTAAGATTCAGATTGAGCAGAATGCCTCACCTCAACATTTCCTCAATTACCTGTGTCAGGAAGTTGTTGCCAATGCATTCCAGAGACCTCTTCTGTTCAAGGTGGTTCAAGTCCGCCATGAGGACCATGATCTGAGAACACGAGGCTTCTTCCAGTTGTCTGAAGAAGCCCTCATCTACTTCTTCATGATCAGGCAGTCTGCAGCAGACTCTCATCACAATATTGCCTGCATTGATCTGCCTTAGAATCCTCACCCATAAACTCTCAACTGGCTCATCAACCATTCCTAGGCAGAGCTCCAGGCAGTCCTGCTCCTCCTTCACATAAAGAATGGTTTCCCCTCCTCACCTTCCTGGCTGTCCCTCCTGAAGAACCTGTATCCATCCATAGCAACACTTCTGTGAACTATACCACCAAGTCTCCGTGATACCAATGAGATCACAGCCCTGCAGATACACACATACCTCTAACTCCTCCTGCTTGTTCCGTCCTCATGCTGTGTGTGTTATCCTACAGGGACTATCCTGCCAGGATAGGCACCCAGCTCTATTTATTTCTCTGGGAAAGAGCAACAGTGTGCTCCATAATGTTGTCCTCTTAGCATTTCTCATTTATGTGCATACATACAGGTCCCTTTCCACTTTGTTTTGCTGTTTTTGAGATGTCTTTTGTCCATATCACCCTGCACCATTTGCTTGGAAACCCAGTCCACCACTTCCTCGCTTGACAGAAGGCACCCAGCCATGGCCCACATGAAAAGTTCTCAGGGAATAAATTTTTCTTCGTCATAACCCTTCCTTTTGCGGCTCCATAACTACAGGCTCTGTTTCTCTCCCAGCCTTAACCCTAAACTTAATTCTAAACCTAAACCTAAGCCTGACCCTAAACCTGGGCCTGAACTGAACCTTATCCAAGGACCCCAAGTGCTGACACAGATGCAAAGGTTCTCAGGGGAGAAATCCATCTGTACCTTATTTTCCTTGGGAGGTGTTACATTCTAAACACTTACGTTTTGGTGAAATCTTGGCTTATGCAGTATGAGAAGCAATACTGAAGTCAAGTGGTATATGGTCTTTTAAACCTGCTGAACTCAAATCTTTTTTAAAGATTAATCTTATTGTCAGTCCTTACATGAATGTTACTTAGAGTGAGGAATAAATTGACAAATGCTCATAGCATAAATCCAGATTATTCATTTTATGACCTTTATAATTTACTACCAATGAGGCATGGTGGCAAAATGTCCCCTATACTGAGTTCTCCTTGGACAGACATACAACTGCCTGGGATGGGAATCAGTGCTTTCATGTCAACATTATTATGATCAGTGTGGAAAGGAGAGAGCATTTTCTTAGTAAAAGAAGCACAAATAATTCCAAGTGAAAATCTTTTCTAAAACCTAGCCTTTTGAGAAGCAGTTTTCATTAGGAGCTACCCATTTAAAAATACTGTTGTCTGAGTTCATACCTGAGCCTTTGGTTTGATATCTTACCTTGAAGTACAGCCTCTCAATAGTTATTCTTTTTCAACCCCTGGTCTAGGATTGACCAAAAGGCATCTTAAGACATTTCAGTGCATTTCCTCTAAGTATGGTTTCTAAGAAATGTGTTATTCAAAGTAATGGAAAACAGTGCCTATTGCCTTTAGAAGTAGTAAGTAGATAAGATTCTTAATACGCTTGCAAGCTTACATGCTCACAGCTTGTTAAACCAGTTCTTCTCATTTTTAGTTCTGTTAACAATAATTTACCTGGAAGAAGTATGATGCAAAGAAGTGAATCATTCTTCAAGAAGGTTCCACTGTTCAGATGTGTCATTTTCTAAATGAATTCTGAACAGAAAATAGAGAGAGAAAAATAAAATAATAATAATAAAAGATTATTTCATTCTCAATAAAACAATGTATAAAAGGTACAAGTTGGGGTACTGGCTACATTTTCTATTATTAAAACTTAAAAACAAAGGTACTTAATATCACAGGATACATCATATAAAGGAGTTAATTTTATTATAATTTCAATTGTAATAAGAAGTGTAAATGGAAAATTTCTGAAAACCTGTATTTGGGACACACTGCATCAGACTGTAAATAAAATGTTGTTTATATATTTTTTTGATTATACTGATTTCATTTATTGATTAAGGTTTACTTTCTCTTCATCTGAGCACTAACCCAGAATTTTTAATTCTCAAGTTTACAGATCTGACATATCTTCCACTCGGTGTTTAAATCAAAAGGCACTTCTGATTACTGTCAGACTGTGCTCCTGGACAACATCTGTCTGCATACACTGTGTAAAGTATTAAAAAAGCCTCAGGAATCACACTAACTGATGACTGATCTGTATTGGGTGGATATATATATATTTTTTTTCTGTGTGTGTTGGCCTACTTACAATAATAATGTAAAAACAAGAAATATAAGAAAAATAGATATAAGGTATCATTATTATTTCAGACTAAAGGGTTGTATTATTGAGGATAATCTGCTGATGACAACAAGAAAACCCCATATCATTTAGTCATTTTAAAGACAGTTCAGTAAGATCTAATTAAAGAGGCCCAAAACTGAATGTTCCAGTGTTAGCAACTTAGACAGAGTCTAGAAAAGTATGAGTCATATGTGTGATGCACATGACACACATGCTTTTTGATCCTGAAACACAATCCAGAAGATAGCGGAAAAAAATTCCTAGCCAAACACCTCTGTTTCTCCTCCTACTTTTTTTCAGTGTACATCTGTTAATGACCCCAATAAAGTTAGTGTTTAAGTGGTTTTGGCCTTCGTTTAGCAATATTCTGAGGATTATGAAACTGGTCTATCAAGTACTTAAGTATGTGAGTAATTATATTGAAATCAGTGGGACTCTTTGCTTGCTGAAGTTCTTTGTTGAATGAGCTCATATAATCAGCCAGATTTTTTAAGACTAATTTTAAACAACACATTTCTGGAATCATTTGAAATATCTCAAAAACAAGAGAAGAAACCTTCTAATATTTAATAAAGTTTAAGTGAAACCTTACAATGAAATTAAAAACATAAAAACAAAAATTATTTCCAGTTTTGTTGAAAACACACGATTACTCACTACAATAGTGACCTAGTTTTTGTTCAAGTGTTCTGATATTTTAATAAGAAATTGACAAAATTTAAAGCAACTTTGAGCAAATGGAACCAAACACATTTTATGTATTCCCCATCTTGCTGTGTAATCTTCACCCCTTGAAGTCCTGAAATATATATAAAAATTTCTAAAATCAGAATGTTTTTTTTTTCTAGAAAAAAAACAATCAATTTCATCCAAATATTTTCTAG
>VXAA01002477.1:28849-51759 GCA_013399115.1 Anseranas semipalmata
CTGACTTTGAAAGTAAACAAATTCTTTATGTGCTTGTTCATTTCCTAAAAAAAATATTCTTATCCTCCTTTGCAACTAAATGGCTTTGTATAATACAGAGTGCTTTTTATATACACATGAATATAAAACTGGTGTTCCAAGCTTTTGTTTATGAATGAAAATATAAACTGATACAGTTTAGAAAATATATTTGTACATAATACCTGTTCCATAGGGAGATTTTAATGAAATATAATTTGTTTCTTTATACCTTAACAATTTCTACTCTTTCTTGAGTGTGCCGTCATGGAAATTTCATTACTCATATTAGCATTTAGACCTTTGTTTTATTCACTGACTGCCTCTTCTAAGAATTTGATGTATTTCTATTAAGCAGCACACAAGTAAAAGAAAACAACCTCTGGAAAAAGCTCTATAAAAGCAAAGGAGAACACATTTCAGAATCCAATTTGGTAATGAAAGCTGGATTAAGGTAAGAATGCCAATTATTCCTACCTCTCATATCCCCATGTCCTTAGTCCAACACAATCAAAATTCTCTTTTCAACCAGAAACTTAACTTGATGAGAAGAATTAAAAAAAAATCTTGTTAGAAAATCCTTGTTTGAACTCCATGGCGTTACTGATATACAAGGTGATCTCAAGAGCCAGAGAGTATTTGTTTCAGTGAAGGTCTGTGGATCAAACAGTGAGGTAAACAGCAGTCGACATGTACGAGGTGAGTAAAGGAGCTGAACTCTCTTCTCACATAGCTTCTAAGCATGCTCCTGGCCTATCACTAGCATTACGATGCGGAATAGGGAGTGGTAACTGTGCAGCATTAGAGCATATTGCCAACCTCCCGTCCGCTGACACATGGGGGAGAAATTCAAATGAATGGCTGAGCTTCTATTTTTTTTTTTTTTATTATTTTTTTTTTAATAGCAGGTTCCCAGTACTCCTACTTTTCTCCTTTTCCACTCGAAAAAAGTTCTCTCCTCTTCCATCTGCCTTCCATTTCTCTGCTGCCCCTCCTAACCAGCACAAGCTCAGGCCAAACAAACTGCTCTGTGAATGCACTGCAGTGCATCAAGCCAAACAAGTCACTTCGCTGGCCATATGTTTTGCAGGCCTGAACTGAAGGGTTTATTAGCCTTTGTACATTGATGCACAAACCAGTGTACATCACTCATATCTTATTAGTGTTGTGTTGTTGTTGCCATTATTTTTTCCAAAAGAACTACAGAAGTTATTCCTTCTTAGTTCACTGGCAAAATATTCTGGCATTCCAGGAACACACCTAATTCATGATACAGGGATTATTGATAGGTCCGTATCTAATTTAAGTTAGCAAACAAGTTGCTATTGAAAAGATGAGTTACTGCATAAACAGCAGCAATATTACAATCATCCTGATTACCTTCCTCTTCTAAATTCTCACTGCTGAGTTTAGAGCTGGTTCTCAGTTCCCATTCTGCTCCTTGCTGACCACTATTGCCTTGAAGATCTGGAGGTGCAAATTAAGCATATGACAGAAAAATGAACAAAGCATATGAAAATCCAGTCTGCTATGTACCCATATGCCTCAGAAATGTTTAAATGCCACTGGGGGATTTCAAGAGTTTCTAATATTAATTGCAGAGATACATACTCTCCTAAGAATTGAATGGTTATGCAAGTGTGCGATCAACTAGCTGAAAGGACCAAAGTTTTTACATCACTGAAAAAGGGATATTTAGAAAAAGTGTTTTATTTCATTTAAAAACACATAAAAAATAAAATATCTCACCAAGGTATTTCATCCATCTAAGATGGTAATCAAGGTAAAAAGAAAAAAATCAGAGGTGCTTACTGTATCTCAAGTAAAGTCATATATCTGGTCTATGTACAAATTTCTGCTCTTTTTAATACTTAATCTCCACATCAAATACTTTCACTGTTGGGTTAGACATTCCTTCCACTTACCTACTGGAGGTCCTGATAAACCTTAGTATTGCCTATAGCCTGAGCATTTAACATCCCCAAACAAGAAACTTTAATATAATATCTATTTAATCAAAACAAGTTATTTCTCTGGTTTTATTTAACATTAAGTCTTGCTTGGAAGTTTTTTTCCAAAAAAACATAAAAAATGAAAAAGTTAAAATGAAATAAATTATTATATCTCAATTTAAACTTAAGGTATTTGTTTATTTCTAAAAATATAGATTTGCTGTTTGTGTTTTGAGATGTCAATTCTGTGTCAATCCTGGTGTCAGCAATCCCTCCTTTGCTAATTCACATTCTACTCAAATTAGTTTTTATCAAACAGTAGTTGTAGTTGTTATTGTCTTTAAAATGCTTCTTGTTCCACAGGGAAGTAGAAGAGGAAGAAAAAAAAGTAATGTGGAATGATGTGCAGTGTCTAATAGTATCAATGGCTTCCCTATTAGATTTTTTTTTTCTTTTTTAATTTTATTTTGTCTGCAATCACTAGAATGCGTTGGCTGCTGTACTTGCAGATGGAAACTATGTGCAGATGTGCCAAAATAGGCTCCAGGTTTGTGAGTATTCTTTTATCTTAAATAGAGCAGATAGCTTTTACTGTATCATCCAAGTTGTAGTTGGAAAAGTGACATACACAAAAGATTTTCTTTTGGGAACAATTGAAACTCTGTGTACAACTGCACTTTCAATGGAAGAGGATTACTTCTTGACATCATTCTGGGGCATCTTTGCTTCTTTTAATATTATAGCCAATACTGTGGTTTTCTTGAGAACGTGTGAGTTGTTTACATGAGTACCCCCAGATGCAGCAGCAGTAGTGGTGTCACACTTTTCTAACTCAAGATCAACAGTATTCATTTAAACTTTTGTTGGGCGTATATCTGTGTCAATGGGACATCAACTGATTTTGCATGCCTTGAAGAGCTTTTGGGAATACTAATTATTGATTTTACACATTTTACACATGCTAAATCTTGAAATGATTCTCTCATTTTAATTCATAACCAAAATTAAGTGTTTTAAGCTGTTTTACTTTTTTTTTGAAAGAGTTGTGGCCTGTTTCATATTTTTTTCTAGTGACTACAAAATAATTTAATTGAAAGAATGACTTGGTTTCAGGCTGTCACACCTTTGTCTTGTTTTGCTCTTTCCAACTAGTTTCTGTAATATTACATAATACAACAGATCCTTGAGAAACAAAGTTTTTAGGGGAAAGTTTTAGACAAAAATAATTAAAATCTGCTTAAATAGGCAAGTATTTAAATGGCAAAATATGAGAAATGATAAGCAATTTCATATCAATGTTTCTGGTTTGATTTTCTTGCAGTTGTATATCTTAATAGTTGAAACATTATATATTCCTAATTAGAATCATAGAATCGTAGAATATCCTGAGTTGGAAGGGACCCACAAGGATCATCATGTCCAACTCCTGGCTTCATACAGGACTACCTAAAAATTAAATCATATGTATGAGAGTATTGTCCAAACGTTTCTTGAACTCTGTAATGCTTGGCACTGTGACCACTCTTCTGGGGAGCCTGTTCTGATGCCTGACCCTCTTGGTGAAGAATCTTTTCCTAATATCCAGTCCAAACCTCCCCTGATACAACTTCATGCTGTTCCCTTGGGTCCTATCATTTGTCACCAGAAAGAAAGGATCAACAACTCCTCCTCTACTGTCTTGTGAGAAAGCTGTAGGTTGCCATAAGGTCTCTCCTCGGTCTCCTCTTCTCTAGGCTGAACAAACCAAGTGACCTCAACCACTCCTCGTATGTCTTGCCCTTTAGACCCTTCACAGTCTTTGTTGCCATCCTTTGGATACAGTGTAATAGTTTTATGACCTTTTTATATTGTGGTGCTCAAAACTGCACACAGAACTCTATGAGAGGCCGCACCAGCATAGAGTGGGACAATCACTTCCCTTGACCATCTAGATATGCTGTGTTTGATGCATCCCAGGATACAGCCCTATTGGCTGCCAGGGCACACTGTTGACTCATATTCAACTTGCCATCAACCAGAACTCCTAGATCCCTTTCTGCGGGGCTGTTCTCCAGCCTCTTCTCCCCCAGTCTGTTCATTTATCCAGGATTGCCCAGTCCCAGCTGTAGGATCCAGCACTTGCTCGGGTTAAACTTCATGTGATTGGTGATGGCCCAACCCTCTAGTTTGTCAAGATCTCTCTGTAAGGCCTCTCCACCCTCAAGGGAGTTAACAGCTCCTCCTAATTTAGTATCATCTGCAAACTTACTTAGTATATGTATTCAAGTCCTGCATCCAGATCATTTGTAAAAACATTGAAGAGAATAGGCCCTAAAATGAAGCCCTGTGGAACCCCACTGGTGACTGGTAGCCAGCCCAATGTAATCACATTTACTATAACCCTTTGAGCCTAACCCATTAGCCAATTGTTCACACATTGTATTATGAATTTGTCTAGCTGTATGCTGGATAATTTGTCGAGAAGGATACTGTGAGAAACAGCATAAAAAGCTCTTGCTGAAATCCAAAAAGATTATATCAGCTGGCTTCCTTTGGTCAACTGGAAAAAGGAAATCAAGTTAAACAGGACTTTTGCCTCATGAAGCCATGTTGCATTGTCTTTCAAGTATTTTTTAATAACTACCAGAATAATCTTCTCCATAATTTTAACAGGCACTGAAGCGAGACTGACAGGCCTGTAATTACCAGGGTCTTCTTTCTTACCCTTCTTGAACACTGGGACAACATTTGCCAGCTTCCAGTTGACTAGGACCCCTCCAGAATGCCAAGACCATTGAAAAATAATTGAGAGAGGTCTCGCAATGATATCAATCAGCTTTTTGAGTACCTTGGGATGAATCTCATCAGGTCTCATAGACATATGTGCATCCAGCTGGAGCAGCAAATGCTGCACAAGTTCAGGTTTGCCTGGGAGTTTATCATTTCTGTAGTCACAGTCCTCCAACTCAGGGCACCTGGGGTCCTAGAGCCCATCATCAGTGTTGAAAACAGAGGTGAAGAAGGCATTAAACGTTAAGGTTTATCTGAAACATATATTTAAAACTTACCTCTACCTGCCAGAAACATGCATTGGTCTTTTAAATATAGGATAGTGGAACACCATTCTAGAGATTTTAGCAGTAAAGGACTCTCAAGAAATGCATCCAACTTCCCTCTTTGTATGGAGGGTAGATGAGGAAGGATAAGAATTAGCAGAACAGTAGAGGCAAGGTAAGGGTGGGCTATGAAGGCAGGAGTCAATGAAAGTCACAAATTACAAAAGCAGAGAAACAGAGAACACACAGGTGTTTGTTTGACAGCTCTATGGAGCGAAATCAGTGCTGTCTGAAAAGGTAAACACTTCAACACGTAACCCCATGTCTCTTTCACTGGAAAGACTATCCCAAGGAATGCGTAGGTAGCAGAGTTTGCATGTGAATTCATCTCATTGGCTGCAAGCCTGATGGAAAGAATACCAGCTTCTTTTGATATGAATACTACAAGAAAGGGATGGACACTGAGACTATCAAATCATTTCACATGGATAGCAGATAACAGATACTGGTTGCATTTGGTCACTACTTCTCGGGTCTGGATTACCCTGGTGGTATGGGCATCATAGACACATATCCTGTTATTAGCAGTATGCTCAGACATCCCTCCCCTTCCTCTTGTTTTCATTTTCAGATGAACCTTGTGAAATTTACTGTCTGCTTTTCAGGTGAGCATTACAAGAGACTGATGCCAATCTGCAGATTTTCCTCCAATTTAAATTTGAGCCCATGGCAGACTCTGCAGGCAGTTTTGTTGGCAGCATCAGTGATGCTTTTGTGTTTGCCACTTAATCAACTGTATGTGGACCATCTGGGCATCTCACTCTTTATGAATGCTATTTTCTTTGGTTCACCTTGGACTCTGGATAAGCAGGGCACACTCATTCATCTGAATAAGTTCTTCGTGCAAGTATCCTTTGCGATCAATGTATAAGCAGCATTTTGAAGGCCATATTGTACCAAAAAGCTGTTACACTCACCAGTTTGTATACTTAGACATTAGGAAGGGAGAGTGGGAGTGATTAAAATTGATTTTACCCCTTTTTTCCCCAGTGTCCTACTCAGTTCCTACACAGTTGTTTATCTTATTCCTCAGAGAGAAATTTGCACTACCATATTCCACTGATTTCTTTCATTTGTTATGATAAAATTTCAGAAAAATGTGAAAGCCCAAAAGATAGTTTTAAAGAGGAGGAGAAGGAAAAGTTCAGATAAATCACATTTCAGGACATAAAACCAGATGACTATGCAAAAACTGTTTTGTGCCAAGTGCAATAATAAAAGTCATCACAACAAGTTTTCTTTCATATAGCTACTCTTCCAAAATTGAACGTAAAAAAATCAAAGAGTTAAAGTTTATCTGAAACATATATTTAAAACTTACCTCTACCTGCCAGAAACATGCATTGGTCTTTTAAATATAGGATAGTGGAACACCATTCTAGAGATTTTAGCAGTAAAGGACTCTCAAGAAATGCCCCGTTTATAGAAAGTGACCTCTAATTGAGGTTTCCTAGTTCTGAAGATATTAACAGTAAATACCCGATTTCAAAGGTAATACCTACATTTAAAAACAAGAAGTGTGGAATTAAACTCCTGTGAAAGTAAACAAACAAACAAAACAACAACAACAGCAATAAAACTCATGGATTAAATGATGGCCCTACTGAGCTTAATTGGAATTTTGCCAGTGGAACTGAGGTTTCACACCATTAGTGTAAAGTCAGGTAGTTAAAAGAGGGAGGATTTCAAAATTCATATCTGAGCTACTGTAGTCACTGCAAAGAAACCCAACCCTGAATCAGTTGTAGTTCAGGTTAGTTGTAGCATTTCTCCATCGTTCCACACTTGCAAGACAGAATTAGCTAATTAAATATATGTTATCTAATTCAATATATGCTCAGTACTACGACGTTTTAAAATTATGAGACCTCAAGAAATGAGGTTTAAAAGATTATTTGTTTTATAAAAATCAGAGATGTCTTATATGGTGAAAAATTTGCCACTCATAACTCATACACCTGGGATATAAAGTATAAGATCCTTGCTGGAGTGGATTTTATTTCTATTGGAGATCTAAATCATCTAGATGGTCAAAATTACTTTAAAATACTATTTGGAGCATATACATAATTTATTCTTTAACTGCTAAGTATTTAACCTGTGGATTCACTATGAACAGATTGGAAAAGTCAAGGCTTTTGTTTTATGTCCTTCTACAAATATATACATATTTTTCTTCCTACAGAGCTGTGGTCAGTTGTATTGTATGCTGTTGGTGTTCTTTTGATAAAAACGTACAGGCCAGTAGAGTTCCATGTCCAGATTCATCTATGTCTTTTTTCTTTTTTTATTGGATAAACCTATTTTCATATTTTGTCTTTTTTTTTTTTTTCCTTTGCCAAATGTAGTTCAGAAACAACCAAAATGTCTCCAGCTTGGCCAATCTTCTCTCACCCTTGCAAGTAGGTGTTTGGCAATATCAGTGCTCTTTTAAAAGCCCTTTTTAGACATATTGATATCTGAATGCCACGTTTCTCTTAGCTCATCCAGGAATGTTTTAAAAATCATTTCCATTGCAGTAAAAGTGCACTTTCTGGTTTCAGAGCTACAGAGTCTGCAGATAGTGGATGGTTTGCATGCTCATTTCTGCAACAAGGTAAGCTACAGAGTTAATATGGAAATTATTTTTTTTATTGCTAAGTGCTGAGAAGCAAAGATTATCTTATACTGAAAGTAGTCAAGAAAGATAGTTGGATGTGCATATTTGATGGAAATACACACAGTTCAAGAGCCCTAAAGAGGAGCTTAGCTTAGGAACAGAAGCTTAGAAGTAAGGTTCATGGATATGACTGGAAGTGCTCCTATGTTATGTAACTTCTGACAGATTTTTTTTTTTTTTTTAATTACTTGACCTTGACACTCAGTCACTGTCTCTCTCTGTCTCTCTGTCTCGGTCTCTCTCTCTCTTTGAGAAGGGTTCTCTAAGAAGAGGAAAACAGATATAAAAGAGGTCTGAAGAGTCTAAACTAGAATTTAGGACAAAATGCTTAGTATTGCCGATTATGCCTAAATTCTTAAAGCTCTCTAACATTACTCCAATTCTTCTTGATTCTTCAACTGAGGACACTTAAATTCCCCTAAATGCCTGAAAAGACTGATTCTGCCAGTGCATAGAAGTATTTCAGTCATAATAAGATAAGCAGCTCTGTTCACTGGAACCCTATAATTAGTCACACTTCTTATCTGCAATTCTTGAAAAAGTTATTCTGTAGGTATAGCACACATAACATAGTTATCATAATTTTGCAAAATTAAATTCCTTACAAAATGCAGCTGTAACTGCCATTTATATTTTATAAGTATTACGTATGTAAGATTTTATACATAGATCTATTGCCCATGGAGTGTTTCTACGTAGTCAACATGGGTTTAACTCTCTCTTTCAGGAGCCAAGTCTCACCCGCCATAAGACATACCTGAAATTTCAAGGGACGGTCTCCCTGACTCCTGTTGAAGTTACCTAACTGTGCAAAAAATAACTCTGTTGTGGAAGAAGAATGGAGAGGCTGAGATGTACACAAAAGAAATTTCCTAACTGAAATTTTTTTTTCTTATTCCAAGGGCTGCTTAAGTATTTTATATACTTATGGTACAACTAAAAATATGGAGCAGTTATAGCAATAGGAATGGAAAAAAATGTATTCACAGAAATCATAGAAGAACACAGGGTGGAAGGGACATCAGAGATCGTCTAGTCCAACGTATCATGATAAAAGCAGGGCCTACACAAGACTGTGTAACACCTTGTCTAGCCGAACCTTTAAAAGTCTCAAGTGTTGGAGAATCCACCACATCCTTGGGGAAGTTATTCCATTATTCCAATGATAGAATGTTCTCACAGTAAAAAATTTTCATCTTATGAGCAACCAGAATATCTCCTGGTGCAAATTGTAGCCATTGCCCCTTGCCTTTTGCATGTGTCTCCTTGCAAAAAGGGAGCCATTGTAAAAATGAACATTCTATTGTTCCTGATTAAATATAGCAATCACAAACTACTTACATATGCTTTCCTTTTTTTTTTTTNTTTCTTTGGTTTTTTCTTTTTTTTTTTTTTTTTTTTTTTTTTTTTTCCCAGTGTCACAGTACAGAAGAGGATAACTCAGCTCTGATTAGGCTATGGATTTGCTGTTTAAAATGGGAAATGTTTGTCTAAATTTTCATAACTTGACGTAACCCATAGTCCCTGCTGAGATGAGGTACAACAACGTTTCCAGGTAAATATAAAGGTGTTTATTACAACCTTATATTCTGCCACTATCTGTTCTTTAAAATATTATGTGAGCCCTATTCTATTACACAAAAGACAAGTTATAGGTACCTTCTTTCAGTTAAGAGTTTAATATTCTGTGTCTCAGGAGGTACTCTGTTGTTTCAGCTGAACAGGTACAAGTCTATGGGGCCTGATGACATGCAAGCCAGGGTCCTGAGGGAACTGGATGATGTAGTCGCCAAGCCACTCTCCATCATATTTGAAAAGTCATGGTAGTCAGGTGAGGTCACCAGTGACTGGAAAAAGGGAAACATCACTCCCATTTTTTAGAAAGGGTAGAAAGGAAGACCCAGGGAACTACAGACCATAAGCCTCACTTCTGTGCCTGGGCAGACCATGGAACAGATCCTCCTAGAAGCAATGTTAAGGCACATGCAGGACAAGAAGGTGATCTGAGATAGCCAGCACGGCTTCACCAAGGGCAAATTTTGCCTGTTCAATCTGCTGGCCTTCTACCATAGAGTGACTGCATCAGTAGACAAGGGGAGACCGACTGATGTCATCTACCTGGACTTCTGTAAGGCCTTTGACATGATCCCACATGATATCTTGATCTCCAAATTGGAGAAATATGGATTTGAAGGGTGGACTATTTGGTGTATAAGGAATTGGTTGGATGGCCACAGCCAGAGAGCTGTGGTCAATGACTCTATGTCCAGGTGGAGGCAAGTGACAAGTGGTGTCCCTCAAGGGTCCGTCTTGGGACCAGTACTATTTAATAGCTTTATCAATGATATAGACAGTGGGACTGAGTGCACCATTCAGCAAGTTTGCAGGCAACACCAAGGTGAGTGGTGCAGTTGATATAACAGATGGAAGGGATGCCATCCAAAGGGACCTGAATAAGCTAGATAAGTGGGCCCATGTGAACCTCATGAGATTCAACAAGTCCAAGTGCAAGGTGCTGCACCTGGGTCAGGGCAATCCCAGACATGAATACAGACTGGGAGAAGAGCTCTGTGAGAGCAGCCCTGTGGAGAAGGACTTAGGGATTCTGGTGGATGAAAAGCTCAACATGAGCCAGCAGTGTGTGCTTGCAGCCCAGAAGACCAACTGCATGCTGGGCTGTATCAACAGAGGAGTGACCAGCAGGTTGAGGGAGGTGATTGTCCCCCTCTGCTGTGCCCTCATGAGGCCCCACCTGGAGCACTGCATCCAGGTCTGGGGCCCCCAGCACAAGAAAGGACCTGTTACAGTGGGTCCAGAGGAGGGCCATGAGGATGATCAGAGGGCTGGAGCACCTTTCCTATGAAGAAAGGCTGAGAGAGCTGGGGATGTGGAGAAGAGAAGGCTCTGGGGAGACCTCATTGCGGCCTTTCAATACTTAAATGGGGCTCATGAAAAAAGATGAAGAGTGACTTTTTGAATAGACAGGTAGAACAAGGGGTAATGGTTTTAAACTAAAAGAGGATAGATTTAGATTAGATTTCAGGAGGAAATTCTTTACTCAGATGGTAGTGAGGCACTGGAACAGGTTTTCCAGAGAATTTGTGGATGTCCCATCTCTGGAGATGTTCAAGACCAGGTTGGATGGGGCCCTGGGCAGCCTGATCTAGTGGGTGGTGTCCCTGCCCATGGCAGGTGGGTTGGACCCAGATGATCTTTATTTTCCCTTCCAACCCAAGCCATTCTATGATTCTATCTACACAATATGACTGCTTCCCTTGCTTAAAATTCTGGATAGTAACTAAGATTTCCAGTGGACCCAAAGCTAGATAAAAGTCTCATTCAGTGTACAAGGAGATTACAGAATCACAGAACAGTTGAGGTTGAAAGGGACCTCTGGAGATCACCTGGTCCAACACCCCTGCTCAAGCAGGGCCACTTACAGCAGGTTGCCCAGGACCATGTCCAGATGGCTTTTAGAGATATTCAGGGAGTGAGATTCTAAAACCTGTCTGCGCAACTTTTGCCAGTGCTTGGCCACTCTCACAGTAAAAGTGTTTCATGATGTCTAGGGGGAACCTCCTGTGGTTCAGTTTGTGCCCATTGCCTCTCACTGGACAACACTGAAAAGAACCTGTTTCTGTCTTATTTACACCCTCCCTTCAGGTTTTTATATACATTGATAAGATCCCCCTAAGCCTTCTCTTTTCCAGGCTGAACAGTCCCAGCTCTGTCAGTATCTCCTCATATGACCATGGAAACAGTTTCCAGGATTATTTGCTCCTTTACCTCCTCAAGGTCTGCAGTGAGGCTAACTGGTATGCAGTATCTTGGATTCTCCTCTTTGCTCTTTATGCCTGAGGGAGACATTTGGTACATTAAACANTTTCTGTCTTATTTACACCCTCCCTTCAGGTTTTTATATACATTGATAAGATCCCCCTAAGCCTTCTCTTTTCCAGGCTGAACAGTCCCAGCTCTGTCAGTATCTCCTCATATGACCATGGAAACAGTTTCCAGGATTATTTGCTCCTTTACCTCCTCAAGGTCTGCAGTGAGGCTAACTGGTATGCAGTATCTTGGATTCTCCTCTTTGCTCTTTATGCCTGAGGGAGACATTTGGTACATTAAACAACATTCTTTCTGCAGTATCATGCTGTTTTCTTTCTCTTTCTCTTTCTCTTTCTTTTTTCTCTTTCTCTTTCTCTTTTTCTCTTTCTCTTTCTCTTTCTCTTTCTCTTTCTCTTTCTCTTTCTCTTTCTCTTTCTCTTTCTCTTTCTCTTTCTCTTTCTCTTTCTTTCTCTTCCTCTTCCTCTTTTTCTTTTTTCTCTTTCTCTTTCTCTTTTTCTTTCTCTTTCTCTTTCTCTTCTGTTTTATATAATATTGCAATGTGTTAACTCTCTCTACATTCTATAGTGAAACACAAGGATTTCTCTATTCTAAGTTTGAGGAACCTAGGAACATATTGAATGAATAACCTGACAAAGTGTTTAAATCCTTTATTGCATTTATTCCTTTGTCTGCAGAAAGGGCAAGGAACAGTTCATTGTATTGTGCTTTAGCTACTTGGTGTAGGAATTCTGAAGTTCAATTAAGTACATAGCTACATTTAATGGAAATCCTCACAGTTACTGAAAAAACAGAAAAAAAAAAAGATTACAGGTTAAGGTTATAAAATGTTCTACAGTAAATATATACTTTATGTATCTATTTCATTGTATTTGTGTTTGCTTTAAATCTATCTGAGAAGACCACTTTCTTCTATTTTAAATATATTTTTCCATCTATTTCCTACTAATATTTCCTATTATGTAATGTTTTTTGTTTTGGTACATCATCTGTATGATAGAAATGTTATAAAATAAAACTGCATTGCTATTAATAGCTATCCACCCAAAACCAAGTAATATCAGTTTTAGTAGTAATATTTTAGAAGAACAAGTGAATTCAATGTACACAAATTCCTAAGCCAAATTCCTAAACAATAATAAGCAAGGATACAATGGAGAACATAAACATTAAGAAAAGACATCATTTTGCTGGGCTCTGCCTTGCAAAGGTCAGATTGAAGAATCAGCATAGTTCATTATAAATATTCTGAACTTATAATGTGTTTGCAGCATTTATAATACATATTGACAATGTCTGAAACAGGTGTTAATTTTTTACAACTTTCTCCTTTCTCCGTTGACCTCTTCTAACATAATTTGAACAGTTGTTAGCATTTGTAGGTTTCAGTGAAGTTAATGGAGTTTGCTATGATGAGCACATTCCCATAACTGGCTCTAAATCAGAATGAAGAGAGCTTTAGGAAGTTTTCAGCAAATCCCCAGTTGTACAGATGCTGGAAGGCATGTTCAGAACTGCATATGACAACTCAGGACCTTAATTCTGTGCTTGTTTCTAGAGATAATCATGCAACACCTTGCTCTAGCACTATGTCTCAGACCCAACTGGAAGATGAGTCCCCTCCTCTGACAAGGTATATACTAATATACTATATATACTAATTGCATTAACTGTGATCATAATTTCATTTGGAATCAATAAAGGATATTTAATTTTGTTTTTGTAATTTCATGCTAGTTGTGGCATTATTCTGCAATGTGAATGTACCACACTAACGAACATGTTGTTGAACAGTTTTTTTTTGTTGTTGTTTTAATTTCTTGCCGTGCCTAAACCATTTCAGGTGATGCCATTGTATTTCATACTTCTATTTGCTTTAAGAGATCATAGATTAGTTCTGAACTGCTTCCCAGTGATCACCAATGTAAACCTTTCTATCTTCACAATATTATAACGACAGACAAATTCATTTTAAAAGTTTTCAGCCTAACTAAGCTTTCCTGATTTTTATTTTTCTTTTTATTATTTGTATTAATAAAGTACCTGGGAACAGGTTATGACAGGTGGAAAATTTTATAGCTCAGGCCTTAACTAATCCTACAAGCCACAACTAAGTTAGGAAGAGAAAAAAAGAACTTAGTATATTTTGAAAACAGAAATGATAGATGAGCCACAGAAACGGTGTCATTAAGAAATGCATTAGCAATACAGAATGCCATCTGATCTTTCTGAACCTTTTCGAGGATGCAAATTTTTTATCTAGGATTCTGAAATTTGATCTGCACAAGCAAACTTTGCTTACAGGCCTTTTTGGAGTTTCCATTAACACAGTACCACTCTAGAGAAGAGTGAGCCATGCCTTTGCAAGGATCAGATTGCAGAACCAGGACAGTTGATTAGAAGTATTAAGAGGCTTGTCCAAGCCATTTCAGATCCTGGCAGAACAAGGAACACATATACATAGGCACACAAAGCAACAACAGCAACAACAAAGCTGTTTCTTTTAGTTCTTCAAGTATTTTCGGACATTAAAAAAAATAAATAAATACTAGATAAGAAGCCACAATACTTGGAACCAGGTCCAAAAATTGTCTGCAAGTATCTAGAATATGACTTCCCACAGAATTAATGTCCTCAGTTGTTATATGCTGTTCTGAAAATGCCTTCCAGCTACTGTACAAGTGGGTTTGGAGCTGCTGAAAACTTACACATTTCTAGTTATAATGCTCAGTTTGTCTTTGGTCATAATGTTCTCACTGTATCTAAATTTATACTTGCACACATGTGCAGATAGGCTGGCGTTCATTTTGTAAGAGTGGCTCAGTGTGTCCCACATAATTCCTCTTCCTTATCTATAGTCGCCGAAGAGATAAATTTAGTAAGCATTCTGAAAATTTATTTGTTAGCCTAGGTACTTGCTGCTGTGACAAGAATTTTTTCCTCAGTATCCAGGAGAAGGAGAAAGGGGAGAAGACAATTTCCTGCAAAACTATATCATTGGATACTGCATTCTCATTACAGTTCTTATCAGGTTATGAATATTATGAGCAATAATCTGGAATTGGCAAGTAATTGATCCTTCACAGGAATCTTTTACATTTAATATATGCTGGCAGACAGGTAATGATTATCCAGAAATTTTAGTAAATATGCATTTATTCTCCTAATCTTATAGAGTTATATGGTGTTCCTAAAGATTTTAGCCTCCTGTCATTAAAAATAAATAAATAAATAAATAAAGTGAGTATAGGGTGGCAGGGACCTCCACTTTGTTGAAGAAGCCTATTTTTCACCATTGACAACGTGAATACCTAGGGTAACTAGACTGAAAAGTAATAAGTTACCTAAATTAGGTAAGAGGAATCTAGACCTCTGGAGGCTCCCTGTTTAAATAAATAAATAAATATCTGGGTTTTCTACTTTTGGGTTACTGACTTGTAATTTATTATTCTTAATTAATTGTATCAATAAGGAAATGTAGCAGCTAAATTACTAAATCACTAAAAAGCGAAGTTTCAGCTGTATTTCTATTGTGTATGTTTCTTTCATGTGGCACTTGATATTGTATGTCAGTCATCTTTAAACTATGTGATGCAATGTTCAGACTTGTCCTAAAGTAGATTCCATACCAGGTGCAGTGCTTAAAAATTAGACATGTAACAAGAAATAATACAGAACTGTGGCTTTTCATTTTGTTTTGATTGGGGTTTTCTGGCATTAAGCTCTCTAAATATTTTTAACGTTGGTCTTACAAAATTGCTGGCTGGTTTTCAGACGCTTTATTTTAATGGAAGGTTAACTCAGTGAAAAATAAAGGGCTTAACTCAGCAGAAAATTCTACTTGAATGAACAAATTCATTTTCCATGCATATCATATTAGCTTACTATAGACTAAATTATTACTATATAACTAAATTATTTCAAAAATATAAATGAACTGAAGGCTACACAATGCAAATTGAGGCAAGGATTTAAACCTTTGTAACAAGCATAGATTTAAAACATGCTGCTAAACAAGAGCATAATTATATTCTGAAGCATAAAAATTATCACAATAATAATGAAAGTATAAAAACAGGAGTGTAATAAACATTTGTGTGATGTATTTGCACAGTAAATGAGATGAATTTCAGAGTGATATTGCTAAGAAAGTTATGACAATCTTTTTGCATAATTCACCAATGTGCAATACATTTTGGTTTTAAACAGGGAGACAAGCACAATACTAAAGTGTGAGGTTTTAAATGGATGTTAAAGGCTTGCAACATAATCACTTTATTTATTAGAAATCTACTTTGGCTCTATTAGATAGTTATGACTCAGTTACTCATCAAGCAAAGAAATATATTTTCATAGGTTGAATTTCATTTGTGTTTTTTACTTAAGACATTGCTTGATGTACAAGGCTGTGTTAAACTGTATAGTTTGACTGC
Source organism: Anseranas semipalmata (assembly GCA_013399115.1). NCBI lineage: Eukaryota > Metazoa > Chordata > Aves > Anseriformes > Anseranatidae > Anseranas > Anseranas semipalmata. The sequence goes on from VXAA01002477.1 coordinate 44,853, forward strand.
TTCACCTGGAGTGAAATGCCATTATATCTGTATACAACCAAATACGTTTTTAAACAGGAAAGACCTCTGGATCAGAGCTTTATCAGAAGTGTCTACAGGTCAGTCCAAGTCAACAGAACCCAACCAAATTGGTTGCTAGCAGTCATGGGAACTAGATAAAAATCTAGTCATTTTTCCAATTTGTAATGAGCAATTTTTTTTTTTTCTCTCTTTGATGTATTAATGAGGGCCATAAACAAAAATTTCAATAGTTTCTCATTGTCTCTTATTAACACTCAGACTCAACTTCATGTTTGCCCACAAAAAAACTTAGCTTTCCATATTTAACTTTCCAGAAGGCAATATAACTGCATGCATAAGAGGGTAATATGGTAACACTGAGTCACACCACTGGAAAGCACATCCATTACAGGTTTCCCTAGAGAGAAATGAAATTGCTTTTTTCTCCAGATTCTAGTGGCTAAACTACCCCTCTACTCTTATTCTCCCCTCTCTTCATTTGAATATAGTACTCCTTGGCCTGAGAAAAAAGATAAACTTTACTTAAGATATGCAGTACTAGATATCACTGATCCATTAATACATTTTTTTTTTTTTTTTAAGGGAGTGCATTGTATAATAAATGTGCTTGAATTCTGTTCAAAAGGATTGAACTCATGTTTCTAGTTATCTGTCTGCAGAGGTATGTTAAAATACAATTGCAACAATAATCAACAATGACAAGGATAAAATACCTTTTGCACAGTGTACGAATTTACTGGTATACCTTTATTGTGTATTGTTTTTAAATTATTAGGGTTTAATGTAAACAAAATCCAGAATATTCATTTTGTAAAGAAAATCTGTACATTATCTCTGCTTAAGCCTTTTTTTTTTTTTTTTTTAAGAATATATCTAGCTTGAATCCTCAGATAAAAAATTTTCCCCATCATTTTTGGCAGAAGTGTTCTCCCTCCGAAGAGTTTTTTTCTGAGCCTACTGTACTTGTATTTTTACATGCACATTATATTTGTACATGATGTTTAGATTGTAGTGTTTGGCTGCAGTGTGACAAAATATTGGCTATACTGCTTTCCTTTCGTGTTTCTGTTGTATTGATTTTAGTTTAGATTTACAACAATGGAAGTGGAATTGAGAAATACATAAAGCCAATCTGACTTCAAACCCTGAAATACTATATTTATTTTGGTAATCCTTAGACAGCAGGTAGTTGCCAACTTACCCACTATATCATAAATAAACTCTCCGAAATAAATTTATCTCAGTGGTATTTCAAATGTCTTTGCGGTGCTCAAACAGTAACAGCTGTTTGTCTAACTGTTAGTTCCACCTAGAAGTTAGTTAGTTTAATAGTAGTTAGAATCCTCTCATTTGTCTTTTGTGTTTAAAGAAAGCAAAGAATAGTTTAGGTGATGACTGAATAAATTAATTCCTTGTTGCAGTTAGATGAAATGAGATTGGGTTGGCATATTGTGTGAGTCTGTCTTAACAGAATGTCTTTTAAAAGCAAAAAAGTTAGAATTCAGGCTCGGCTTAAGTTAGAATTTTTGTAATTAAGCAGTCTTAATTGACTACACAAATGTAAAATCTGAATCAAATTTAGGGATGATTGGTACACATCTCGGTCCTTTATAGATATTAATAAAGAACATATTTAGCAGAGCACTAAGTTTTTTGATCACTGTCTTACTGTAGGAAGTTGAAATACACATTTTAATACCCCACCGTGGAAACTTTTTTCCAGCACCAAAAATAAATCTGCAAGTGCTGAAAATTCTGACATTACTGATGTTTTATATCCTACTCCATAACTGCCCATGTTCTTCTGAAACAGATCAGAGCATTAACAGTGTTAAAATTGGTGAGTTCTTTAATGGTTAATATCTTCTCTCTCAGAGATCCAAAAAGTTAATAATGTTCTGCCAGAAGTAGTCCAAATCAGTGACTATTCTGAGAGAACATCTAAGAGGCTGAGGTCTCCACAGAAGGCAGCTAAAAGTAGTTTCTTTAACTTACATCAGTGTGAGGAGGTAGTGCCCCACCTATATATGAGGGTATTGACAAGCCAAGGATCAATTTGTTCATGTAGTCTGATTTCCTTTAAAGAATGACTTATTTTTTCAGTCTCTGAGTTGACATAAGGGCCTTTAGTGGCTTACATACTTAAATCTAGATCTTCTGTTGACCTGTAGGTGGCCTATGTAAAAGCCATTTTGGAATTGTTCTTGTTTTGGAAATAAAGCCTGCAAAAAAAGTGGAAAGAGAATATTTTTTCTCTCTTTTCTTACATTTGTTTTCCATTAATTTTTTTTTTCACATCAGTGTGAAACAATAGAAACAGAAAACAATAAAAAATTTCACCTTTTTTGGAAAAAAAGTGAAAAAAAAGAAAATAAACAACAGACTTTCTTCCCCCCTCTTCCTTCCCCTTTTAATGACCTCCTTAATTCTTCATTCTTCTTGTAAATATTTCCTGTGATGTATTTGCAGATGCTGATAATTTTCATTCCAGGTTATCTCTGTTTTTGTATTCCTTCCCTTCCTTTTTTTTTTTCTTTCTTCTTTTTTCTTTTTTTTTCTTTTTTCCTTTTTTTTTTCTTTTTCCTTTTTCATTTTTTCTTTTTACTTTTTACTTTTTCTTTTTCCTTTTTCCTTTTTTTCCTTTTTTCTTTTTCCTTTTTTTCTTTTTTCTTTTTTTCTTTTTTCTTTTTTTTTTTTTTTTTTTTTCTTTACTTTTTTCTTCTTTACTTTTTCCTTGGTGACCAGGTCTGTATTTTTGCAAGTTAGTAGCAAAACTTCCATTGGCATCAAAGTTTTGGGACATGTATTACATCTCCTGAAACATGGATTACATGCCCCAGACACATATCATCAATTCATTTTGTAGAAAATGAGGCTGAATATTTAATAATTGCAGTAAAACAATTGCAGTGAAAGTTAAAGAAATGCTACAGACAGGCAGAGATTTTTGTAGTATTTACTAGAGAAGTTTATAGAACACTGTCAGAGTTACAAACTTACTTTTAGACTGAGAGCTTAGAAGAACCCCCCTCCATTAACTCAAAAATTCCATTTGAAATATTATTGAGTTGCTCACATACACAGCAGGAAATAAAGAAAAGAAAACAGGCTCTCAAAAACAAATATTAAAACTAAATGTCTGTAGACTTATAGCAGATAACAAAAAAACACAAAAATTAATGGCCTTTAGTATAATTTACTAAACGATGACACAGCTGGAAACACTGAAGGAAAAACCATAAGCAAACCTTTCAGTAAATACAGATTCTGCTTAGCAGGGAAAGAAAAAGGAATGCTCTGAAAACCCATTAAAATGCACAGTATGAAATAATGCAAAAAATTAAAAGAGACATTATAATACAGTAGTCTGAAATCAGTATGTTCTATGGGAAATTAATAGAGATCACATCAGCTGAATTTCTTTTCTAAATGGGAAATTAAATTCCATAAACTCTATCTGAAATACTTAGTGTACATAGATGTTTTGGTCTTAAGGTAGAAAACTTATCAAAATCCATGTCTAAGAACATCATGATTTTTTTTCCTGAAACTGCTTTTTTTTTTTTTTTTTTTTGAGTTCTCATATCTCAGACATGGCACAATTGGAAAAGTTGTTGGACAGTATATTCAAATTGTGATAAAAAGTTATTTAATAAAATTATACTTTGTTCTGGGAAAAGTTTGGAGGAAGGGACAGAAGGGTAGGGTAGGGAATTGACTCCAAAGCTGATTTTGAAATAAGGAAGATTAAGGCACCTACTTCTATTTCTAATAATTCTAAAATTAATTTTAGACTTATATTCTTAAATACTTTCCTATGTAATTCTAAATCTTGCAATGTGTATACTCATGTATGTCCAGACAGCACTTCAGGAGAAGAGGATATAAGAACAGTAATCTGATTTGTATTTTCTGTCTCTCAGTGGATTCATAATGCTACAGAAGTCTTTGAACTTAAATTGTGTTTCTGCAACTCACCACATCTTTGTGGCACTGTCGAGCTTAGCACAGAGCTAGTAAAATTAGTTTAGATATTGGAAGCAATGCAGCCATATTAATTCTGGGATTAATGTGATGCACTTAATTGTGAAAGGGTATATCTGCAGTGCTCTGCATTGTGTCCTTTAACCTTTGGTCATTTCTTTTAGGGCACTGGACTTAGGACAGAACTGGGGTTCAGCACGGAGACGGAAGGAAACAGTCTAAGACATACTTTCCAACATTTGAAATTAAGATGGTTGTTCCAGATTTATTCCCAAGATTTCCTGAGCAGAGCTGTATTTCCATGCAACATGAGCACAGTAAATTCAGTGCCAGGACAGACCAGACTAGCTGCTTTGCATACACAGACAGTATGTGCATTCACAGTAACTATTAGTCTAGGATATTTGGACATTCAGAAGCTTGCTCCTACTAAACTGAGTACATATGCAGAAATCCTGCAGAAATGCCTGAAACTAAACTATCTATTGGGGTTTAGTACATAGACAATGTCAGTTGAGCTGGCAGTAGGCAATACCTTACACAGGGAAATCCTAAAATGGCAATATTAAAATAACGAAAGCTACCAAAAGAAATGGTGTAAAGTAGGCAGTAGGATAAAGGAATGAAATTTCCCCATATGTACACAGAAACCCTCAGAGCTGTGATGCTAAAGAAATGATTACTTTCAAAAAAAAAAAAAAAAACCCTCACAGTCCAGAGTCTTTTATTGTCAAATGAGAGATTAATTCAAAGGCACAACTGGGAGAAGCAGAGGAGGACTGTAAATGCTAGATTAAATAAAGGGCATAGACAACTAAAGATTACACATTGCAATGTCTAATTTTTGTGCACTGTCAGAGGAGTACACAAGTAGAAGTTACAAGCTGCCTATTTAGGATGTATGAAAAGTCAGAATGCCAGACCTTCAAAAACAAGCCTGAAAACTCTACTGCCAGCAAGTCATAGGTTTCTGTCATAACATAAATCCCAGCACCCTGGCATTTATTCAGTGTTGATTATTTGTGAGTAACCTTCTTCCATATAGTAGCTGTACTTTTTATATCAAGATTGAGAATAGAGTTCATTCTTCAAAAAAATTATTGCAGGCCAATTAATGTTAAAACAAGAAATCAAAGTAACCTTGGACATAGGCTTAAAAACATAGCACACATATGTATGCAGACAAAATGCATTTTTAAGGAGAAAAAAAGCATCAGGGGAAAAAATGACATTTAATGGATAATTTGATATATAACTTCAAAATAAAACTTCAAAATAAATGCACTTCTAAAGTTCAAGACAGCAGAGGAACAGAAGACTTCAGAGTATTCATAGGGACACTTGACAGATTATGAAGATTTGAAGACTTTCACTATAAAGAACCACTGAAAATAGAAATCCCTTAGAGATGATTCCTATACATGGGGTGTATTTTTTGATTTCAGCTTTGTATCTGATAGGGACAGAGCATTAGTATAAATTGGCATAGCTGAGCCAAAATCAGAAGGAACATGGGTTTACAATGAAGAACTGACCTTGCATTCAGATTTTGAAGAAGTCATGTTAGTTCTGTTCAGTAAAAGGCAGTATCAGCCACTGAATCATAGATTCATAGAAGAAATATTTGTTATATTAACTTGGTATGGTTAAAAACTATGAGAGTAAATATGCTTGCTTACCACACTACAGGTGTTACTCCAATGGTGGTAAAGGGGATATTAAAACCCCAGATGAGTCTCGACCCCCTTTCAGAGGGTCTCAGTAGAAAAAGTTGGTTGCTCACTGGAATGGTGCTGTAATCAGACAGCACAAATCTTACCAATACATTATTGAAGGCTTTCTCTCAAGCTTATGGTTTGCAGTGTTTTCTGCTCCTGTTTACAATCTTTCAATCAGTTTCTGTTCCAAGCAAGTTTGAATTACTATTGTCTAAATTATGAAAGATAAATTAAGAATACTTGATTCAAATCAGTGAATAATTCTAAATGGACAAATTGTTTCTATATTCTGTGAACAATGTGGATAGAATAAAATTAATTGAGTTCATTTGAAAGACGGGATTGAGAAACAATTTAGTGAATATTTGACCAAAATACTTTTTGTAAATATATTATTATGAAATTAACTAATTCCCTAATAGAATCCAAGCACGTTTCATTCTCTGCGCAGCTCATCTGTATTGTCTCCTATCAATATGTCAAACAATTTCCATTAGTTCTGCAAAGGACTTCATTGCTTATTTCACATCAATTTATTATTTTTCTACTATAATTGATTCTTCCTCTTAATATTAGTTCTATTATTTTATTTTAAAAAAAGGAAATATTCTTTAGAAGCAGTCACAACTTTTTGATGACTATCTAAAAAGATCATTAGAGAAAATACTTTTGCCTCTCATAATTAATGATATACTGTTATGATTTTACTGACAAGTATATTTTGCAAAGCCTTGTCTTGTTTTCTCTTAAGCAAATAAATAAATAAAGAAGAAATAATAAGAAATAAAATGTGTTAAATATTTAGGAGTGCTAAAAGAGAAAGAGAGATAAGTGCTAAAAATATTAATAATCAGAGATGGGGATGCAGTTGAATTCTGAAATTTTCTGAAGTTCTTTTAGATATAACAACAAACTTCTGTTTAGATAGCTTTTAGTCTTTTTATTACATTTTCTCTTCGGTCAGAGCTTTATTATCTGGGGGTCTGATGAGAGGAATGCAGAGGCTGTTATTATTCTAATTTTCCGTCCTTCTATAGTTTTTCTTCATGTCACGCTCCTAGCATTTATTTATTTATTTTTTAACCCACTAGAGAAATTGTATCCTGAAAAGTTATCCTACTGTTACCGTGAAAAGACATGACTGAAAAATTCCATACTCAACTTTCTTCCAATTCCAATTTAAC
>VXAA01002477.1:52555-66263 GCA_013399115.1 Anseranas semipalmata
TTATTTTTATTTTTATTTTTTATTTATTTTTATTTTTATTTTTTTGAGTGGGAGGACAAAAGATCATTTTCTTTGTGCCTAATTAAAAAAAAAAAGGAAAAAAAAACTTTTGGATGTAGTAAAGAAAATATCTGTATTAATTAATTAAGGCCTCTACACAGACAGTCACATAAGTAATAGGAATTTGTTCAATAATTCTGAATCGCTCTAATTCAACAGAACATATCTTTTGGATCTTCTCTTTTATTCTTTGTACTTTCAACCTTTACATTACTTTAGGAACCCTCTATTTTAAACATAACAAATATAGGATAAGCAGATGACTACTAGACATACTAGATGATTACTAGTAGACTACTTTCATAGAAGGTTTTCATTCTATGTACAGCTGATGACAGGTGGATATGAACAGTTTGAGGAGAGAAAGGACATAGTGAAGAAATATTGATTACCATGGCAGGCACGTGGTGTCATTGTATCTAATCATTAAAGTCTGATCCACAGAATTTCTAGTATCATATGATTTTTATGATAATTTGTTACTATTATAAATATTTTCATAGCTTTTCCTCTTCTCTGCTCTTCTACATAGGCTTTTAAAATCTATATCAATCATCTACCTTAGTTTGCCATATTATCAGGGTTTTCCTAAATTTCCTACTGCATAGTCACTTCACACTGTGGTTTTAAAGGCAATCAAACTTTAAGATAAATATTTCTATTAATCTGGAAAATCAGATATGATATTACACAGAGTTCTTGCTATTTGTTTGGGTTTACAGTGAAGAAAGATAAGGGATCAATTTATTATAAATTGTTTTGTTATTTAATACTGAATATTAATTGAATACAATATTAAAGTGAAGGCAAAAAAAAAAGTTAAAAAAATGGCTGATGACTAATAATATTCCAGTGATGTAAAAAAACTAAAGATGGTTTCTCAGTAAAATTTTGCAATCATATCTTGTTTAGATATGCCTTTTAGATATGTGTTTTCACAGCCTTCAGCTGTGAAAAGGCAAGTGTAACTGATGTAAGTAATTGATAACTATTATAAGGAAACAATTAAAAAAAAAAATCAGCACAATATTCAATGTAATTTATGAAACTAACTGTTGACCCAAAGGACAGATCATGTTGAAGACAAAGGAGCTGAAACAGTACTAGGCTACATCTTAAAAGCAATATAACTGCTTAGATATATCTCTGGGGAGAATTAGTTTAATTTGTCTATTTTTAACATATATGAACATAAGCATGTGAAATATTATTTCTTATATATTTATTTAGCTCAGTTTGAAGCATTCTTTGATCAAGTGAAGTGAAAGCCTGAAAAATCTTTCTGTATTTTGTGATGTCCCAACTTATTGCAGTGCCTTAGAAGAGTTACAAAGACTAAGTCAAAGGCTTTACAATCTAATAAGAGTTAAGGAAATGAGACAAATTAAAAAGGGAGCATATGAAGAACCTTAACTCACATAGCAAATATTTTACTTTTGTGGATAACAAAGGGAAAAAGAGTAGTTTTAGCAATATTACCAAATACATACGTCTCTGCTGAATTCAAAAGAACTGAACTAATTTACACCAGCTAATCAATACATATATATATATATATTTTTTTCTCTATATGCTTTGGAGTAGACTGTTTGAACTGTGAATTGCTTGCTCTGCAGCTAAAGTACTTATCTTTGAAACTGAATTTGTAGAGAGTGACCAGGGGCATTAGTTGTTTTCAGCTCATCTACTTGTCATCAGGCAGGTAAAGAATGAATACCTAGAAAGAAATGAATGGTCAGCTAAGGTCCTCAAAGAGAGAATGACAGAGAGGTGGAATATGTATTTATTTATTTATATTATTTTAATAAGTGCATCCTCTTTTTCCAACCCTTACAGAAACCAGTCTCAGCTCAATGGAATTTCTATAGGCCACTGTATGTGTGGTTGTAGGCTTCTTTTTAATTCTCTCTTTTGCAGGATGTATTCTGCAGTGCATAAGTAATGTTTTGCTTTAAAGTACATTTTTGGTGCATCTCTTAGACTGACTGTTGTCACAAGTCTTTTGAGAAAAAAAAGGTGTAATGGTTTTAAATGATTCTGTGATTCTGTGATTCTGTTATGGGGGCTGAAGAGGAGTAAGGGCAGTATGGCCATGCAATATCTATTAGAGAGGGGTGAAGTTTTGGCAGACAAACAGAGCCATTAAAGGGAGACCAAAAGCACATTAAAGATTTGGGTTTCCCCTAGAACTGTGGCTTTAAAGGCAGTTTTTGAAGGATACAATTTCAGCATGAGGAAAAGAAGCAGCAGCAATGGCATTTCATTTTGCACAGCAACTGAATTGCAAGTTAAGGCTATTAGGTGCAGGAACAAATGTATACCAGTGATACTAACTGTGCATCCACTAGAAAAAGCAGAAACTGGTTCAGAAATTCAGAGCATAATGCAAAACACACAAGTATTATTTCTCTGCTTCATATGCTGTGCAACAAATGTCTAGGAGTGACTGTCATTCATTAAAATTGCTGGAGTTGACTGCCTTAGCACAGGAGATTAACATCTTTTACTACCACAAATCTCTTTTGGAAGTCTGGAAATAAGAATGGCAAAGGCTAATCCTAAAGCTAGGGTTAATCTCATCTAACTTTACCCACATGTGGTACATCTCCATTCAATATGGAAGATATTTTGGTTATCTAAACTTCTGTCAGCAGAATGTGAGAAAATCACTGCTAAAATTGTTTTCTGGAAATCCCTGCAAGTTCCAGGCCTAACTACTGTTGGAAATGGCAGAACACAGAATACCTGAAGGACCCTAGAAAAAAATGTTTATTAAAAAAAAAAAAATGTTAAAAAAAGTTATCTATCCCACAGTTCTTTCAGTGGGATCTAGTAGGAATCAGAGAGTATTTGCACAAGTGCAAATACTTAGAGCTATGTTGGGCAATATGGGGATAAGAAATACACAGTGACAGAGGTCACAGAACAGGCATGATGTGTATTAAACAGAGCAACTCAGGCTGGAGATTTTCAGGCAGCATTCATTGTATGATTGTCTGAGCACAAACTCTGCTATCCAACTAATATTGCAGTTTTCCAGAGATTAAAGTGCTCACTTAGGAACTGTTCTCATTTGTGTAAAGAGCTGGGAAATTTTGGACATGTATGTTAGTGCCTGAACCTGTTTCCTATGCCTTTCTCCTCAGACCTGTGCAGCTCACACTGTTACTTCACCTTGTTTTGGAGAGCTGAGAGAGGGATTTCTGGCAGATTTGCGCACAACTGTTTGTCAAAACTCAGGAACATTTTTATTTTTCTTATTACAAATCAAAACCAAAGAACATGGGGAAAATTGTCCATTCATCTTTTATTTTCTTCTTTTTTGTTATGGTTCTGTTCTACTTCAAGCCTTCTAGAAATTTTGAGAGACCAAAACAATTTTACATTTAAGAAGTAATAAGGCTTGCATTAAAATCTGAAAGAAAAGACTAAGGGGAGATACTTAATCTAGATCTTCAACAACCTAATCAGTGGTTATAGAGAAGTCAAAGCCAGACTCTTCTCAGAAGTGCACAATGAAAGGATGAAAGACGATGAACACAAGCTGCAGCAAAGGATTTTTAGTTAAGATATTAAGGAAAAAAAATCTGTATGGTCAAGCAGTAGAACTTGCAAAATGCTTGCTCAGAGAGGCTGCCTCTTTGGAGAGATTAAAAACTTGACTGCACTAGGCCCTGAGTAACATCATTTAACTCTGAAGTCTTGCTTTCAGTCACCATTACACCAGGTGATGTCCAGAAGTCCCTACCAACCTAAATTATTCCCTAAAACTAAAACTAGCAAATCATCTCTATTGAACAAAATTGTTGAATTCTTTAGCAAGAATATCTGGTAGACAAACATTATTCAATATTTCCTACTATAAAGTTGTAGAAGGAGGTAGAAGGGGAGTATATAGAGGATGAGCGCATGAAAAAATGCAGCACAATGGCTATTAGACTGGAACTGAAAACAAGCTACACTGTTTTAAGTTTGAATTTCTAGTTTTACCTGCTTTTCTCTTTCTGTCTCCTCAGACATTAGTATTCTGTAAACTAATTATGTTTAACAGTTTATCTCTCCCTGTTGTTTTGCTTCTATTAGACTGTATCTTTTAAACTTTTATAAAAAAAAAAAAAAAAAAAGTTAAAAAAATCTTCTTTGGGAGACTAATTCTTGTAGCGTTCTAAACATATAAGTTGCATGCATTGTCTAATGAACTTCCTATGTCTTTATATATTTTCCTAAATCAGTATCATATTTAAGATTTAATATTTTCTCCTCACAACCCAGAATGGTGTTGCTCTGGCAAATGTGGATTACAGTGCAGTAGTATCAGATGTTTTCTGCAGACTCTTGCCTCCCTCAGACATGTGTTTTAAATAAAAGTTAACTTAGGTCCCACACTATATCTATTTTCTTTTCCTTAGTTCTGTTGTAATAGTTATTCTATCAAATTTTTATCTCCGAGCAATAAATGTAAAACTTAATTTAAGCTATACCAATTAGATCTGGGTTTGTGATTTTATCTCCTAGTTATACATTTAATAGTTGATTTAAGCTACGCAAATTGGTTTAGATCCTGGAGAAGGAGAGAGTGTGATCCTGATAAATCATACAGGGTTTCAGATGAAGTGCAAATGTGCTTGGTTAAGAATTGCTGTTACTCAGGTCCCCTATGGTTTTCTTTATACTAGTAATTGAGCAAATTACAGGTCCAGTCCTATAAACCCTCAGCACATGGAACTTCTGTTTCCAATAGAAGCTCTGGTTTCAAGGGTCTTGCTCCTAATCCTGCAGCTAGCCAAAACCAAGGGGTCTGGAGTGGGGAAAATAGGCAGTACACAGAAGCTCTGCCCTGGGAGCAGACTGAAGAGGATGGTCACTCTTTCACTGCTTCTCTTTTGCCTTTTTCTCCTGACATTGTAGAGAGAGCAGAAGGGAAAGTGAATTATTTTGCTCCTCCTCACTCTCTTCATTGTGCTGTTTGTCTTGCTTCTCCAGCTAATATATGTGTGACCTTGACTTGATCTTACCTCTCCTGGCTTCTGTGCCAGAGGACTAGTAACATTCTCACTCCTGACTGCAATCACAACACAAATAGGGTAATCCCAGAGGTCTGAAGAAAAGCATCTCTTTGGAGGACTGATTGCTGTGTGTCTGAAACAGCTCAGAAGAAATGCACTTTGAAAATGAAGTTTAGGTGTCTAGCAAATAGTACAGTACCTCAGGCTCTGTATGCTCCACTCTGTTCATACTACCCTATCGATGAAAAAAACTATTCCTTACAATAAGGGAACATTTCAGCTCAAGTCATAGAACCATAGGATCATTTAGGTTGGAAGCCAAGATCATCAAGTCCAACCATTAACTTAGCACTGCCAAGTCTAACACTAAATCATGTCCCTAAGCACAACATATACATGTCTTTTGAATACCTCCAGGGATGGTGACTCAACCACTTCCCTGGGCAGCCTGTTCCAATGCCTCACAAGCCTTTCAGTGAAGAAATTTTTCCTAACATCCAACCTAAACCTCCCTTGGCACAACTTGAGGCCATTTCCTCTTATTGCTTGTTGCTTGGGAGAAGAGACTCATCCCCACCTTGCTACAACCTTGACCCATAAGGTCTCCCCTGAGCCTCCTTTTCCCCAGGCTGAATAATACCAGTTCCCTCAGCTGCTCCTCCTAAGACTTGTTCTCTAGATCCTTCAACAGCTTTTTTGCCCTTCTTTGGACATGCTCCAGTCCATGAGATAGCTTTCTAGACTAGGCTATAGCTTACCCCTTCATTTACATACATTTTAGTAGAAGTGTAGGTTGTCACACATGGGTTAACTTGAGCACAGAGGATTTCAGCCATTCTCAGCTAACTGTCTTATCTCATTTGGGGTTCTTGTAAATATATAGGAAGCAATCCTAGGAATGAAATTTTAACTGGGATGTCAAAAGTGCATACTATTACTAGGTGATCTCAAGGCAGCTGTGTACCCTAAAGTGGATTAAACAGTTGTAAGACTTTGGGCATACCAGGTGGTCATCTTTTAGGTACCTCCATAGTGCAGAGATAGAAGAAGAGCTTGCAGGAAGGAAGCACTCATTAAAGCACTCATAGGAAGAAGGCACTCATTAAATTTTATGGTTTTTTTTTTTTTTATTATTATTATTATTGCAAATTCTTATCCAGCAGAATTAAAGAACCCCAATGCATTTTTTTAATATTTATTTATTTATTTGTAAGCCAATGATGCAATATGGCACATGGTTTGCATTCTGTCATATTACATTGATCTTCCTCTCAGGGCAGCTTGCAAATAAGCAAGAGCTTGATATCATGAGAAGCATTTTGTTATTATTAAGAAATGTATGTAAGTATAAATAACTTGTAAATATCTAAGGCTGAAGAATCCAGTCATTATTTTAAATAAATATTCAGTCTGTTGACGTGATCTCTGGTTTTAGCCACACATTTAATTTCTTCCTGTTAATGAATTTCCATTAGGAGACTCAGCTCAATGGACTTTTGGAAGTGCCTTTGTGCAAGAGACTATTTCAGACAATTGGCAACCCAACAGGCTGCTAACACTCTCTTTGATAAACTCTATAAGCAAATAAGATGCAAGATTGCATAGCTGCCAGCAGCCAGTGGTTTTACAAATATTTGCATGCATGATTGGAAGAAAATGTTTACTTACTCAGCTGTCCATTTTATAAGTCTATCAAGCTGATGACAACTCAATTGTGGAGCTATCATTATTTTCAAAATATGTTTAAATTCCAGAACAGAATAAAACAATAAAGATGTTTTAAAAGATTAGCGAACATAGAAATTTACCACATAGTTCTTTTTCAGTTCAAAAATCATATTTTTTTTTCTTTCTTTTTTTTTTTTTCTTTTCCAAGATAGAACTTTTATGTACCTGTATGCTGACATGGAATATGAATAACCAAAGGGTCCCATTTTTAGCTAATTTTAATTCATTCTGAATGAGGCAAAACAGTTTTGAACTAAGTACCTCCGCATCTAACTGGTATTTCAGACCTTTCCTTTTATGACTATGAAGGGATGAAGAGTTCAAATTTAGATATCTAACCTTTAGCTGATTTCCTTTTTTTTTTTTTCTCTCGTCTTCTGAATGCCGATGTGTGAAAATTTGTATTTTTTTGCATATATACACATTCTTAATAGCAGTCTTTTATACAGTCACCTGCAGAGCTTGGGGGATAGGCAGAGAATCCGGGAGAGACCAGTCCTCTGGTTTACTATCCATTCAGGGGTATGAGAGGTGGAGTTTATATCTGAAAACATTCTCGTAAGGCAGCCATATTCAACATTATCTCCATGATTGTTTTGTGCCACAGGCTAAAAGAAAATGTATGTATTACTCACACTACCTTGTAACACAAACTGAATCAAGGTAAATCTCTGACTACTTTTATGGATAGTTACCATTACTGGGTATTTTAGGAACTCAGAGAAATACTGTGTGTGTCAGCTGTGGGAGGTGAGTAGGAAGAAAGTATGAATATATTTCAAATTTACAAATTCGGGTGAGGTTCATCTCCTCTTACATTTTTAAAGGCTTCAGTCTGTAAAGACACATCTATAACATCCTTTAGCACCTCTCACTTGGTGATCAACAATCACTATTAGAAATAGCTTTACAAAGTACAAATCATTCTAGACAAACATGAATACTTTGTTTTGATAAAGTGACAAAAACAGTTGACGAGGGGAATGAAGTAGATGTAATATATCTAGTTTTTATTAAAACTTTTGATATAGTGTCAAATAAAATTCTACTCACAAAATTAATTCAAATTGGAGTGGATATGAACACTGTCACACAGAATGAAAACTTGCTGAAGGACCACAAACAGTGCACTGATAATGACAATGTATTCGGCTGAATTTACAGCTTGTGAATGAAATTCAGAGATAATACTAAATTCATTTGGGAGGTATTATGGAAACCTCCAAGGAAAGAGAAATAGTACAGAAAGAGACAGAGAATTAGTAATATGCACATAAAATACCAACATGTTTCACAGTTCTATAAATTTTAAGACCAGCAGGAACTATAATAATCATGTAGTCTGACCTCCTGCACAGTACAGGCCATAGAATATTAAGAAGTGATTTCTGCATCAATCCTATAACTTCAGGATATGCAAGGATCTCTATTTGGGAAATAAATCAAATCTCAATTTAAAAACTTCACATTTTAGAGAATTTATCATGACCCTAGGTGCATTGTTTCAGTGGATAATTATCCTTACCATTACTAAAAAAAAACCCAAAAACCTGCACCTTATATAAGATTCAGATCAAAGAAGATGCAACTGAATACATTTGAGAATATGTAACCTATAGCAAGGATATTAAATAAAAATGAAATCTTGCAAAACAATAAAATGAAAAAGCCCGTAGGATAGTGAATAGCAATTTCAATTGGAATTTGGTCTTTCCAGTGGCCATAGTGAATTGTGATAAGGGCACTTTGAGCTGCAGAGATAATAAGTCATAGAGTAAATGTATGATCTCATTTGTGATGTGTAGTTTGTTGCAGTCATAGTTTGAATTCAAATATAGTTGCTTTGGAACTGGCTATATCGACATTGCTGTCTTAGATTGGATAGGAGTGTGCTTTGAAATCAATATCTCCATCATCCTTACTTAATACTCTTTGGTTTGTATAGCAAACACATCAGAACACACAACTATGTTGGTTCCTTTCACATAACTCTGGACAGGAAGATGGATTTAAACTCATGGGTTTCAAGTCTGCACGACCAGAGTCATTGAGAAGTTTTGCTTTACAACAAATATATTCTGAATATTGACATCAATAGTTTTGCTGAACAGATTAATTGTTATTGTGCCACTCCAGCAGCTAATGCAGACATGGATGCAGAAATACTAAGTTCCAAGAAAAAATAAGTTTAGGGACTAAGTAGTGATTCATTTGCTTGAGCATTATACACATAATTAGATTTTCAGCTTGTAAAAGAGGAGATATTGCCATCTGAAGCCTTTGGAGGGTACATACACCAACAACAGAGCAGGAATTACTTAGAGTGGTATCAGTGGTGAAAGATGGTAGGAATTAAAGTTCAGGAGGGATAGTTTGTTTGAATGTCTATATAAACTTTCTGACATTGAGGTGTGATTATGTTGTCAAAATGCCTGCTAAGGAAAGTGTGGAGGCCAAAGCATGTAGGGCACTTAAAATTTGTCTGGACAAAGACACTGTAGGAAACAATATTTCAGTGTCAAGGAAACAGAGTGAATGACTAATTGGAAGGTTTCTATCTTTATCTATGGTTCCCCTGAGCACATAGGTTCATAATTAAATATTCATCTGTTTCAATAGTGGGTGATAGGAAACTGATAAAGGATAAAGGAATGGAGAGAAATGTAAGTTATAATAATTAAAGGTAAAGAGCTCTAAAGCATCCATTACTGCCTTTTAGCTAGCCCCTTTTCCTAACCCCTTCCATACTCTTCCTTTACCCTGCTCCTCCCCTCCAAAAAGTTTCTAAGCCAGAATTCAGAGCAGTTGTGCTAATATACATCAGCTTAAAATTCTTTGCTGTATTACAGCAATATGTTTTCTATTACTGTTTCTATTATGCAGGATATCAAAAGATTTTTTTCAGAGCAGCAAACAAATCCACCTGAAGATTTGTACTGGTCATCTGTGTTAACATATCAGCAGTAGGAGCCTGATGAGTATCTACTCATCAGTGATGGTCTAGTTTGTAGGATCACATAAACTGCTATTACCTATACTATCCCTAGGGCCTGGAAATATGAGCTACTTGTTTGGTTGATTATTCCTAGGCCAAATCATATGTCATTCGAAAATGAAGGTGCTAGTAGAATAAAAAACTGGCTAATAGCATTGCCAGGTTCTCCACAGACATCTGGATACTTAAAACACTAACTCCATCTGTTCTTCCCAGATACCACTTCATACTGTGATCAAGTACACTAATTGCAACTAATAGCTAAATAATCAGTATGGATGTTAAATATTGGCATAAACTCCACATACTCTGGTGTATCATATTTAGAATTATATTGTAAAAAAAGGTCAAGATCACCATGCAAATAGGAAGAACTGATGTATTGCTAGAATTGTCAAATCTAAGAGGAAACAATATTCTTTAGAACTATCACAAAAATAGAGATATCATCATTAATCCTAAACTAACATAACTGAATAGAATAATTTGTTCAAAAAAGTGAAACAATAGTATATTGCCTCAGGGGGAAAAAAAAAATTAGAAGAGCAGTACTATCAATGAGCAAAAGCAGGGTTATGCAGTAGAAAAAGAGATCAACACTTGCTGCCATTTAAATGTACATGTAGAAAAAAACAAACAAACAACAACTAGGCCTGCAAGTGGAGAATGAAATCAGAAGCCAATTTCATGCAAAAATGGGCAATAGTGGAAAGATGAGAAGAACTCTGAAATATAGTATTTCTTCTTGGAACTCTGACCACTTATCTGTTGAATTCCTGGCACTTGAAGAGCTTGAAATGGGTTTCCTCCATGGAGCTTGAATGAGAACAAAAGTGCTAAGCAGAAGTATAGGAGAAAAATATGAGGTAGCTCAAAATTTGCAACAGGTCATAACTGAGATGAATCTTGTCAAGTAAATTTTGACTCATCCTTATAGATCTGGCCAACCATTGCAAAGGAAATGCACGGAGACATAATCCATTTCCTAATGGTATCATCATGTAAATTAGTAACATGAGAATGTAATGTAAAACAGATGCGTTTTTTACAGGTCACTATCCATTAAGTTTCAAGGGTTTATGTTTAGAAGAACATAAGAAAAAGGTAAGAGAAAGACCTGCACTGCAGCAGGAATCATGGAATCAAAGATTCATAGACTCATAGAATATCCTGAGTTAGAAGGGACCCACAAGGATCATTGACTCCAACTCCTGGCTCCCCACAGGACCACCCCAAAAATCAGACCATATGTCTGACAGCACTGTCCAAACACTTCTTGAACTCCAGCACGCTGGGTGCCATGACTACTTCGCTGGTCCCAGTGCCCAACCACCCTCTCAGTGAAGAACCTTTTCCTAACATCCAGCCTGAACTTCCCATTGCAGCTTCATGCCGTTCCCTCGGGTCCTGTCGCTGTCACCAGAGAGAAGAGACCAGCACCTTCCCCTCCGCTCCCCATTGTGAGGAAGCTGTAGGCCACCATTAAGTCTCCCCTCAGTCTTCTCTAAGCTGAACAATGCAAGTGACTTCAGTCGCTCCTCATATGTCTTCCCCTCTAGACTTCAGCATCTTGGTAGCCCTCCTTTGGACACTTTCTAATAGTTTTATGTGCTTTTTATACTGTGGTGCTCAAAACTGCTCACAGTACATGAGGTGAGGCTGCACCAATGTAAAGCAGAGCAGGAAAATCACTTCCCTTGACCGGCTAGCAGTGCCATGAGTGAGGCAACCCAGTATAAGGTTGGCCCTCCTGGCTGCCAGGGCACACTGTTGACTCAAGGAGATCATGTGAGCACTCGTATATTTACTCGTATATATACTGTGCTCCTGAGGATCCCAGTTTGAGTTCTTATCTGAGTTATGGAGCACAAGAATAGGTGCAGACCTCACTTACGCTTTGTGGTTCAATTTTTTTAGACTATATCTAATAAAGGAAATAAGCACTTAAACTTAGGAAGAACTAAACACACTTGAATCCATTTTGTACTGGAGACTTTTTACTGCTGTTCAGCTGTTGGTAAGACTCAGTAAATACCTGTATATGTACCAAGATTTCTGTAGGAACTGACAGAAGTTTTCAAGCATATCTACACCTGTCCATAGAGGTTCACTACAAGATAATAGAATATCAAATGTTGCAAATACATGCAAGATTTTGATCTTACTTGGAATAAATGATTTCCTGATCAATTCTTTCCCCTTTTCCCTTGGGCTAACAGTCATCTGTCAAATATCAATAACAAGGGGAATAAAATGAAGTGAAATACCAAGGAGTATAAAATAATACATGCAGCTGGAATAATACAAAAAGCTGGAAATGAATTGTGTGTTAAAAATATACCATTCTTACCAAATGCTACAAAAACATTCTAGCATTACACATTCTGATATTTTTCACCAACTGATAGGACAGTTTCAAATAATGGAAAGTCTGGGTGGGATTCATTTTACCTCATTCTAGACAACTGACCATCTTTGGCTCCCTTTCCAGTCAGCTGAAAGAAATGAACATTGCCACGGCACAGTTCATTTAACGCTGAAGTAGAGGTCCAAAACCTGAAGTGAGCCACTCTTTAAAAGTGACAATTTCTTTCAAAGTCTGTGAGAAGAAGCAAGCTTATATAGAAAGATTTGCATTTTGCTGAATGGACTTCCTCTTTCCCAAGAGATGGATCAATGCAAAAATATGACAAACTATACACTATTTTTTTTTTATAATAGTCAATAAGTAAATAATTGAAATGTTGGGAGAATAGCATTTGTATCATTTGTATTTTATTACTGTTTTGTGGGTTCAGCTTTTGCAACAGCTGTAGGAACTCCTACAGCTTTAAGCTAAGAAACCAAGATCAAAGAATAGGAACCCTGGTGATGTTTTCTTTGGATAATACTGTTTATGTTTCCATTTGATCTAATAAGTATTTATATTCCTACTGAAACAAGCTATTTTCCTTTAAAATTTTGATAAGACATATAAACAAACAAGAACAATTAAGGAAAAAATGTGCACAGCATATAATTTTATGTTGCTACCTGCAATAGGTAGCACTGGAACAGGCTGCCCAGGGAGGTGGTGGAGTCTCCTTCTCTGGAGATATTCAAGACCCGTCTAGACGCCTACCTGTGCAGCCTGCTCTAGGGAACCTGCTGTGGCACGGGGGTTGGACCCGATGATCTCTAGAGGTCCCTTCCAACCCCTACAATTCTGTGAATCTGTGAATGGTTCTTTTCACTTTCTATCATGATCAGCGATATTAGTGTTAATGTGAAAGCTTTGATTATATGTTTGTATTTTCTTAATATTTGAATTACTCATAATTTCCAGGATTTTGCAATAGCAGCAAATAAAGTCTCTTACATGCTCGTCCTGATCAAAAGGTACCTTACAGAAAAATCTTATCCAAGAAAATTTTCATCTGAAGTAGTTTCATCAGTGGTTATTTAATGAAAATAAGTTAATGTTTTATACCACTTGTTTTTGTGTTTATTTTATTTTAAATAGGATATTTTAAAAACTTATTGTATGCATGAGACATCTTGCAGGCTATTATGCAATAATTTGACTTTATTTCTTATTTCCGGAACTCACTGTCAGAACTTTTGTAAAGTTCAAGGATTCGTCTTAACTGACATTCATATGAACTGCTACCAATCTCTTGGTAAAGTATGCTGAAGGTTGTGTGCCTCTTCTTAAAATAATAAGCAAAAGCAGTGGTGAGCCATCCATTCAGTTGCCTTTAAAGGCAGAATCACAGTATATTTTTCTATCATGCACTTTAAGAAAAGTAAATATATCTTGGAGTTACCATGTCAGCTTCCTTAACCCATGTGATATGTACAAAAGGCTCTTAAAAGCATTTTTGCTGCAGTAATGAAATATCTATGTTGCAGGCTTTTTTTTTTTTTTTTTTACACAAAA
>VXAA01002477.1:66315-80779 GCA_013399115.1 Anseranas semipalmata
TGGTGGTGGTGGTAGAGAGAGGCTCTTTGTTTGCTGGTTTGTTTTACTTAGGAGGAAACATTTTGAAGAATGTAATATATTTATTACCTTCATGGCTTTGAACCAAAACAGATGAGAAAATGGAATGGCAACTGGAAAAATTTAAAATAATTTGCTGAACTTAAAATTTCTTAAGGAAGCAGTGCATACTTTATTATTTGAGAAGCAAGGGATAAGTATCTTATTTAAACTATTATATTTTACAGATATCTATACACATACTTTTAAGAATTTTGATGAAGCTGTAGATTTCTGCATCATTTACATTTCACAGACTGGCAGTCTGGTGTCTCACTACTAAATGAATTAATGACTTGTTTTCAGTAATGGTACTGAAATGGAAAGTTCAGTAGTAATAAATAAGGGAGTAAAGAGAAGGGTATGCAGTTTTGCATTAGCGCCTTCAATTTGTTGCTCAGATTTGGCCTCTTTCGTGTATGAATTTTGATACAGACCATTCTGCCAAGAACATCCCACTGGACAATCCAAATGTCCATTAATGCATTAATATAACTTTTTCTTCCTCTGCCTTTTATAATGGTGTCAATCATTATGCAATTAAGTATTGCGATGTTAAATGTCAGTCATTTAATGACTTACATATTAAGAAGTCAATGATCTTTAACAAGAACTTTAATAGGATTTCTTTTTTTTGGGTGAAATGTGAGTCTACTAGGTTTGTTTATACATTTGGATTCTCATATAGCAAGTTGTTCAACAGTATTGCATTTTTCTCTCAGTTAAATGCCCCCTTAGAAACCAGCCTCTCCTGCTGTAATATTTTCCTTTACTGTGGTCTACATTTGACCTCACTTCCTTTCCAGAAGGCCTTGCCTCAGTGGGATGGGTCTCCTAATAGAAAAATTCCATTAACTGTTAACTGATACGTGTTGGAAATTAGATGAAAATTTATAAGAAATATTTAAACTTCACCAGATTGTTTTCTGTGCACTTGATATCTTTAAAGCAAATCAAAGCATTTCTCAGGCATGCTCTACTTCCTTATCTCCTGGAATGCCTCTCTCATGTCTACTGAAAAGCTGTGCTTGGTTTCTACAAGTGCAATTCAACTCACAGCAGCTGTTTCATTTGAAACAATCAGGGACATAAAATCGTTCAATGAAGTAAAGAACCTTATCTGAAGAGTTATAAAAGTTCACACAACCCTACTCTTTCTGCTACTTCTACTTCATGCTTTTATATTATTCAATCTTCCCTTTTTATGCAACAAAATCTATTAGCACAGCCAAGCTAGGTGGAAAGAAGATCCAGTGAGGCTGAAGGGGTAGAATATAGTCAACTGTATTTAAATACTGGTCTGTAGTCTGGGAAAAGAACAGATTAACAAACAAAGAATGAATAATAGAGCAGCTGGGATAAACAGGGTGAGAGACAAATTCAGAGGTGTTTAAAAAGTATAAAGTACAACTATAAGGGGTAAATCCAGTGAATCCAGAGCACAGCAGTGAGTCCTGTAAGTCATGTATCAATCTGATTTTTATGATTAATGTTTTATATTTTTCACAACATTTTACAGTATTATGTAGTTTCCTTCTTATGTTATAGCATGCCATCAGACAATCAAGTTGCTATAGGTTAACAGACACGATAAACATAACTGTGTAGAATCAAAAAGTACAGCAAATATAAAAGGATACATGGCCCAGACAAAACTAAAGGTTAATTAGTTTAAATTAAAATGCTGATACAAGCACACAGAATATCACTGAGTCTCAGCCAATATGCAGCTGTTCAACTGTAGTAACTTGATCACGACTCTGACCTTATACTCAAGCCAATAAAATGCCATGATTTTCTTGACAATATGAAGTATGTATTACTGTAATTTCAAAATTTTACTATAAATGTATTACGAAAAGGAAAGAATAGACATTTAATTTTAGTGCATTCCTTACTTGTGTAACTTAGATATTCAAATTAATCTACTTTTCATGTTCGGATCCTTAATGAAAGTCTGTTGGGGTTTCTTTGATTTTTGTTTTTGTTGTTGCTTTTAATGTGGTAATGCTGTTTTTCTTAGTGAAGACTAATATGCAATTAATGGAGTAAAATATTGATATATATTTGTCAATGGATATTCACAACTGGATTTTTTTTTTTTGCATTATACAAATTATTAATATTTTAAATTGGATATTTATAACATTCACATTTATTCCATGCTGCAAATACTTAGAGAAGGGGTAATCCAACTGTTTAGACCTTAAACTACGTTACTTCTGTCCTGCCGAAGCCATCTTTTGACCACTTGGCTAATTCACTTAGGCTAGCAAAACAAAGATGTCTTTGTGCTTAACTTAGAAGTCAAAGTCTAAGTTCTGTGTGCAACACATGGAAAGAGTTTGACACATACAGATGTCAGTCAGAAGAGCAAGTGCAACGTGCCTCAGGGATGCATAAGCTTAACAAAAGCACAAAATGCAAAAGCATGTTTGAAATCCCTACTTTTTCCTATGATTAAACATAGCTTGCTATCCTCTGTGTGATGGCCCTGTGAGACTTGGACTAGAGCTGTAAAACAAATGATCACTTTGGGTGTAGACTTTTAACTTATTCTTTCCTTTCAAAATGAGTGTTCCCAGGTATTTTTAACAAAACACCACTTCAGGTTGAGGGGGTTCGAACCGGCATTGTCACACAGATATCAGAGGGGAATAAATTAGGCAAAGCTGGAGTGACCTAGCAGTAGTACCAGTTGTACCAGTGTGGAGAAAGAAATGAGATTCATGGATCAAGAAGGAGAGGGAACAATCAGGTATGTGATTCCATAACAGTGGCATAGACTCCCAGACCCCTAAAGTCTGTGTTGAACTACCACGGAGTAAAATACAGAAACTTTGTAGTAAGTAAGAATTGGAAAGTAGAACTTCCATCACTCACATGAGCTTCTTCGTGACCTGATATGGAATCAGACCCCATGACATAGCTCCAAAATATGGGATGAGGGATGTTGAGTGGGACTAAATGACACCCATCTTCTAGGTCTATTGACCTCACTGTGAGCTGAGAATGCTCTGGTATTGTATTGTCAAGTTTGGGAGACTAAATTATTAGCTTGTAAAACAGATAGATTCTTCTTGCTCCTTTGCAAGTGCACTTTGCAGTGAAATTCAGTCTTACATTTTGTGTGTGCTCTGCCATAGGTATAATTGAATTTGTCATCTGCCCTCACAGACAAGAAAGTAATTTTGAAAAAATGATCCATGGGTTTTGAATGACAGACCTTTGCCAATAATACTACATTCTTAAAATGATGTGAGAATAATACATCAAACCAATTCAAAACAACTAAAATGAAACAGAATGCATTTTATTTGTATATAGTTTCCTTTAAATGTTATATTAAAGAATAATTTATAAAAACACATTCAAAAATAAAGGTTGCCACTCTTCGCAGCTTTAATTTTAGGAATTTTTGTTTCAACCTTGTCATTAAATTAACTGCATAGTAATTAATCATTATAATTAAAAAGATCAATTAGTTTATTTTCTTCTTAATTCTGAAGCTACCATTAATATAACAGTCCAAAGAGAACAATTTAAGCTAAGTGAATTAATAATCTGAAAAGGAATGATTTACCTACATGAACCACACATATAGCTAAAACTTCTTCTGTGACAGACTTAAACTTACATTGCCTTTGCCTTGTTCTTTAGACACACACACACACACACACACACACACACACACACACACACAAATCAAGTATTTTCACACAATAGAGAGAAGGAAGACAGGAAGGCAGGAAGGAAGGAAGAGAAAGTAAGTAAGTTATAATGAAAACAAGATAGCTCCTTGGAGAGTTGGTCATTGCATGCTCTAGTGGATTAAGAATACTTAGTTCCCAGAAGTATTTCTCAAACTACAAGTGTGACCTCCTGGGGAGAAGTGTAAGCACACCTCTTTAATTTTTTTTTTCTTCTTCTTCTTCTTGCATTGTTTTTCAATTGAAACCTAGGGAAGGCTAAGTCATAAAGGCCTTCATCACCACATGGTGAAAGTGCAAGCAAGGGGAGAAAAAAAAAAAAGCAAAATGACAAACAGAGCTGTCTACTTTGTGTCTTGTAATTTATAATATTAAATCATGTTTTAAGTTTACTATGTCTTATCAACCTTTATTGAAACTCAAGGACTGATTGCTAGTTTCCTCTACTTAGAGGTGGAGTTACCTAACAAAATTAAAAGTACCCTACTGTAAAATCAAGTGTGTGTATCTATAGCATTATATTCTTTGCCATACAATTAAACACAATGTTGTAATTATTTTTCTACGTAAATATGACATCAGACAAGCATAGAATTAAGTACTACTGATTCCAATTTTAGTTATGTACTGGGTCTGGCTGGGATAGAGTTAACCTTCCCTGCAGCAGCCCATATAGCATTGTACTCTGCACTTGTAGCTAGAACAGCACTGGTATCACACCAGTGTTTTGGCTACTGCCAAGCAGTGCTGGCACAGCACCAGGACTCTCTCCAGACCCCCCCAAAGCCAGTAGGTGGGGGTGGGCAAGAAGTGGGGAGGGGACATGGCCAGGGCAGCTGACCTAAACCGACCAAAGGGATATTCCATACCATATGATGTCACACTCAGCAATAAAAGCTGAAAAAAGGAAGGGGGGGGGTGGGGGGGGCTCTCTTTGTGAACACGTCTGTCCTCCCGAACAACCGCTAAGCGTNATTTGAGAGTGGCTGTGGTGGAGTTCAGCTGCCCGGCAGGGTAAAACCACTACAAGTTAATAGCTTGTATTTATATATAAAATTCCATTTGAACATACTTCATTCACTTTGTATAACCTACCAGTAAGTTCATGCCTAATAAACTACATTTGGACATACCAAAAAATAGTAAATAAATAAATAAATTAAAAAAATGGATTTCTTCATCTGTATAGGCTAAAAGTATACAGAGTGAGGTAAAGTCAAGCTTTCAGAAGACTCTGATGTAGAATTTCATTACATGGTTGTATTATTATTATTCCTCACTGAGAAACACCGTTTTCCACATAGACCACACATTGTTTGATCTTGTTCCTGAAAACATGCACTAATCCCCGAAGATACTTTACAGAATAAGAAAATACCTGCAGCAACAGATGGTGGACATGTAGACAATAGCAAGGTAATTTATAATTCTCTACCTTCAATGATATCCACAGTGTGAGGATGGCAGTAGAGAATGAACAGGTCAACAGCAACCTTTACAAGAAATGTTTGGTACTACATATATAGCCATTTAAATGAAAGTTGTGTGTTTAAAAAAAAAAAAAAGTAACTTAATATTCAGAGAGGCCCCTGGCATTCCATAAAAGTGCTATATACTTAACTCCCATCTGCTTAACGCTATAGTCTGATGCCATTGTTGAATATCCTAAATTTAGAAGCCCATAATTACCAATGGTTCTTCTCCTATTCTATCTACTACAGCTGTATATTCTGTAATAGACTTCTGGGTTATCACAACAGTTTTGAAAGGACTAGGTTTCAAAGGTATTTTGCTAATAGCTTTTCAGATATTTTTTACATGAACATACATTGTTTTCAATTTCATCTTCACCACAGTTCCATCAGAGAGTAAGAAGAGATACAAATGCAGCCCACCCACAGTCTTCTTTGCAGACCTTTGTAAAGCTGCGGTGATAAAAATACATTCTAAAATCTACAAATGTCAGTCAAATAAAAGATATAACTAGCCTTGATTACAGCTTGTGCTAAATCAATTTCTTTATATTCCTGAATAGTCCCTGTATTTATATACACTTATTCATAGCTTTTCTACTGAGAAAGCATCTAAAAATAATAAACGCCAGAAATTCTGTTGGTTTCCATAATAGTTGTGTACATTTATATTCATATACTTGCTTCTGAAGTCATGATCTTGGAAACAAAATTCTCATGATCTAAATGAAAGAGAAATTTATCAGTAACATTCTTCTGATTATATTTTCAAAGGTGTGACACCACTGCTCTAAATTCCCATTTAACAACCATGGTTCCAGTCACATTTGTATCCAAACACTTACAAGAGGATTTGCTGATCCTTTGATTCCCCTCAGAATTAATACCCCCAAAATTATGTTGAAAGATTTTTAAAAACTGACTATAATATTCCTTCTGCAGTTCAGGTCTTTCTCTTACCTTTTTCTTGTGTTATTCTAAACACAAACCCTTAAAACTTAATGGATAATGACCTATAAAAAATGCATCTGTTTCATGTTACATTCTTATGTTACTAATTTACATGATGATACCATTAGGAAATGAATTATGTCTCCTTGTATTTCCTTTGCAATGGTTGGCCAAAGTCTGTAAGTCACCCAGATGGGAGATCTGTTCAGAAACAAGAAATAGCTTTCTAGGTATCCTGCTCTAGGAAGACACATGGCATCATATGTATCCTTAAAATTATATAATCTGGCAGATAAGTGGGCAAATTTTGAAGTGGTAATAGATGGATTTAGGCA
Organism: Anseranas semipalmata; assembly: GCA_013399115.1. Taxonomy (NCBI): domain Eukaryota; kingdom Metazoa; phylum Chordata; class Aves; order Anseriformes; family Anseranatidae; genus Anseranas; species Anseranas semipalmata. The sequence goes on from VXAA01002477.1 coordinate 72,841, forward strand.
GAGGCTGGCAAGTGAACATAATAGGCTAGTTGTACACAGAAGGAGAGGGGACACATAACATTTCATAACTTGAGGCTGGGAATCTTTTTGCTATAGAAAGTATTGGAAGAATATGATAAAATGGAAAGAAATGCAAAGGAAATGAATGTTTCCCTTGAGGAAAACAAAGATAAAACAAAAATAAAACATGTTAGGTTGTGATAGAAAGAAGCTATAGAAAACAAAACATATTCAAAATTTTATTTCCAATAACACAGGAAAATATTGGTATATATAGGTAGCCATAATACCTGATCTGGAAGACTGTGTGCAATTGTTCATGCATATTAACACAAGACTTACTACAGCTTTGACAGAAGGGTAGGTTAGTAGCATGATCAGAAGTGTGGTCAAGCAACTATAACGGACTACTACCAAATAGCATGCATTTTAAACAGATGCATAGTGACAGGAAACCATAGAATCACAGAATGGTTCGGGTTGGAAGGAACCTTAAAGATCATCTAGTTCCAACCCCCCTGCCATGTGCAGGGACACCTTCCACTAGACCAGGTTGCTCAAAGCCCCATCCAACCTGGCCTTGAACACTTCCAGGGATGGGGCATCCACAGCTTCTCTGGGCAACCTGTTCCAGTGCCTCACCACACCCTCAGAGTCAAGAATTTCTTCCAAATGTCTAATCTAAATCCACCTTTTTATAGCTTAAAACCATTACTCCTTGTCCTATCACTACACTCCCTGACAAAGAGTCCCTCTCCTGCTTTCCTGTAGGCTCCCTTTAGGTACTGGAAGGCCACTATAAGGTCTCCCTTCTTTTCTCCAGGCTGATCAACCCCAACTCCCTCAGCCTCTCTTCATAGGAGAGGTGCTCCAGCCCTTTGATCATTCTCGTGGCCCTCTTCTGGACTTGTTCTATTATGTCCATGTCCTTCTTGTGCTGGGGGACCCAGAGCTGTTCATCAGGAAATCATTTGCTTATTTGATGGATTTTGGAGTATTAAGAAGCAACAGCAACTGTTTGGGTTGGTAGTGTAGGTCACAATAAAAAATCTTTTTCACATGCATAATCAAAAAATAGAAGAAAAAATGTACTTTCATGAATAACTCCATCTATCAATTCCACACATGTGTTTCAAGGAGGATGAAATTAAGGTTAATGACATTAAGGTTAAGCTAAATGGAAAGCTGCCTGACAGTAATGTCAAGTTTGTATTCAGATGAACCATCTTGACCATTTCTTTTACTTATCTGCATATAAAATATATTTTGGCAGATATATATGCTTTTTTTCTTTTCTTTTTACCTAATTTTTTAAAGTGATGCTTCTTTGGCCTCCAGCCATATTGAGTTCTTCCTATTTTTCTCTGGTCTTTGTACTTTTATGGATAGAATCAATAGATTCTCTCTCTCTCTCTCTTTTTTTTTTTTTTCCATGTCACTGTCCTCTGCTTTTAATTTGGACCTTTTAGATCTTTTTTTTTTTTTCTGTATTATTGTCTGTACTTTATATGTATTTTATCTGTGTTTTGTTTATATTTCCTCACTCTCCATCTATATATTTTATTATATTATATATTGTTATATTCATTACAGGTTTTTTTGTTTGTTTGTTTGTTTGTTTGTGTGTTCTTTTTCCAGATCAATAGATGTTTCTGCTTCTGTGGTTTCCCTCCCTGTACTTCAGATCTCATAGACACTGAACTGTATTTTAATTCCTAGCATTGCCATATTTTCCCATGGCTGCCACAGCAGACATATGCCCAAATTTCTGCTTGCAGAAACACTTGCATTTAAAACTAAGCAAACAAATGTCTTCCATTAGATATATGACAGCTCAACTAACAGGCAATTATTCAGATTGTTCTTTGTTTTTATTCTTAGAAAGAAACACCAACACAATTAAATTATATATCACACTTCAAGTAAACATAGACTGCCTGCCAAATCTGCCTTACACGAAGATAATGTCTAGAACTCCATCTATCATTTTTCAACTTCCAATAGTTTTAGTATTTGTTTCAATAACAGCAACTGTATTTTGTGATAGCTGAGTTTGAATTTTGCTTCCTGTGTCCAGGAACAATCTTCTGCCATAGGAAACCTACAACTCCCAGTGCTTTTTGGTTTATTTTGGTGACCTTTTCTTTAAGGTTGTTTTTGTTTACACAGGAGAGAAAACCCACATTGACTGAGTGAGTTCTCAAGTATTTCCATAAAATACACTTTGAAACCAACAAACAAATAAAAACTTTACAAATGCCATCCTGCAAGGAGATTAGGATGGCAAACAGAAAGATGGATCTTAAAGGTAATTATGTTTCGGCCACAGATTCACAAAATGTAAGCATTCACCTCCTGCCATACAGAGGCCCAGTAATTGAGAAAAAAAATAGGAAACTATTTAGAGGTTGCTTCTAAATGACAGTGCAAGTAGGAGAGGACTTTTGTGCAACTAGTGAAGAAAACTGCTGATGTACATGTAGCTGCACGCTTTAAACCCTTTCCTCGTTTGGAAAAGTCTGACACTGATTCTTGTTTGCAGGCATAAATGGGCTCTATCACGTTTCAATGAAAACTTGAAATCCATTTGAAAAATATAATGGAAAAAAATATAAAAAATTTAAAAAAATATCTAAAAATATAGTGGAAATATAATCTTTAAGGCAATTTTGGTCACAAATACAAACACCCTTCTGACCCGTGTGGTGGTGCAGCTCCCCCCTCACTGGGCCACTGTGTGATCTCAGGCTTGCCATTGTTACAAGTGCAGTGAGCTGGGATGATTAGGCACTCCCTAACTGTACCCGGAACTCCTGCTCCTGGATACCAGAACTGTACAATCTGGAAGGTACTGGAATTGCACTGTTGATGGGCAACACAGGAATTACCCAACCTGAATTCTGGCCAGGATGGAAAAAAACTGACCAAAGCCAATCATCTCACAGTCCTACAAGCCAAGATCCCCTTTGAACTCTCCAGGACCACAGTGGGCTGTGACCTAGGATCTCCCCCTGAGGTTGGAGGCCTCCTGGAGTGGACTCCTCAAGGTTCAATGATCATCCGCTCAATATGCTGATTCAAAGAAGGGTGGGTAATTCACTAAAAGAAGAAAAGTACGTGAGTGCACAACTAAGCTTAGAAATCTCTGGTGCCTTGCTGTATAGAAATCCCCAGTACCTTGCCACAAGTCTTGTGTGAACCTTGCCATTTATGAATCTTTAACTAAGTCACTGTTTTGATTGTAGCAAACAATATTGAATTATTGTGTTGAATAGGCTAATGATTAACTGATGATTAAGTGCTGCTAAGGAAAAAATCATACAATCTAATTTGTGATTTACCATAAAAGTATTAATAAATCTTAAATTGCTGCTAAATCAGACCTGTGTAAAAATTTCACCTGCGACAACCTGCAGTAAGACAGCAAGTGAATTACTCAAACAGATGTCTTCCTGCTTCTATTACTGTGATAGCTTTTGTAACTTCCCAACACAGAAAGTATGCTTAAGTCCACCAATTAATGCATCCAGACTTGCTCTGAGCCTTTAAATTATTAAGAAAATGATTCATAACACTATTACTATTTTATTAGTGGGCATTGTAAGATTATTGAAACTTTCACCTCAGTTGACAGATTGCAGGCACTCTTTTGATAATTTTAATGCCTATTTATTTATTTATGTTTTTATTATTACAAGAATAAGCCTTATTTCAGAGAGTTATGTTATTTCTTTGATCTTGCACTTTTCAGGCTCTTGTCACTGGAGTACTTCTGTGTTTGTGTGTCCTGGAGTACATGTCAAATGGAGCATGTAGATAATTTGGTGTGTAAGAGCTGTGAGTACATATGACAAATGTCATGATTACAGAATTGTTCTGTCCTAAAAGGCAAAGATTTCTGAAGCTATCACCAGTTTTGTGTGTAAACATGAGACAGTCTGAACAAGCTTCATTCTTAGAAGCTGAATACTGAGCGTATTTGAGGGGAGTCCCTGTACAGTGTCACATTTAAAGCTATCAGTCTCCTTAAAATATCTTGTTTTGTTAGGCTGAAAAAAAAATATTTTGAAGTTATTTATTATATTATTCAGTTGAAAAGGTATAAGAAATTCCAGATAAAGCTTTGCAGGTGGTGAGGAAATCATCTTCTGAGAAGTACTACTTTATCTACTGTTCAGAATAAAGAACTGTGTTTCAACCCCCCAGTAATGCAAACAAAAGCAGTTCAGTAGCCTCTGGCAGGCACTGGCAGAGCACAGCTTTTCCTAACATACTGTATTGCTTTCCGGTATTCAGCCTAGTTCTGTACTGTGCCAGTATATTCTTAGACAGCTCAGGGTCTTAATATAATATATACATATATATGATGGTGCACTAAGAAATTTAATCTCAGAAATCTTTCTGTGTAGACTTAAAAATGAATAAGAGTATAATAGAAGAATCTTCTGAGAGGTTCATTTAAAAAAATAGATCAGTAGCTCTTTCACAGTGTTTTGTCATTGGAGCTCAAGCTGTGGTGAAGGTTTTTTTTGCATCCCAAAAAAAGGTGCAGACTGCACTTAAAAATCTCACAGGAGGACCTACATTTTGCATAGCATTTCAGTGTATTTTGCTCTTGCCTTTCCCATACTATAACCATCAGTTTGATGCCAGTGTGCTTTAAATTAGATATTTCAGATATATACTCATAAACTTAGATTTATAAATGGTCTTTTAGGTGGTTTCCTGGGAGGTTATAAACCCACTGGTGTTAAGAAAATTTACAGTGCTAGCCTTGACAAAGACAGAAGTGGAAGAAATGAAAAGCTGAAGGTGAGGCAGCAATGGAAACAGAAAATATATATATATAAAAGGAAGAAAAAGCCTTCTTGGAAAGGAGAACATGAGAACCAGGTACAAATCTTCAAGAAGCAAAAGGCTATATAGACTATATGAACAGAAAATCATGCAGTGGTGAAAATGAAGTGAGAACTAGGGCAGTAAAAGGAAACTCTGAAAGGGAGAAGTGAGAAGGAGGAATACTATGAGACTAAGCGGTAAGCAACAGGAAATACTGTAATACATGAAATGTATCCTGTAATACAGGAAATACATGGTAAAGACTTGGAATGCCAGGAGAGGACACACAGAGCAAAAATGAATTTTAAAAAAATTGTATGGGAATTAATCTGGGTTCCCAAAGAGTTGTTTAATGTGGGCTGTCTGCTTAGATCTTAATTATTTTTGAAAATCATCTCCTTACTATTTCATTCATGTTTTAGAATAGCTAAATCTTTCTCATATTTAATTGGTAAGTAGTTTCTAATGCTAACTATGGCATTTTAGTTTCCTCTCAAATATCTCATATTTTGTCAGACCAGTAATGGGATACCTTTACCACATCAACACTGTACAAGAAGGGCAAAGCTAGTGATGTTAGAAATTTTCCAATACTTTCCTATCAAAATAAATATTGCAATTTGAACAATAATTTTCAGCAGAAAATAGAAGCAAATGTATAGCTCATCACAGAGCAAGACACTTTGCCAGTAATATGGTGGAGTACTGTTAATGGGAGCAAAACAACCAAGAAGATGACTGAGTGGCTCCATCACCATATATTTTGATTTCTAAATGACAGTCTGTGAGAGCCTTGTCTATAGACTTTCTAGGAGTGAATTCTGTTCAGTTTATGGTTTCCAAAAGAGAGGATGAAGACTGCTATTTTGACAGGGCTTTGTGAATGCTTAACAACAACTGTCCATATACTGCTCAGACACTGCTAGGTTCCTAAATTAAAAAAAAAAAAAAAGTAATGTCCTGAGACCACTTTGTGAGAGCTGAGCTCATTAGCTTGCCACAAAAGGAGTTGGTATCAAATTTCTGAAAGCATTTCATCTTAATTCATTTACAACTGAAGGTAAAGTCTCCCTGCCATTGGTTGGAAACTATAGAGATAAATATTATTTGTTAAACCTCAGTCTACTGCATGATTAATCCCCCTGACTTCAGTGGGATTCAATTAAAACCATGGAAGTGCCACAATGATTTTCTACACTTGTTTGAGTAATTTACATATCAGCGGGAGAATAACTTTAAATCCATTACTATCAGATATTTTTTTCTCTTAGTGCAAAGGAAAATGGTTTCATGGCCAGTGAAAAAAACAAGCAAGAAAAATCCTGAACCTCTTGTTTGAGGGGGCTGAGCACTGAGATAGATGGTAGTAAGCTGCCTCAGTGTTTCACTGCATAATGTAAAATGCATGTCATCTAATTATCCTCCAGCCTACTGATTAAAGAATTATCTAAAGCTGCTGCAGATGTGAGTTTGAATATCCTCAGGTTGAAGAGACAACTGAAAATGGGCCTCCCACTTTTTAGGTAATTACCAAGTCATTATAAAAGTACACTTCCCACACCACCTACATCCCACCTCCTTCCCAATCTGCTCAGTTCCTCATTGGGTGTCTAGCTTTACAGAGGTTCTCAAGCTCAAGAACCTGACATGGTGCCTAAACAGATCTTCAAATCTTTGGAGAAAGGAGGCTTTAGGATACTCTTGTTATTAGGATTTTCTAAATGGTCCTCCCTCAGTGCTGCATTCCTTGAACTATTTTTTGCCATCATCTCCTTCTCAAAGTGCGTTGTGTTTCTGGATGGAGTTGATCTAGCTAGCTCAGAATCCCACTTTTGTAGGTGTGCCTGCCTGCCCCCATGAGGTGGGTACCCAAACTCATGCATGCTTTCATTTTGTTGCTCAGGTTCCCTTCATATCAGCTGTTCTGATTCCATACTCAGGAATCTGATTCTTGCCCATTTCAATGAATAAGAACTCTCCTGGTAGAGTAAATTCCTCTGCCACAACCTGACCCCTAACAATTAGGAGGTGCAGCTATATTTGAGAATGCAAAGCTCCTTTTGCAAAGCTGAGATTCATGCCTGAAATGATTTGGGATCAAAAATAATGCTTCCTGCAAACATGCAAGCATACAATTAAAATGTAATTGTATTCAACTACCGTACTGGTAGACTGATGCAATCGTCAGTGTAATTGTCCAAAATCCAAGTTCATCTTGAGGCCATAATTATGCCCAATGCACTTCTTTCCCTAACTTCTATTTTTTTTTTTATTATTATTATTTTTACTTAAACTCTGTCTCCAACATTCTCCAGCACTGAAAACAATCTTTCTTCACTGTCTCTTCAGTCTTCTTCATCTTCACTCTTTCTTTCTCTGTTCATTTATCCTCATTCTTCTTTTACAGACTGGGAGATGAATGGATGGAGAGCAGCTCAGCAGAAAGGGATCTGGGGGTGCTGGTCGACAGTAGACTCAACATGACTCAGCAGTGTGCCCTGGCACCCAAGAGTGCAAACTGCATTTTGGAGTGCATTAAACCTATCATAGCCAGCTGGTCAAAAGAGGCGATTCTGTCACTATATTTAGGCTTGGTGCAACCTCACCTTCAATATTGTGTGCACTTTTGGGCTCCACAATATGAAGAAATTAAGGTACTTGAAAGCAGCCAGAGGAGGGCTACAAAGCTGGTAAAAAGGCTGGAGGGCATGTCCTGTGAGGAGAGGCTAAGGATAGCCTGTGAAGCTGTTGGGTTGTCTAGTCTGGAAAAAAAGAAGGCTAAGAGGTGACCCGATTGCTCCCTACAACTTCTTGAAGAGGGGAAGTGTAGAGGTGTGGTTGGTTTTAGCCTGCTGGGCAGCTAAACTCCACCACAACTGCTCTCTCGCTTCCCCTCCTCAAAGGAAAAGGGAGAGAAAATACAATGGAAAAGGGCTCAAGGGATGAGATAAGGACAGGGAGACCACCCACCAATTACTGTCATGGGCAAAAGAGACTCAGCATAGGGAGATTAATATAATTTACTACCAAATCACTAGCGAACTAGAGCAGTGAGAAACTACAAGCAAACTAAAACACCTTCCCCCATCCACCCTCTTCT
>VXAA01002477.1:81497-94992 GCA_013399115.1 Anseranas semipalmata
TTTTTTTCTTTCTGATTTGGCATTGACACGTCACTTCCCTTCTAGGAATTTACCACCATTGGCTACTCTTCTAAGTCTTTGCTCATCTCCCTTTGGATAAAAGGAATAGGAGATGCTTCAGCTTAATAGCTGACAGGAAAAGGAGCACAGATATTGCATGCTTTCCTTTTTAGCTGTTGATGGGAGACATAACCAGAGATACCTGCTGAGAGGTGTAAAGACAGAAAGAAAATCTGCTCAAAAGCTTGACACTAAGCTTCTACAAAGATTTTCAATTGCAGGCTTCTTAGTATATGCAAGGAAACAAGGGAATCAGTTGAAAGGAAAACTTTTGTCAGTCACACAACATGTGGATGGGCATAGGAAATCTACTGTTGGGTATTACTCCTTTTTCATCTTATATAGAAAATCTCAGGAAATTTCTCAGGAAAGTATGCTATTTTATGGGATTAGGCTTCAACTTTGCTTCTGAGGGGACACTTAAACCAGAAAACTGTAAGGTCTGGTATAAAATAATGTGTGCTGATTCTTTTTGAGTCAAATATTATCTTATTCAAAAAAGCTTTTTGAACTTGCTGCTGGAAAGACGATTATCTGTTACTGACATCCTGTAGAAGCAGCATTTCTTAGCTCCCTTGGCCACAAACTTGTTAGGCCGACGTTAGACAACAGGAACTACAAACGCAAACAGAGCAAAAACACTTAACTGGGTCAGATAGAAATCTGATGGATGGAAGGTAACTATCTTAACTGGAAAAGGGGGCCATACTTCAGAATGGAGGTAGGTTAGTCTGAGATTTTAAGCAACATAAGCAATTAGGAGAACTGTATCTGTAGCTATCATGGTATCACATATATTGATGGTTACAGGTTCTTTAGTGAGAAAACACAACATTGTGAAAAGTAGTAGGGTGATAATGGAAGTTGATTTTGTGCACCAAAAAGATCATCAACTTGCTTTGAAAGCAAAACTTGTCTCATAAAAACTTCAAAGAGCTGGACTAGGTCTCATGCATTCTTATTATAAATAAAAAAGAATAAACCTATAAAAAATGAAATAAGGAAACTTGAACAAATCACGATCTGGCTGAATATTTCTATGTATTTAATTTCTTGGTTTACAAGGAAATTAAATTATTTTACTTGGAAAGAGAAAAAAATACATTAAAAACACTCAAATGTAAGAAGAAACGTCATTCTCATTTATTTTTCTATCTCTAAGGGCAGAATTTTGTTATAAGTATGAAAAATATTACGAGACAAGAAGAATCAGAAATTTATTTATATGCCTGGCTGTGTCTGAAATACACAAGTAATGATGGTATGGCACTTTTAGAAAGCATTGCAAAAAATACTGCTGATGGAAAAGTCACAAAGAAATAAACCAGTCATTCCCATTCCAGTTCTGCTGAAATGAACCATGCTTCTGAGAGACTGGATGTACTAGTACATGCTTTTGTTTGCTGTGCTTTCTGGGCTTCCTTCAGCCCAACCAACATGGCAATTTCTGCTAGGATTACATGGGTTCTGGATGTGAGGGGCTGAATTCAGCTGCACTATTGCCCCAGAGTGTTTACAGAGCTCTGCTATCAGCCTGCATTCAGCCACATTGGCCTAGAAAGCTGAGATTAAGAAAGTGATTCCAGTGAAGCACCCAAAGACTGCACCAATTCATTGCATATGGCTTTCCTCAATCTGACAGGAATTTTTTAGAGCACACTCAATACAGCTCCCAAGAAGGTACCAAAACTGTGAATTTTCACTCAGAATGGAATAGTTATGTTATTACATAAGCCAGTGATGCGTCTTCTTCCACAATATTGGTTATTTAGCCTTGATTATATCTTTTCAGCAGAGTTTCAGGGTGCTCAGAGAAGAGTGACAAGAATGACAACAAAATGGGGAAAAAATAATATATCAAGAGAGACAAAAATCTGGGGGTGTTTTTGGAGCTGGAGAAGGCATAAATCAGATAAAGACTTCTCAGATCAGAGATAATCAGATAAAGACTTCTTATCAATTCTAGTAGGATTATAAACTGTTTGAAGCAAGGACAATCTTTTTGTTCTAAATTTAGATGTCTGGCACAACGATCTGTCTCTAGATTTACTGAGAATTTGCTAATAATAACAACTGTTACACAGAAGACAGAACTACATGTTCCGTTTTCCTGCCTGTTAGCACTTTGGAAGTTTAATGAGAAATTCACAAAGAATTGTGAATTCAGAAATGTCAGAAGATGGTACGTCTTAATGTATTTGAGGAATGTGTTGTCATATCATGTTTTTAAAGTCAGGTAGTTTGCGGATTCAACGACAACTGGGCGTTTATAAGAACAGTAATGGTATCAAGGGTTATACTACCAACAGCTTCCAGAAGGGAAACCTGTCATCACCTTTCATGGCATAGTTGTCATTTAATTAAGAACTCTGTTTGGACCTATAAAGAAGGGAAAGATATTGGCAAAAGTATCCATCTATGCTGGAATTTTTGTACTTTCTCCTGTGTTAGTACTGAAGAAGTCAAAGTGTACAATAAAATACACTGTGCATTTGAATCAAATTTGGAGATTTATTCCACCGTCAGGAATACAAATGGCAACAATATTCTTGCTCACACTGTTTCTTAGGAAAAAGAAGTCAATAACATGATCTTTCAAATCATTTGGCAAGAAAACACACCGTGATGGGAAGAAGTTTGTCTAAATGCTAAATTGTACGCATCTTCAAAAAATTTGAAATTAAACCATGTAATTTTTCTCACTGCAAGAGCTTTAAGAAGAACACTAATTACTTGTAAACACTGAATGACATTGGTGTAGCATTTCATTTCATAGTCTCATTTCATAATATGTATGTAAATTAATAACCTACATGTCCATACTGACTGTCTAAGGATAATTTTTATACTCATCTTAAATTCGGTTTTTCTAATCACTATTTGTTTTGTCAGGGAAGTATCTAATCTATCTTCTGTTCTATAACTTTATTTATTTATTTATTTATTTTGTGTCTCTATTGGTCTTTCGAGCTCTTCTAATTATATCGTGTTTTGTCTACTAAAATAACAAACAAAATGTCTATGTCAATTCATTACTCATGGAACATAAAACTAAAGATTAATATAAAAATACTTGCATTCTTTTCATATGACTTTTTTTCAGTATCTCAGCTTCTCTGAGTTATTGGGTGTTTTTGTCCCTTTGAATATAGAAAATAGAGTTGCAACTTGAGTTGACTTTTAGACTGTATGTTATAACCAGAGTGCAGAAAAAAAAATTAATCTCTTTGGACACCTTAATTTATTTTTTCAAAGGATTAAAGTAGATAGAAATGAAAATAAGCACTTCTTTCTTCTTTCTTCCTCTTNCCTTTTTTTTTTTTTTTTTCTCTTTTTTTTTTTTTTTTTTTTTTTACTTGAATGGATCACTTTTAATAAGAGTTCAATTTTTAGAAGGTAGGAAAACAATGTGTTAGGGTTTGCAATGGCAGTATTTAATTTTTTAAAGAACAGGAATTACGAGTATTTTAATTTTACTTTCCAAATTGTATTTAGGATTTCTCTGTATTTTAATTATAATTTGTTGATATATGTGCTATCTTTAAAATGTGTTGGCATTTTGTTAGAATTACAGTGCTGGGCTGTCTTTAATCTTCTTTTTACTGTGCAAGACTATTTTCTTTGACAGCTTCTGGCAACAGAGACAAAAAAAAAAAAAGAAAAAGAAAAAGCAGTAACAAATAGAGAGACATGAAAAGGGTTTTAAGAGATCCAGGCAATTAATTTTCCTCAAAGACTTGCTCAAACCAGCTTCGTAGATCATGAAAAGAAGAATGACCAAGTAGAAAGCGATTCTAGGACCAGCAGGGTACATATCCCACAGTCTGACAGTGCACACTAACCTCTAAAATCCCTAGCTCTGCAACCCAGGACAACTGTTAGCAGTGACAACAATTGCCAGAATTTTTAAACACATGGAAACATTTATTTGTTAGGCATATTTAAAAACAGGTGAATAACGGTAAAACCCTTTGGGGGAAAGAAGAGTAAGTGACCTCCAACTAAGATTATAGTAAATTGCCATTTACTTCTCTTTCCCCCAAGGCAATGAGGAATTAAAGAGAAAAACAAGTAGGTGGGATTGCTGTTTGTGCTAAACAGATAGGTTAAACATGAGTTTGAATACGGTTATTCTAGTGTGTAATCATAAGGAATACTTGCACATCAATTCATCCTATTGATTACATCATCAGAAGTAATCATAATCATAATACAGAATCATAAATCACCTCACTTTGTGGACGGCCTAGGGCATTCACTTTATCATGCAGTTAACTAGATCTATAGTGCAGATTAAAATGACCTGTTAGTTCAGAAATAATCTGTAAAATGTAGCTGAAATGGCACAACAGACACAGCTGTCTGTAATTAATCAGCTAGTATTCTTTACCTACTCTTAAAACTACAAACTATTTTTGATCAACCATTCTTTAGAAATACATATTTAACACAACTGACTAAAAACATACTGTTATGTTCAGGCAGTACAGTACTGCAAGTCTAAATTGTCACATCTTCTTTTGTATGCTTCACAGTCACATTCTGAAATGAAAGTCAATAAATGCACCAAACAACTGAATGTGTGTCTGTTTGCTAGCGACAATAATTAAACATTAACCTCCTTTCCCTGTGTATTACCAAAGGGACAAGCAAACAAACAAAAAGAGATATTCTTTGCCAGCCTCCTCTCTCTCAAACGAGACAGCACAACTATGGCGAATTCCACAGCAGAACTGCATATGGGTACATGTAGCAGAAGGAGGGTGAACTTGGTTTATTCAGTATATTTGCCATAAGTATTTTGATGAACACCTGCAGTAACATGTTGCATCTTCTCTGCAGAACATCAGCATAATGCTCAGGAAAACAGAGGCCTCAGTTTGTTTTGCTTGTTAAAAAAATTACTCTCCACAGCATCAGATTTTCATAGTCCCAGTCTAGTCTGTTTCTCTGAATGGATATGGAAGACCAAAGTCTTTTTTTTTTTTTTTTTTTCCTTCATCTCCTGGAATATCTTTGTACCTTTACAATTACTGCCTCAAAACCATACAGTCTGAGTGTTATATATGTTCTCTTTCAATACCTCTTATGTAGACAGTAGTTATACGTTTCCATTTTCCTAGGGATGCAATAAGATTTTTCCAGTGCTGTGTGTAGTTGGGACATATAATCTTCACCATCCATTCCTCAGGAAGGTTGCTTTTTTAAAAATAAGAAAAGACATGGAGTTTTACTTTTTGAATTGCATTCAGTAGTTCCTGGAAAGTTTGCTATTCTTAGCCCAGCACAGCACCTAAACATGTCCTCTATGCATATAGCATAGCCATTCAAATCAAGCCTATGCTCTGATCACAGAAAAATATCAACCATTAAAAATAATTCTGTAAGTTTTAACTGTGATGTAGCTTTATTTTATTTGAACCTTTGTTCACTTAATTTGAACCTTTTCACACTTAATGTGTGAAAGATTTATATCCTTTCAAAGAAACTCCATGCTACATCAACTTCAAAGAAGCCTATTTCTGCTTAATGTTCACAAGTTTCTGTATTGAATATTGCTGATAGAGCATGCATCATGTCTGATGATAAGTATAAAAACAACCAAGTAACCACCCAAACAAAAAAACAAAACAAGCTTTTCTTCTGTCCAGCTGTGTCTGTGGCTAGCAAAAATATACTAGTGACAGAAGGTTAACATTTTGTTATATTCTGTTTAAAATATGATTAGAGTTTAGCACTGTGAGATTCATAACTTATAGACAAAGGTTTTAAAGGACAGTTTAAAAACTCTACAGTTTAATTCTTAGTTTCAAAGCATGTACAAAGTTTAGAAGCTTGCTTGATATAATACAGTCATTTAGAAACTTAGGTATACTGTATCATACAGAAACTAGTACATGAGACAAATTTCTGAGAAGTGCCATTCTTGGGAATATGACAGCACAGTTGAACTTAGTGTTAACACTTACACTGGCATTTGTAAGAAATAACAAAGATGAATAATCAGGTAAATGCAATAGAAATTGATGGCTTTGATAATTGCAACTGAACGTACTTTAGTATCTGTAGAAAAATATTTGAAAATACTGATTTCACACACACACACACACACACAAACAAATGTAAAGTATCAATCCATAAGTTTCTCTTGGTATTTTTCAATTCCTGTCTTAGATTTCAATCAGTTTGTTTTTTACACAAATGTGGTAAACATTTTGATGTATTAATTCATGAAGGACAAAAAATATTGTCCATGTCACAATATCCTGTACATTGAGCTTCTTGTTGCCTTATTCCTCACTCCATTGTTAGCATAACAAATAATTAAAATATTTTAAATGAATACAATGTATACAACTGATAGAAAACAGTCATTTTACCTGTGTGTGCTGATGTATTAATACCCTTGCTAATTGTGATATTTGTAGGACTTGTTTGTCTAGAAAAAAAAAATACTTTTGTGGTCATATTTTTTTCTGGCATATTTTTCTGTCCCTAGAAATATTCTCTTTTTTTTTTTTAATTTTTATTTTATTTTATTTTATTTTACTGTAAAGAATAATTCCACTATCTGGATTTCTTGAAATACAGAATTCTTTTCTTTGACCTTCTAGTAGTTAATTATGTTAACACAGTGAGGGACTGTGAGTACTACTATATTAAAAAAAAAAAAAAAAAAGAGGCAGAGAACAAGCTCAAGCCTGAAATCTTTGTCTTACACCACTTAACTGTTGCTTTACTCTCTGACTGATTTGGGTTGCTCAAAAAAACTGTCTCCAAGACAATAGCTGGGCATGGTCTGTGGATGGTTCACTCCAGTTCTTTTTGAGATGGGATTTTAGCTACTATGTTTTTGTTTCCCCTTCCAAGTCCTCCAAAACTTATGCCAGCAGGGTGTGCACCTTCAAAAGCCTCCTTCATATCCTCATGCCATACCCTTGTTTCATGCAGTGAAATCAACAAATTATAACACAGCCCTCACATTATGTTGGATTCCTTGAGCTGAAAAACAACAACAACAACAAAATAAAATAAAATAAAATAAAATAAAATAAAATAAAATAAAATAAAATAAAATAAAATGTTCATGTCTCAGGGACACTACATGGAGTCAGAAAATTTGCAGGGCCGAGTGGTTTACAGTATGGATACAGCAAGTCTGAACTATGAGAGGCTATTCCCAAGCAATATTGTAATGAACACCTCCATGCTGTTTAGCCTGAAGGGCATGATTATTTGGAAATCCATGTAAAGCCAGATATCTCAAAGTCATGCACAGTGAATAATATTCTTAAAGCATTGTCCAGTAAGAAACAAATAAATGACAGGTTTTCAAAAAGGCAGTTGTAACGGTTAATGGAACACATGGAAAAACAGTGTCCCAGTATGGCAGAATAGGATAAAGCCTCACAGTTGGCTTTAGTTTCTTTTGGACCCCTTTCTGCGCAGCAAAGCCAGAAAGGCTGTTATAATCTACTCACTGTCATCAAAATTACCAGTCTTTTCTAACGCAATAATGGTAACGTGATAATAACTCTTATTGTAGAGATACAGGAACGACGTTAGAGGATAGATTACTTTCCAGCATCTGCAACTCTTATTTATCACAATTTTATAAGAGAAGATGCTTGAACATCAATTAAAAGTATAATGCAAAACAAATCATAGAGTAGAATATGTACATCTGAGCTTTGTTTTCATAAATTATTTTAAACTTCAAAAATCTGAGCACTTAGCACAAGTAGAGTAATATGCACAATTTGTTCTAATATTGTTAGTTTAGGTAGTAAGTCATGGAAGAGATGATATCATAGCTTTTATCCTGCACCACAGAAGCCCAACAAAATCCTGGAATCCATGATTTGGCCAACAATTCTGTGTCAAACTATTAATATTCAGTCCTGGGTGTGGTGATTTAACACTGATGGCAGGTAACCTCCACCACACCGCTCTCTCACTCCCCCTCCTCAGAAGGACAGAGGATGAAAATATAATGAAAAAAGATCATGGGTTGAGATAAGGACAGGGAGGTCACACACCAATTACCATCATGGCAAAACAGACTCGGCAAGTGAGAGTGATATAATTTATTGCCCAATACTAACAGAGTACGCCAGTGAGAACTAAAAGAAAACTAAAAACATCTTTCCCCCATCCACCCCCTTCTACCTCTTCCCACTGAGCAGTGCAGGGAAATAGGAAATGGGAAATGGGAGTTGCAGTCAGTCCACAACGCTGCATCTCTGCCGCTCCTTCATGGTCAATCTTCTGCCCTGCTCCAGCATGGGGTCCCTCCCATGCAATGCCGTCCTTCCCAAACAGATCCTGCGTGGGCTTCCCACAGGCTGCAGCTCTTCAGGAGCTGCTCCAATATAGGTCTACAGGGTCCATCCTTCAGGAATGGCCTGCTCCAACACAGGTCCCCCGTGGGTGACAGTTCCCACCAGATCACCTGTTCCTGTGTGGGCTCCTCCCCACAGGCTGCAGCTCCAGCCTGGAGCTGGCTTCTTCAGGCGCGTTCCATGGGCCACATCCTCCTTCAGGCCACATCCACCTGCTCCATGTGGGCTCCTCCATGGCTGCAGCGTGGAGATCTGCTCCGTGGGGTACCCATGGGCTGCAGGGAGACGGCCTGCTCCACCATGGGCCTCTCCATGGGCCGCAGGGGAACTTCTGCTGCGGCACCTGGAGCACCGCCTGCGTTCCTTCAGCACTGACCTTGGTGTCTGCAGGGCTGTTTCTCTCTCATTTTCTCAGTCCTCTCTTCCAGCTGCTGTGGTGCAGTATATCTTCCCTTTCTTAAATCTGCTCTCCCAGAGGCCCAACCAGCGTTGCTCACTGGCTCAGGTCTGGCCAGCGGCGGGTCCCTTTTGGAGCCGGCTGGAGCTGGCTCTGATCTGACATGGGGCAGCTGCTGGGCTCTGCTCACAGAGGCCACCCCTGCAGCCTCCCTGCTACCAAACCGTTGCCACATAAACCCAATCCACCGGGTCAGTGATCATGGGGGCCATTCATCTATTTGTCTCTTCAAGGACATGGTTATAGGGCCTAAGTTTATTGAGATTACATGTGAAAGAAGAATATAGAACACTAATAGCGCTAATCCATCCTAATGCACGGACTGGGAAGAATCTGTGGCACATTCTACCCTCAACAACGGGATCCAACATCTAGAGACAGTACTGTCTTTTGATAAATACTTTATAGTAAATAGAAAAGGTGTTTGAAATCCTCCATGTTAGACTAAAGCTATTTTCTTCTGGCAGCCTTTAAAAGCCACTCTCCTCCAACTGTAGAAGAACTTAATCTATTCAGCAGGACCAGTGCACTGAGCACATAAAATTTAGACAAAAGGTAGATGTCCATATAAGGCAGACTAAGTCCTAACCCTACCTAAATCAAGAAGTCCTGGAAAATCCTTGATCTAATTCATGTCTGAATACCTATGTATATTTACTAATTCTCAAGTGGGTTTTGTTTTTCTTTTCATAAGTTGTTTTGCAGAATACATCAGTTCTATATTGCATATATACATACAAAAGTCCCATGTCAATTTCATTTTAAACAGGAAACTAACATGACTACAAATTAAATCTTATTACAATGAGAAGAGCATTACAATAAAAAAGAAAAATAAAAAACACAGCAAATGCTTTAAATTTATGCTTTGAAATCTGTTAAAAACAAATTTCATTGCATTTGCTGTCTATTGGGAGATTTGAATATAATCTTGACAAATGTGCCAGCTATTAGATCATGCTATTCAGACCTATGATTTATTCCCTATTTGTTTTAAAGAAGCAGATTCATTTAGTTTGTACAAATTAATGTTTTAAATAAATAAATAAATAAATAAATAAAAGGAAATGCACAATGACTAGTTCTGAAGTCTTAATGGTTGTTACTGTTTGTTGCTATCTGTTCCAAACCTGTTGACATGCTTGCTGTCCATGCTCTTTGTTATGATAATAACTAACAGTTTGTGAGGCTTATAGCACCTCCCCTGGTACTAGATATCATATCCCTACAGTCTGATGCTTGCAAAGGTGCACTTGCTGCTAAAGGAGCAATGGGCAGAAGATTTCTCTGCAAGACCCTCAGAGATGTCTATTCATCACAGTACCTAGGTGTAATGATCTCTAATGAGTAGTGTGACCAACAGAAAGATTAAGAGTACGACAAGTGTGTTCTATAAAATAAAATGGTAAGTCCTCAGCATTAGATAGAATATCAACTGTTTCTTTGTGTTTATTTACTATTTAAAGTACATCGGAAATATTATACTTCTTTAGGTGGAATCGCTTAGCAGGTAGGAGGAAGGTTGTCCATTTGTCTTCCCTGGCTATTACTTTCACATTTGCTGAAACATTCTGAATGGAGGAGTGGATGGCATGCTTTGTCTTAGAACAAATGGTCATGATCCACTGGGGAAGCATTGAGGCATGTGATGGGAAAGCAAGCGTCAGGACATACAGCAAGCACACAACATGTAGCTAGAGTAGAGACCAGATTCTTGAAAACAACAAGGAACACATAGACAGCAAGGCTTCTTAGATGAGAGAAATAAAGAAACTTTCCTAGGGATGGAGATAGAATGACACAGAATTTGTTACAACTCTGGAAGCCATCAAAAATTCCGGCACTGATGTTTTCAGACCTTGGTTTGAATCTTTCTCACATGGCTTATCTGAACAGTTTTCTACTTCTGTTTTTGGTATGTGTAAAATTAAAAGCAGTTTAATCTATAGTAAAATGAGATAACAGCTACAAAAATGGGTAAACATAAAACACATTATCAAGACAACACTCAACTTTCAAGGCATGCCTTCCTGCTACGCAGAAATTTCTTCTGTGTTGTAATTCTCATTTGGTAATGTTAGCATGTTTGGTAGTGTTTCATCCTGTGCCACCCTGCATGCTCTTCCTTAGAACTGACCTTGTTGACTACTGTCTCCCAGTTTCACCCTGAGATCATTGAATAACCCCAGAATGCAAACAAAATATTCAAGTTGTTTCTTCTAAATAAGTGACTTTTCTCTTTAACGTAAAGTGCAAGATATTATTGTACTTTAATTCAGACACTAATAGTCTGATGAGTGGAGGACTCCTTGTAAAACTTGTTCCTTATTACTGCTTTATACATTTGAAATCTTGACCAAGTTATTGTATAGTGAAAATGTAGTAAAGTGCAGGTTTATTTTATTTTCACCAGTTATCATAGGATTTTCTTCCTAATTCATTACCTTTCTAGTTTATCACACTAGTTTAGAAATCATATACCAAAGAAAACATTAACTGTACAAGTATCTTAATATCTCCATATTTGTCAGCTTACCAAATATTTTTGCATAGCCAAATATGACACATTAAATCAATATATGAAATGTAATGAGTAATGAGATGGTTAGACAGTGTAACAGCATACCTCATGCTACTAAGTCTTGGAGATCACCTACACCTCTCTCTGTTCTACTGAACAGAGAAAAAATGCATAACACAAAACTGACTGCCCTGTGATGAAAACTTAAACACTGTGAACATGCAAAATGTCAAAGAAAGACATCTTCGACAGAAAGAGACAAAACCTGTTTAGTGTGGGAGTCTGTCTGGACTCTAGATAAGGCCCTTCTGAAGTCATGAGAGAGAGAAATGGATTCTGAGGTCTATCTTCTCCGCATATCTGAAATGCCTATCTTAGAAGGCTTCTCCATTTGTGTTCAGTGACTGGAGGCAGAGCCCTGATGGCTAGCTTAGACTTGAAGCCTAAAGTTTAAACGGTTGAAGTTAGGTGAGCTACTGAAGAAATACATCCACTTCTACTACAATGGGAGTGGGTGACACATAAAGAGTTTCACTCTTCAGAGAGTAAATAAATACTCGTAAATGTCCACAAATGTGATGCCAACAGTGAAACTATTCCAAACCACAGGAATGATGAAAACATCTTTATTCTCCCTCCTTCTGGAACACTAAGAAACCGCGTTACAGGTTATGTGATCTTGTCTTCAAAGCTTTCAGCCCCACCCCTATTCTTCAAAATGGAAACAAAACACTTGTTAAATATTTAAGACAGCTGAAAAATATAAGACTGTGTGTGTTGGGAGTTTTGTTTTTTGGCAAAGTTACCAAGTCTATAGTGTTTTTAAGTGATGCTAGGAAAAAACTGCATGAATAAAATGAATTAAAAAAACAACAACACACACACACACACACACAAAACAACAGGACTTAAATAACAGATATTTTGGTCTTCTCTAGTCATTTCAGCCATATGAGAGAAAAAAATGTGGTATCTGGAAGGGATCTTGGAAAAATATACAATTACTGTATGTCATGCACCATTTACTTAGGTACAGATCATTAACATTTCTCTGCTTTGTTCTGCTTACATTCAAAGGATGTTCTATTCTAACCACTCAGGCAATTAGGGTCCATAATTGTAATGTGTCTATTTTTTTCTTTATTTAACTCTTTATTATAAAAATGGCTACCAGGAGATGTATTTCATGTAAGTTACATATTTAGAGACCATCTGTTGTGAAAACATTTCCTGCAGGGAGAATTTATCAACATATGACTTCCGCTCCATTTATCTTCTGTTATTTAGTAAAAGGCTATAGTACAGAATTTTAACTGTACTTATGTTGATCAAATTGTGTATTCTAATAAAGATTAATTTTCTTAAATATAGATTTAATGATTGTAATACGGAGTGGTGGTTTTCATCCTTTCCAGAATAAGCAAAAGTTGTACCATGTGCAAAACATGAGGTGCTCTACTGTTTTCCATTGAACTATCTTTCATGTAATTCAAAATAAAAATAAAACAGTCCTAATTATATTTGGACTGTACATTTCCAAATTATCATTTGGAAATGGTAAGCATATAAGCATATGTGCATATAATCTATATATTATACGCATATAAGCATATAATGCTTACCTTGATCCCCTTTCTTTTCTGGTTGCAGATCCAGTAACACTGGAAAAATTTCTCCAGTATAATCATCACAATAGATCTGTAATTCATGATGCAGGAATATAATATTTACTTTAATGCAATGTTTCCTCTGCTAATGTGGCTTGTAGAGGAGAATTCTGACTTTATGTAACATTGTATTTTCTCTATGAATACTTTTTTGTTGTTGTTAGCAATAGACAATAGTAATAGACATCACAGTAATAATAATAACCTTATGTAAAAGCATAGTAAAATACCTATAGACAAATGAAACAGTTCTTCGCTCAAAAGGCCAGTAAATCTGACAGAATCATAGGTGCAGAAAGGTACAAATAATGTGTGAAAGAAAGACTAGTTTTAGAAACAAGTGATAATTTCTTTTCTGTAGATTTATACCTAGTTCACTTGAATAATGCGTTTGCATGTACGGCTTGGGTGTTTACTGTACCTAACATCTTACAGAATCACAGAATCA
>VXAA01002478.1:9893-61446 GCA_013399115.1 Anseranas semipalmata
GGTTAGATGAGGCCCTGGGCAACCTGATCTAGTGGGTGGCATCCCTGCCTATGGCAGCGGGGTTGGAACCAGATGATCTTTAAGGTCCCTTCCAACCCAAGCCATTCTATGATTCTATGATTGTATGATTATATGAATTCCAAACTTTCCAGTCCTACTCCAGAGAAACACATACTGACCTGCTTAACTCCATGTATGTGGAATGTCCCACTGACATTGCAATGGTGTAAGTGTAGAAAAAGATAACACAAAATGCCACAATTGTTCAACTTATTTCAGTTGTGTTCAACTTATTCATCAATGACCTTGATGATGGAATAGAGTGCACCCTCAGCAAGTTTGCTGATGACACAAAACTGGGAGGTGTGGCTGATACACCAGAGGGCTGTGCTGCCATTCACAGGGACCTGGACAGGCTGGAGNAGAAGGCCAATGGTGTCCTGGGGTGCATTAGGAGGAGTGTTGCCAGCAGGGCGAGGGAGGTGATCCTCTCCCTCTACTCAGCCCTGGTGAGGCCACACCTGGAGTATTGGGTCCGGTTCTGGGCTCCCCAGTACAAGAGGGACATGGAGCTCCTGGAGCTGGTCTAGCAGAGGGTTATGAAGATGATTAGAGGACTGGAGCATCTCTCATATGAGGAGAGGCTGAGAGAGCTGGGCCTGTTTAGCTTGGAGAAGAGAAGACTGAGAGGGGATCTTATCAATGTGTACAGATATCTGAAGGGAGGGTGTCAAGAGGATGGGGCTGGAGTCTTTTCAGTGGTGCCCAGCGACAGGACAAGAGGCAACGGGCACAAACTGAACCACAGGAAGTTCCAGCTGAAGATGAGAAAACATTTCTTTACTGTGAGGGTGACAGAGCACTGGAACAGGCTGCCCAGAGAGGCTGTGGAGTCTCCTTCTCTGGAGATATTCAAAACCTGCCTGGATGTGATCCTGTGCAACGTGCTGTAGGTGACCCTGCTCAGCGGGGGGGTTGGACCAGATGATCTCCAGAGGTCCCTTCCAATCTCAACCATTCTGCAGTTCTGTGAAAAAGGTAGCAAATCAAATCGGGAGCACCTTCCATCTTTGGTAACATTAAGTTGCATAAAGCCATTACTCAAATATAAAAAAAGATAAACATTGCTTTATCAAATCCCAAAGCAATAAAAAGGCCAGAATTCTTCACCATAGCCTTGATATTGGACTATCTGAATAACAAAGAACTAAGCAGTGGGCAACTAAACACAAGGACAGTTTATCGGACGAGGCAGAGATTAAATGGGAGTTCTCATATAGAGACTCTTGGACTTCAAAATTGTGCTATCTTCAAAATATATACTTTAACGCACTTTCTAGGGAAAAATTGCAGAAGATAAAACAATATGTTCACTGGGTCTCTTCTCATCTTGGAATACATGTAAGAGTTCCCTCATTCGTGTCTTATCTCTATAGGCCACAGGGGGAAAAAAACAGCTTTGCATTGCCCTCAGAGAACCTCTTGCGGCTTTGATGCAGCTTTGCAGCAAAAAAGACTACAGCAATCTGCATGCTTCAGGGATTTCGCACAGCCAGTCAGACCAAGAGGTCAGGAAGGAGTGCTTTTACAAGTGGGGATAGAGGTATTATTGTCTGCGTTTTGTTTTTTCTCCACTGTCTGAACACTTGAGACAGACTCTGTCAGAAGAAAGGAGACTGCAGAAGGCAAAATAAAGTACGGCTGCATAGAAAAATATCCCCAGATGCCTGTCTCAGGCCATTTGCCAAATACAAGGTTGAAAAGGAGTTTTCAGGACGAAATAAACAGGTCTGGAGGATTTTCACCTCTCTGCCTTCTGGGGCATGGTTTGTCCACGGACATTATTCAGATTTATCTCACTTCGTCCCCCCCCTACCTGCCACAGGGGCCCCAGGCACTGGTAGTGCCTCTGATCGTCTCCTCCCTGGCTGCTGCAGGTTTAAGCAAGCATGCCCCGGATATACCATACAGCGCCTTTGAATAAAGTTCTATAGCCTCTGAAGTACAGACAGGGCAGCTGATCAAATGGTCAAAACAAAGCAAGTAAGAAAAATCTCAGTCATACGACACATCTCTCTGTCTAAAGGCTGCTCCTATTTACATGAGAAACCCCTCAACTGACATAAACTACAACTCCTCCACTGAATTTTGTGCATCTAGGGAGTATCTAGTGTATCTAGTACTGAGATGCATGGATTATGTAAACCACACACACAGAAACTCCTTTTGCATATAAACTTCTGGAAACTCGCTCTGCCAGCATCATCAGCTACCTTGTCCCTTAACTATCAGGGCAACAAGGAATATTTGCCATCACTGTAGCTGTGACCAGATAAGCCCCTAAAAAGGAGGAAGTTTGTCACATTTCTTTCCAAGTACTCATTCAGGCTTGCCTGCCCTAAAGAATCATAGCATCCCTGTATGCCATCATGTCTCAAGACCTTGTAAAAGATCTTCCAGAGACTATTTACACTGTGCGTATTTTATAAACAAAACAAACACTGGTCCTAAAGCTTCCTTAAGGAACAGATGCCTCCCAAAGCAATAGTTACAGAAATTTAATATTAGATTTGTAAGCTGCGTGCCTACAATAAGAAAGAAATTAAATTAAAAAAAAAAGAACCTAACATCAACCAAGGCCAACACATCAATAAACTCAAATATGGCAGTTACAAGTAACATGAAGGAATTATTTTCCTCATTTCACGACCCACTTAAAGCACTGATTGGTTTTCCAATTTTCAGTCTCATTTTGATGCAGAATTGTCTTTTCTGTAAACCACTGGACATGGGTAAATTAAAGTGGTCATCCTCATTTTCATATTGTTGAAAAAAGTGCTTCTGATAAACACTCTCTTTATTAGACTATCAAAACTGAGGACAATCTTAACCTGATTATTTTACATATGGTATGGTAAGGTATATTAATAACTTTATTTGTCTTGTACTTCTTAAGTGAAGGTGCCACAAAAGGAGTTTTTGGTAATATGCTTGTTATTAACGTTTTTTTCTGTTAATACACAGGATGCCAAAACAAAACAACTTATTAATTCCCATGCAGTTTTTACACAAGGCCCTGAGAAGAAACAGCTATCCCTTCTGCTGCTAAAAACTTGATCTCTTAATATTTTTTGAAGAAGCAGTCCCCTGCTCCTACTCAGAGGTCAAATGGTCCCAGAGTTAAATCATATTTTCCCCCCGTGTGTAAATTGGACAGTTACGGTTTTCAATTCCATTGCTGGCTATGACTAAATCAAGTTCACATGAATGTGATCGGCCCCTGCTCACACTGCCTGCAAAGTCATGCACAGCACTGTGTTCACTATGAATTATTAGCTAATGTATCTTCAAGCATTCTCCTATCGCAGACACAACCAGAAAAATACAGTAATTAAAATTACTTCTAAAACACACTTAGCTTACTCTTTACAATTCATGCTGCAAAGTGTATAGCCTCAGATCGATCCCATTTCATTCACAGCATACAGCTCTGACTCTCCTATAGCTGAGTTTGGTGCAAATCAGGAGTAGCATGTTTGAGGTTAATACCAATCAAAACTGCCCAGACAAAAATGCAACCCAGCGTTTGATAAGACAGTTATTAAAAAAAGCTTTTAAAGGTGCTTCAGAACAGAAAAAAACATGGAAGCTAGTGGGAACTGGTTTCTTATGGGGCTCAGTTGGCCATCTGAAGCTCACCTTTAACCCACGAAACAAGAAACTAATAAAGCATGGACATTGTTGCACTAAGTGTTTGATATTGCTTGGCCTACTTTTTCTCTCTATACTCTCGTTTAAGAAAGGGAGCTAGCAAGCCAAAATATCACCCCCACCTTCCAAGAAGAGCCCCCCAGGCAAACGCCTGAGGAGAGCAAGTGCCTGCGTGACCCTCCTTCCCTGCTGCCCTAGACAGAGAGCAGTGAGGAGTGGAGGAGGAACGAGGTTTTTCTCCGCCTAGCCCAGACTGCAGAACTCTTGCTGCAAGTTAAAGCCGGGAACAAAGTTCTCCTCGCTGACTGAGGGGTTGTGTTAGTGGCTGGAGGGGCCTAAAATTTTGGTTCACACAGTCAAATTTTGGCCCTGCAGATCTTTGCTCCTGTGTCCATAATGAGTGATCTTCAGTCAGAGATGTTATTGCACCAAAGTGCACCTGCAAATATTTTACTGAGTAACTAACAAAAGGCTCATTTGGAAGCTGTGTCAATCACACTGCAGTATCAGAAAAAACTCCCTCATTAATTACTACACAGATAATTCCCCCTGAGACTGTGGCTGCTGTAAGGCTGCAAAGTTAAACAGCAGTGTAACTTGAAGCAAGCTGCTCCCGACAGACAACTGCATGCACCTGCATTTCTGAAAATGCTTCTGAAACATACTGGCTGGTGCAAAGAGAACTGAAGAGCTTGCAAGAGACGGGAGTGCCTCCTCGGGGACCAGCCCTACTGCATCTGGCACGTACACCTTTGAGGGGGTCAGGGCAACGTGAGCTGTGTGAGCACACATGACCTCCGTGTGCGTGCAAAGAGCGCACATGAGCATGTTTTCATTTATGTAAGTGCAGAGGTCAGATCAGCCCAAGTTGTGGAGATGCATCTAGGACTTCTTAATGAGAAATAGAATTAACAGGAATATACGTTATAAGTGCAGACTGAGCACTTTTTACCAGGGTAGTCAGAGAAAATCCACTACAGATATACTTGTTGTGAAGAACACACAAAAAAGAATCATTGACTGACACTAAACTTAATGAGACACATCAGAGACAAGAATCCTCCTGTATTAGGTATGATACAAATGTATAGAAAATGACAGCATCTACTCCAAAAATAGAGAAGATTGACAGCTAAAACAGGAAAAAGATGAAATGTTGTACAAAGCTTGTGGCAGTAAGTTGTAAGACAGCACAGGACTGCCCTGGTGATGTACAAACAACAAACAGCATATAGAAGGAACCAGAGGACGCTATAGAGGAAACAGCTCCCATTAATACACGCAACAGATAACTCAATTCCAGTAGAAAAGTGTCCTATCCTGAGTGACGTAGAAGCTGGTAACTTACAGAAAGGGCAAGGAATTAATAGGCAAAGCAACTATAAATCCTGCTCACTTCTGCAACGGTTCATGCAGGTCAGGTTTGAAGCAGAGAGACAGAGCATGGGGTGGGAATGCGTACGTCATATCTTTTGTTGCGATAAACAGGATTACAATTGCTGAGGTCACCAAACCAGTGTCCTCCAGAGTAATTACTCCACACACATAACTACACATTTGACTACAGAACATGCACTGCATACCAAATCACATTTTTAGTACCTAAAAGTGCTAAGAAACCAACATAGACTCCCCTAGTTTCATCTTGAAGACACAAATGTATAATTTTTTTTTTTCCCATGAAAATGAATAAACAGAAGGGTTTGAAACAAGAGTTCCAACTATCTCCAGATATTGCTGCAGGGAAGGGAACTCATCAAGCAGCTCTGTGTTTCTGTGAGGGCCTTGGCAACACCCTCCCTACTTGTGCGCAACCATTTAGGATTTTTTCCCATGAAATGTGATGCTCCCATCTTGTCATCGCTCCCCAAAACTGGGGGGAGAGTGCAGGGGCAAGGAACAGTTTGGCTTACAACACCTAATAACAGTTTGGGAAGTAATAACATGTTCTTCCATTAATCCAGCATTCTTGTTCTTCAGGGATTGATTCGATTGAGCCAAAATTCTGCTGGATGGAGACCAGACCTAGAGAGCTAAATCCTGTTCTTGGGTTCACCACAATAAATCTTAAGTAGTTCCACTGAGCTCAAGCTACCCACTAAACAATTAACAGCACTACCCCGAACAGAACGCAGTCCTGCACATTCATCAGCTTCAAGACCATCATTTCTTTCGGAAACTGCTTTATAATCATTCACCTATAAATAAAACACTAAATCCACTGAACTTGCAAACAATATCTTAAAACATGCACACACATCTGTTGAATACATATGCAGTAGCAATACATCTAAAATTGTGATTGATGCTGTTATTATTTATTTTTAAAGGTCACTCAGAAAATGAACATGCTGGTGATCGCAGAGATTCTGATTTTAAGAGTGACTGAACTACTGTCTTACAAAGCAAAGTAGTCTGTAGTCTCTGATCTACAGACATCAAGCTGAATTTATCAAACCATATAGTGATAACAATGATCCAGTCCATATGTCAGTACACAATGGTTTTCTTGTACCGATAATTCTGACATCAGAAGCAAAACCTTTTAAAGCCTGAATGTTATTTAAATCAGTAACATATGTTCTAATAGGAAGCTTACATAATAGTTTCATTGTACTCTCAAATAGCTGTAAAGTATTCAAAATTGTAAAACTGATTGTATGCATGTGTTGCTCTTACTTGATCAAATCCATGACACAGCCCCCAGCCCTGCAAGCAGTGCTAAGACCATGTCCTCATGTCCCTGCAGTGCCTATTTGCAGTCTGACAAACCTTATGTGAATGCAAGGACCTGACTGCAGAGATTTGCTTTGCAGTATCGCAGCCTTGCTTGGTTTTGTACTTGTCCAAATTCAAGTAGCAATATACTGAAATTGTTGGCTTGGATGTCCTCTGTCTTGCACCTCACAGCCATTGCACTCAGGTTGCCATTAGCATCTTATGCTCCTCAGCGCAAGTGATAGCCCAAGGCGCACAGTAACAGAGCACGGCCTGTCCTTCCTGCCAGAAGCGTGCTTTTAGGTTGAAATGCCATGGAAATGTAACACCTAATACTTTGGCCTCATTCTTCCTTCTGAACTGTAAAATTTTTTCTCAGTAAGTGTTCCTAACCATGTCAAGATTTGCTGTCAGAGACTTCAAAAACTAAGCAAAAAGAGACTCGGCCAGGCAATTCTCAATTCACAAGCTTAAACACAGAGGAAGGCAAGAGTGTTTTAGTCACCAAGGCTGAAGAGAAAGCTTCCATCTACCAATGGTCTTTTTAAATAACAACCATGCCTATGAAGTTCTGTTTTCATGACTCCCTTCTACACGCAAATATTTCCCTGTGAATGAAGAGCTACTGTTGCCAAGAGTCTTTGCAGTAGGGTGTCTCTGTTGTCCCATTTTAGGGGGGCAACCTTCAAATGATTAAAAAGCTATTTTCCACATGGACTGCAGTGCTAATGCCACTGGCAGCATTTCTCCTAACAAAAGGATTTCACTGTTTTATTTCATTTTTTTTTTTTTTAAATATACTTTCAAGTTTGGAAGGGGGGCGAAGGTATGGCATAATGCTTTTTACCTGTACATCTCTGCCTCACACTTCACAGACGGCAAAATTGATCTCTAGGGAAGAAATGCAACTCCCCTGGTGACACACAAGTGGTAAAACAGGGACAACACTCAGGTTTTTACGCTTCATCCAGCCCCCCATACAGTCAGCAACTCTGCCTTCTCAGCTTTGTGGTTACTCCAAACTGAGAGCCAGCTGCCACAGCTTTCGTGGGCTTGCTAAAGCACACTGCAATCATCAGACAGCCATGTGCTTTTGGCCAGCACTTTTCTCTAAAGCAGAAGCCTGAAAACAATGACAGGAGAGTAGCTGCTACAGCAGCCAAAGACACTAACTGGTCACAGTCAGTCTGTTGGCCAGGCCTGGAGGCAGAGACCACGAGTGCCGTGCTGGTAGTCCTTGACCTGGCAGAGTACTTGAGCTCTTCCCCGGACACATCTGTGACAAATGCTGCACTGAGAGACACCTCGCGCTGCCACAGAAAAGCCTTTGTTCCACTAACAACAGTGCCAAACCTGCCACTGCCGCAGTGAGGCCAGGATCCCCTTCAGTGCTGGTTTCCAAGAGTGATGCCCTGAGCATGTTCCCAGGTGAGAATGGTGGCTGGAGAGAGAAGATGACAACAGAGGAAAAACCCAGCCCCTCTGAGCTACATCTCCAAGCTGTTCCTGTCCTACTGCTTAGGACACTTTCATACTTTGCTGTTTCTTCTCATTGGCTCATTGAACTCACTGTGGCAACTGCAATATCAAACTTGCAAACACTTCATTTTCCATGTCAGATTATACCTCATTTAAACCAAAAGCGCCTGTTGAGACCAAGAGGACAGAGGGCTTTGAAAATGAAATGGAGCACTGATATACACGCTTCTGTAACTAGTTGCTATTGTGCTTAAGATAATCCAGATGTTTACTTCTGTTAAAGTAAATATCAAATACACATTGCAAAGTGAAATGTAGCTTTAGTTGCAAATGCTCTCATTTTTAGCTGCTGTCCTAAAAGCTAGAGCAGAATAACGGGCTTGATCAAAGTTGATGTACTTGGAGTCAGGAATAGCAATTCTCTAAACACATGAATATATAACATGCATTGGAAGGATAACAAAATTTGTGTTAACTTCCTTTTGATCATTAAAATTGCTTGTTAGCTTAATTACCTGGCAGTGTTTTAACAGATAGTGCATGGGTAATGAACTATCAGTTGCTTTATCTCAGCTCCCACAATGTAAAAGGAGTAGGGGTTGCCAAAGTCTGATTCTGTGGGTCAAGACCTGCCCTTGACCTTCGTTTTCACTTGACGTGAAGCTGTACCACAGAGATGCTGTAGAAACCCAGCACACAGTACTACATCTTACTGGACGCATTACACACACCACAAAAGAAAGGGAATTTTCAAATAGAGTAAAGTTCAGACACGCAGTAAATAAAACTGTCACACCCACATATCAATTGTCCCTCAATCTAGCCCCAGAGCTACTGCCATTTCCTATAGCTTTGGCAGTCTTCCACTCTCATTGTTGAAAGTTTACATATAAAAAGTAAAGGATAATGAAACTGTGGTTAAAGAATGAGTTATTTACATTGAAGGAATGAATCCCACAGCACTTTAAATTTCCTGCATGAATACCTTTTTAGTCTTTTAGTCTCCCACATGTTGTGTGCCTGTTTCACAGTACTTTCCAGGTTTGAGCTTTGCAATACATCTGTCATATTCTGCCAACTTTGATTTAAAGTAGATTTCATATTTCAAAATCAGCACTTGAAACTTCTAATGCCGCAGCTTAAGCAGAACAAATATTTCATAAAAGATCCAAATCAGCGGATAGATTCACTGGTGTTAAAAATCTCTTTTTGTTAAAACAAAACAAAGCAACAAGAACAAGAAAAACAACAAAAAATCTTTTTCTAAGAATCATAAAAGCTGAAATTCTAGATTAATTGATCACACAGAACTAAAGAATTAGATCAGATGTGAGTTGCTATTCATCGTTTGTTGCAATAGTAAAAGATTTTCACCAGGAAAACAAAAGTATTTGAGATACTGCAGAAATGGGTTGATATGAAAACCTAGACAGAAGATGTAATTTAAAGTGATTTAATGTGAATGTACTGGAATGCAGGTTCTTGAGATTCCTTAGATCTAGCATGCTGTACTGCACCAATGACTTTCTGTCATGGCTGCCGTTTCTTCTTTGTACCTTTTTCCTCTTTTCTTTTTTATCTGTTCATAGATGCAAGAAGACGACAGAAAAAATACAGAAGCTTGCAAGGAATGGATACAGTTACAACTTCGGCCTGTGAATGAC
This sequence comes from Anseranas semipalmata, assembly GCA_013399115.1. NCBI lineage: Eukaryota > Metazoa > Chordata > Aves > Anseriformes > Anseranatidae > Anseranas > Anseranas semipalmata. Next base: position 19,466 of record VXAA01002478.1, read on the forward strand.
TGACAAATGCTAGTTGACCTCCAAATTTCTTCTTTCCTAGCCTCTACTGGAGCTGCACCCTTCATTTCAGATTTGTCATGACAGACTCTTCTCCATGTGTCCTGAGTCAAAGCTTTTTCCTTAAATGATAACTCCAAGGGAGAATTCCTATGCCTGTGTTGGCCTCTAGATGTTCTTTTACAGCAAGCAAAGGAGATTCAGAAGAGAAGCTTGGGGGATCTCAGAGCTCACCAACCTGACTGCTGAGGCAGATGAGATCTTATCAGATTTCCTCACTGAGGATGTTACTACAAGACACAACCTCAACGCTTATTTCACTGTACCCCAATAAATAACCCAAATCTGGTGCTTGTGTGTGTGTGTGTGTGTGTGTGTGTGTGTGTGTGTGTAGCAAATGCATTTGTGCACCAATTTGTGCACCAAATGCAGGTGCACACTGGATGTACAGCAAATTCCACACCAGCATCCTTGAGTTCTCTCAAATTCCTGCTAGGTATTGTAATGGGACCTCAGTCATGGAGATGAAACTTACAGAAGAAGTGCAATCCTTCATGAGGGCTGCTCAGCTGTCAGACAGCCACAGGACCAAGTTCCACTCACCAGCAGGATGACTTCATCACACGTGAGCAGGCTAACTGCTCCAGTTTACCACTGCGCTCCTGCCCCAACTGAAGTGCTGCTAAAACAAGTCTCCAAAACGCCTGCATAAATGATATCAGAAGACTTCCCTAAAATTCTCCCAGGCATCTTGACTTACCTTTGGAGGCAGTGGTAACTGCCACCCACAAGTAACAGTTCCTTTACAGACTAACTTATAATTCTAACAGTTCCTTTACAGTCTCACCAAGCAACAGGCCAACAGTCTCACCAAAACGGTACAAAGTCTTTGTGCAAGAGTAACACATAACATGTAGACTTCCACCTAGTTCGCAAGTTAGGATAAAACCCTTCACTGGCTATGATCTACATTGATCTCGAGAAAGGCATTCCTTTCTGATGCTATTAAATCTGATTTGGCTGGCTTTTGGCTTTGAAGTAAGGAAAAATATTCCCCAAAACAGCCAGAGAAGAGTCAGGTAACCCAGTATATGCCATATTATTCAGAAGTATACACTCACTCCATGCATTTTTAGTGGTTCTCTGTATCTCTCTGGTGAACACAAAGGTTTCCAAACTGACATACCTATGAATGTTTACATAAGCTAATTCACACTGCAAAAACAATCTGGTATTATTGTTAAGTACAGATGGTAGGAAATGAAATAACTTTAGTTTAAAAGACAAATATATCTTGAAGATCTTCTCCAACCAAGGTGATTCTATGATTCTATGATTCTTTCAAGTGAGAAGAATTATTGCATATTGCAGATAAAAGCAAATACTGAAAATGTACAGACTTTACCTATTCACATAGATGAACTTTACAGAAGGTCCTTTAGACAATGGAGGCTGTATTGTTTACACACACAAAAATGACAAAATAAGACTCATTATACAAATAAACACACTATCAAATATTTTTAAATCTCCAGTATGATTATGCTAGCGATTCTTACTTTTTCTACGGTCAAAATTTAAGATGTGGCAATAAAACTTTTTTTTTTTTTCTTTAGTTTAAGTAAATTCCTGTGTTGAATATTGTGTTTGAAAACTAGATTTACCTTTGGATGCTGAGAGCAAGAACATTAAAAAAAAGTCTGTGGAACCTTAATAGGATAATTACTAAGGGAAAGATAAACTAGACAACAATAAACAGAGCAAATTAAACCTCTCTAAGTTATTGTCTGTGGCGAGAAGAAATAGCAGAGAGTAGAAAGCAGACTGGCATGATAGCTAGCAAATGGCACAAATGGTCTGTGAAACACGCAATCCTTCATAAAACTTGTGTTACTGAAACTGGGTGGAAGGTTTCATTATCAAACCTTTGTCTTCAGGTTCTCCATACGAAGAACATACAGTGCAGCTTAAGGCAAAGAGTGAAGATTGTGCATGTGTTATACCTGCTGACTGAATCCCAAATCTCACTTCCTAAAACATGAAGGTATTTTGGTATTTCTTTTTGCAGGTATTGATCCATTCCAGAGAGGCCTGATGCAGTCTGCAATGATCTCTGGGCAAAGGGATTTAACTTTGCCAAACAGCAAATAAGAAATAAATCTACAGAAAAAGAACTGTGCAAGTGGAAAAGTAGCAACAGGTCCTCAGTGTGCAGTAATGTGTCCACTGAAAATAAGAATAACTAAATCAAATCCCACATGGAGAATATGTTATAGAAATTAGATTAGAAGAACTGGTTGTGCAATGAAATCCTATTTATTTATTCATTGCATATATATATTGCCTGGCAGTTACCAACTGATGAATACAATCAAATAGCGTCATTTCCTCCCCCCACCCTTCCCATTTTCAAATCAGCACTTACCTTGCATTCCAAGACCATAATTTTCCATTGAACACACATTTTCAAAAACAAACAAACAAACAAACAAAAGACACAACAACAAGCTGCAGGCAAGCAACTCTCTTGCTGGAGAGAATCTAAACAACCTGCAAACACATTATACTGACGGTAGCATTATTTTCCTGCCTATTTCTATGAGGCCAACCCCTCCTGATGGCTGCTTGGACCACAGCAATTAAGGAGACTGTGGAAGCTGGATAGCTCCACCAGCAATGGTGTAATTACTACTGCTTCCCAACCCAATTTTTGGGGTTTTCTCAGATGATGATCATAACCATTCTTTCTTATCACTGAGTAAAATGATCACTTAGCTGTATATTTTCATAAGCAATCTCTAGCCCTGACATCTGAAACAGAGCAGCTGCAAACCCTAATAGCCATGCATGTAAAGCACTTATTTGCTGCCAGAAATCTACTTGTTACTACTGACATTTTTATTTATCATATTATAGTAGTGTCCAGAGCATGTAACCGAGATCGTGATTCCATCAGGAAAAGCCTTGCACATAACTCATAAAAAGACTGTGTCTGCCCCTGAGTAATGTATAAAATAAACAACTGAGATTGAAAACATGGCAAATTTCTACAGCTAGCCTGTTTCTACAGTAAGCTGTAGAAACAACAGCTAACCCTGGAATTGAGTCGTATTTTTGAAGTCCTGGTCCAGTGGCTCAGCCACAAAGCCATTTGATTCCCTCTAGTCTGTGGGTAAGTTGCTGCCATCGCTACCTCCAGTTGGTTCAAAGAGTAAGGATGCTCCTGTAATCCCAGAGACTGTAATCAGGTGAGCTTGTGATCCCCTAAAAGGCTTCTCATTCACTAAAAGCGATTAGCACATCTTAGGTAGTTGCTACTTGTAAACAAACAGTACTTGTAAGACCAAAACAGTGGTTAATATAGAATTTCAGAGGTGCCTTTCGGAAATGATAAAAGCTTTTATCCACATATTTTATTGGGAAAGGCAAAGGCAAAGGGCCAGAGATTGGCCTGATTATTGAGTGAGATAAATCTGAATAATGTCCGTGGACAAACCACGCTGGCCAATCTTAGACCTTCTTAAGAGAAGGGAAAAGCTGAAAAACTTCTAACGTCTCCCCTCTAGTCTCCTGTCCTCCTGGAATGCACCGTATTATCAGTACATCCTCAGCTTAGTCAGTGCTCACTTTGAGGTAAGCCACATCTCTTGGCTGGACAATACCAAATGAAGCTTGACCCCCAGAGAAAGCTGTAAAAAGAAAAGGGGAAAATAAGAGGATTTCAACCACTTGAATGGTTTGAGGGCTTCCAGGCTCCAGCAGAGGTATTTACTGCTCAAATATTCCACGGAGCTTGTGACTGAGGCATCAGTAAAGAGAAGCTGAACTGTCATCTCAGATGGGTGCATGGCACAAGTCAACAGCGTGAAAGTCTTTTTTTTTTCCTAATACACTAAAAGTGGTGTGTCTATTCAGATGATGGGCAGAGAATAGGCACAATTATTCATTAAGTGATGGGCTTACCTTAGCTTGGAGGTGTTTACTGACAGATTTGCTGCACATGTTATCTATTATTTACTTAATTTGCTATTTCACTAGCCATGTTCACGCTGTACAAAGTGTTGTGGTATGCTAACTATCACACCCAAAAGACCTCTACATGTGAGAAATATGTGGGGAAAGGGCCCTCTGTACCTCACTAGGTTGCAGGGGAGCTTCAACTGGATAAGGCTACATAAAATATAGAGTGCTGGAGAAAAGAACCATGGAAAGACACTTCGAGGCCACAAACTTGTTTTGATGTCCTCTAACTTGTCACAAAATGAAGGAAAGCCCTGAGCTCCAGAATTGCATTAGTGCATTTGTACAGAAAACAAGTTCAGCTTCCCTTGCTGGTGAATTAGCTTCTGTGATATCTGAAGCCAAAAAGGCATTCACACCATTTACTTTGGGCACTGGTGAAATTAAACCAAGAGAAGACAGAAGCATTACATTTCCTGCCTAGTCAAGAGAGAGATGGGCATCTTCTGAGGGGTCTACCCAGACCTGGTAAATGCTCAAAGCAATCAGGTTTCCCTAGGGCTTAATGCAGACTGGCTAATTGTGCTTTACTGAAAATAATCCAGTCAATTAAAAATAGCTGTATTTCTATACCCAAATCATTATTTTTTTTTAATCAATAATATGAATGTACTTAAAACCGCCAATGCTAAATAAAACTTGAGGTCACAGCAATTTTGCCAAGGTTTACGATATTCCCAGGCATGTGCAGACATTAATACAGAGAAGACTTATTAATACAGAGAAGACTTATTAATACAGAGAAGACTTATTAATACAGAGATTAAGTTTCAACTTAAATGCTTTCTTTCCTAGCTCCTGGCAAGCACACAAAGTCCTCAATGAATACGTTCTTAAGATAGACTTCATAGCAACCTTAAAAGCTGAGAGACTTTCAGGCTGGCTACATAAAAGAAGCAAGAGAAACACTTTTGAAATAAACTAACTTGCATTTAAAGTAAATGCTTTTTCCATGCAGAAAAACAAACGTAAAAGCAAGCAGTGCTGCTCTGGGCACTGAAATAAGGACACGAAGATTCACACAGATCAAGTCATAGCAGCAGTTCTCTGCCTGTGTGTCAGTACAACATAGCAAAACAGTATCCTGATTAAACTCTGTAAGCACTAGTGTAATACAAATAGATCACATGTTGACAAACATTTGCATCTTTAATGCAAACTGTCTGAAATGATTTTAGAAAATATTTTGGAATTTTATCTATCATAAAAGCAATGCTGATCTTTGTTGCACAAAAACTGATGTATTTATACTTAGTACCTACATTATACTCAGACAGAAATTTCTTAATTGCAAAAAACCAGAAATGACTGGAAGATGAAAAAGCAAGCTGAATTAAAAAATATCGAGGAAAGGAATAAGTAAAAAAGACAAAGAATAAAACAGATTAAAGGGAATGATACCCCTAAACATCTTCTGTTTGAGAGAAAACTATCCAGCAAACAGGAGATGTCTAGACACGTACTTTTGGGGTCATTTGTGTTATGGCTCAGTCTTATACAGGATGGTGCAACTTGGTCCAGATCCAACAAAGCACTTGGACTAATGTTCAATTTTCAGCTTGTGAGCAGTTCCACTGAAGTCAAACTTCTTGTAACTTTAAAAGGTGAGCATTTGCCTAAACTCTTTGTTGGATGAGTACCAGGCAATAATGCTAATTACAAATTCCTAAAGATCCTGATTCAAGTCACAAAGGTATTTTTAAACACTGATTTAAAACCTTTGCCCCCAATTAAGAAAGAATGAGCTTGGCTCTAGTTTCTTAAAGTCATGAAATCATCAGCAATACCCTCACTCAAGCCACTTGTTTCTCATTTGTCATCATCTTTTCACAGTCAAGAGGGCTTGAAACTTTTCACAAAGTGAATACACAGATTCCAAGGTAGCCAGTCTTGGCCCCAGGAGCTGGTGGTAAAAAATAAAAAGCAAAAAATAAAAATAAAAATCTATCCTAAGACTCAGAATAAAAGCATAGCACTGTCAAATTTGCATGCATCCTGCACCTTATGGACCAAGATTACCATCCTCTTGTTCTGGGGGACTCTTGCAATAGGGCAAGAACAATTTGAGAACTGAATGCAATGCAGGCCACAGCAAAGAAATATAAACTCTATCTCAATGAAGGAAATCTCCTTTCCTTTCACTATCTCCCTCATACTTATTTTGCGCCCTCCCCCCGGTCTCTGTTTTTCATCTCACTTAAAATAGAAGAACTTCCCTCTATTACAAGCTGTTGCTTAAATAGCTCTGGGAGCAGACCAGTCTTCTGCTAGCTACCATGCACAGAACTGAATTGGAGGAAATGTACTTCAGCTGGTGAAATAGCTTCTGCTGTATGGGAACCAATTTCTGAGATTCCCACATCTGATTTAAAAGACCTCCATAAAGATTTTTATCTAACGTTTTTAAACAGATCTCTTCATTCATCCCTGAATTAAGAATAAAAGCAATCTGATAAAAATATATAGCAGATATGCCAAAGCAGAAGTAATAATTCATTGGCCTTGAAATATAGTTCTTTTACTGGAAACATTACTAAGAGAAGGACTGTGTCATCACAAAAGAAAGGCAGTTTTTAAGATGCACTCTTCAGAACAGGTTCCATGTTTTGTCTTCCATTATCAGTTCATAAATCTAGAATTTCTTGGCTGCTAGCAAATGGGCAAAGGTCACCAAATGAAGACCTCATAAAATTAGTGTGATTTAGAAAATTAACAAGAATCTGAAGTAATTTATTTCCACAGTACACTGGGTATTCCAGAGCTGTTCCCCTTTAGCAAAAGGCTGCTAGAAAACTAAAACCCAGAAACAGCCAAAAGAGATATTCCCCTTCAACTGCCAAAGTGGGTTATCAGCAAATAAACTTGGATATATTTTCCTCATGAATTAAATGAAATAGTTGATAATGATATCCTACACTTATATATAGCCTTTCAAAGTTTCAAGTATTCAAAAATAATGTAAACTTCAGAGGGGGTGGGGGGGAACTATTAATTCACAGGTAAAGTAGCTCATCCACATTCCCCATCAACGGCATCAGAACTTCTTCAGGAACTACCAGGAAAAAAACAATATCCAAACCCACCAACCTACCAAGCTGTACTCTCCCAACAGAAAATTATAATACATGCGTACCTTGACTCCTTACTGCTAGAACAACCCTCCTTTGATTTCTGTCAAATGATGAGTGGCAACACACACCTCAGCTTCCTCACAACTTAAGTTCCTATGTGAGGTCACAGGACTAAATGTTTCAAAAAAATCAGTAACTAAAGCAAGGATCATAAATCCTTATTTTGACATCTTGCAATATGCAGTTTACTATCAAGAGACGCTTTTCCCATTTTCAAACTGAAAAAAGATATTTTAATTCCTTTTCACCCTAAAATTAGAAAACTTTACAAGAAAGAACAAAACAAAAATAAAGTGACAAAAAGCAAGTCTCCCATATTACTACCCACTCATGCATACACAAAGTCTTTTGTTCATAATGATTCACCATAATACATTTTTTCATATAACAGTGTGAAAAAAATGTTCACTTTTAATGTATTATATATGAAGCACCCTCAGTCTTTTGCCTGCTTTTATGTCCTTACCTTCTTTTCAGTAAACAAACCAATCTTCCACAGTCTGTCCTTACTAGACATTTCCTGTTATCTGCTGCCCATTTTCAAATTACAGCCACAATGATTCTGACCTTATCCCTGAGAAAGTTTATGGGAATTACTTTTACTGAGAAGGAAGAACATTCTTCAGTCATCCTCAAAGCCATCAGTTACACGGGTTTGGTTGAATACGACAAAATAATCACCATTTGGACAGAATTCAAGCATCAACAATTTTAATTAAAAATAAGATTTCTAAACATTTTTGAGTAACTGGAAACAGCCTGTTAGAATGGCAGCAGCTATGTCACATTAGCTGTAGCAGACATTGCTACTGCCATGACAGCAATGTTGCTTTAATGGATATTAAATTGACATGATACAGATGTTCAAAAAAAAAAAAAAAAAAGAAAGAAAAAAACAGTTCAGGTACCCAGGCTGTGCTTGCATCATGGGCTGTGCCCTTAAGTGTTTATCAATGACAGACTGTCGAAGATTGAAATTAACAAAGGAAAGCTGCTCTTGTCCTACCCTGACTGAGTTCTGGTCTGGGAGAGCTAACAGATTCTTGTTCTTCTTTTACCTATTCCCCTAAAATTGCATTTAATTGGCACATAGAAAGCACACTTATTTAAAGGAGTGTGTAGCCCCTCTTGGGGTCTGTGTGCCTGGGAATTATCACAATAGGAGATTCCAAGCCAAAACACACTTACCTTATAGTTGATCAAATCAGAACTCCAGATCAAACATTACTTACATCAAGGGCCAGAAGGACATCATGTCACAGAAAATGGTTTGCAAAAACTTCTCATGACAAAAGTTATAGTCTTACAATACAAAGGGAAGTGCAAAATCCTGCTAAAGCCTTAAGTCAAATAAACTAGACGGTCATATTCAAAAGTTTTTCTGAACTGTATCCTGCATTCATTACTAACACAAATGGTCAAAACATTTTCTAGTGAATATAGATTTTTTGGACAAACCAAAAATCTTTTTTTTTTCTTTTTAGTATAATAAAATGTCTTCTGCTATTGTCAAAAATAGAAGACATTTTCACTCACTACTTACTCCACAGAAATGGAGCAATGTCATGCTTATGACAAAGGTTGGTTTCTACTAAAATATTTGCAGCAATGTAGATTCATCACTTTTCCATATTATGGATTGTAAAGTGAAGAAAAAATTATTTAGACTGCAACTACTTCATCTCATCATCAGAACAAGGGAAAATATGATCAAAGTGTAGCAACTGAATGATAAAGTAGCATTTTTAAAGACTATTATCTAAAGATTTTTTTTAACCCTGACTCAAAGCCCCTCTTTAAAAGGACATTTATGATTGAGAAGCAGTTTGTGTTCCAACCCAGAACAAATGACAGTCCAGGTTATCCATTCTCGTAATAGCTGTCAGATCAAATCTGCTCAATTTTCTTTTACATTTTTTTTCTCTCTAGCAACTAATATAAGCTCAGTCAAGGATCTTAATACAGATCACAAGTAATAGAAACTGAAAGTTTGTTAGCCACTTTAGTGATGATGCACGGGACAGAGAAGAATTTATTGCCGCTCGCCATTAGGGAACATGTTCTCTTCAACAATTAGTGACATCACTACTTTTTTCCACAAAGTTAGTAGATAACCACACAAAGCCAGAGAGCAGACCTGTTTAACATAAAGATGCTCTTTTACACAGCACTTTACTGACATGAGCTGAACTTTTCCATCATGCATTAACTACCAAGGGTAAAACAAACAACAGCAAGGGGAAAGAAGACAGTTCTGCCCTCTCATTGAGAAGGTTTTCACTTATACCTTCCCATGCTTCCCAACTCCCTGGTTCTCTAGGAGAAAATATGTGATGCTCTCATGGAGCTCAGCAAGTCAGAGACATGAAGCTTCATAGCAGCTCTCAGTAAGCCCAAATTCACTGACTTCAATCAAGTCAAGATTTTCATCAGCTGACGAAATGGTCTGACCTGTATAGAATAGACTACCATGCACAATAAAAGCCCGAGGGCTGAAACACTCAAATCCAAGTGTCCACACAAAAGAGGTGAAATTCTAGCTCCTTTCAAATTTACAGCAAATTTCCATGGACTTCAACGTGGCAGTAACTTTCCTGGTGGCAGACTCGGGGGTAATTCATTGGCATCACTGCAGCTACACTGATTTATTCCAGCTTAGGTTCTGTCCTTGAGGTTGTGGAGCATATACTCATGACCTAATCCATTATCACGGAATGTGGAAATGGAAGAAATGAAAGCAGCATAAATGAAGATTTTATCATTTAAATAAAATTGAGGGTTGTTATTTTTTATGTTTGTTTCAGTTATCATTCATTTCTTACCTCACAGTTACAAGCAAGCTATTGTTCAACTTCAGTTCTCTCAGATTAGGTAGATAGGCACCTACGGGATCAGAATAAAGAATGACTTTGCACACCTGGTAGTAGAATAAAGGAAACTTCTGACAATTACAAGTTGAAGCATCTCATTTTACATGCATTTCTTACCTGTTTCTGCCAGATCTGTGCTGGACCTCTTGTAAGAAAATTAATGAGATTATTTCACTCAGAAAATATTTCATCCTTCGCATTTTTGCAACATATATGTATTGTCAGCTTGACTACCAAATTATAATTTTTGGAACCCCTCTCTGACAATTCTGATACAGCACCTTTCCAAAGAGACAACGACAAAAACTGGCTTCACGGTGACTGTTTTCTTTGTTATGATTCATAATCCTTATCGACTATTAGCTGAGCGTTAACCTGAAGAGTTAAAGAATGCTTTAGAGCATAGCATTCCATGAAGTATCTTCCTCTGATTTCTACATGATGCTTTTGCTTCTCTCCCCAAAATCATTATGTACCTATTTAATGGCAAGTAGTGACAAACTTACTGAATATACATATAAGTGACACTTCTTCAAAATGTGATTTTGAATCAAACAACAAAAGCACTATTTCCCATGTCACAACATCATCTTTTATAGTTTGAGGTACCCAAAACAATAGCTTTGTTTTGCTAAGCATTGCCTTCTCCTTTTAATTTTCTGGATGTGATCAATTGTTCACTATTCAACTGCAAAAGTTTCATATCTATGAAAAAAAATAAGTACTCTGTTGTTATTACTTTCATTAATGTTTTTCTCTATTCCCATGAGACAATTTCTTTTTTGGTTGCTTTTACACATATCTCTGAACCAAAATCACAGACCAAATCCCTCCAAGCTATGGAATAATTTGGATATAATCTCAAGTCACATGAAACATCTGTTATTGACAACAGCAAACTCTTACCTATTCCCACTAGCAGAGTTTACCCCTGGCAAGAATCCTCCAGTGTAATTTGTCACCATGTAGATGTAGCACCAATTTTAGACAGACTGGATCATTACTAAGACACTAAAATCTGTTCTCAACAAATATTTATGAGCCCTCTAAGTAATCTCTCTCTGGCAAGGATGATTTAGCAGTGTCCACAAGAAGGACATTCTGGCTCTCTAGTTCTTCGCAAAGGATCAAAAAAAAAAAAAAAAAAAAAAAAAAGAGAGTGGGATCTCAAAAGCAAACAAAGAAGGTCATGTTCATTCCATTTCCCCAAACAGGACAATAATGTTTATGGCAAAAACATTTTAATAAATCATGTTTCAGAAGAAGCATTATCTTTATCTAATGCTATTTGGGAGTCATTATAATCCACATATTGAATTTCATGCTATGCTGGAAACATTTAACTTCATTTCTTTGCAAAGCTCTGTAGAAAATACTAAAAATTCAAAACATATTGTGCAATTTTTTACCCTTATTTTTTAATCATTTTCCATAATACATCAATATTATAGTACAAATTCTAAACACAACATCCTCATTCTGCAAGGCATACACTTTCATGTCAAACAAGCTTTTATAAAGTATGGCAACAAAATATTTCAGAGTCCTGACGGAGGAGATACCAGTCTCTCTGTTAATTATTCACAATAGTCATATACACTACTGAGCAAAGACTTCTGTAGAAATAATCCATGTGCTAAGAAAGACCCCACAGGAAAAAAAAATCAGGATCTAGATGATTAAAAAAATTGCTATCACGTTACTGATAAGAAACCTGAAGCACAGAGATATTAATTGACTTTTCCTAAAGCATTAAAGGAAAGAACAAGAAGGATGTAGCCTCTTCAGTCCCAGAACAGCAGTGGGTAAAAAAGCCTTGCCACATATTCAGCCAAAGAGGTTAAAGCAAAAGCTATTGCAAAACATTACAAAGCAAACAGGTTTTAAAAAGTGGTATTAAGCAGAAGATTTGACTGAGAAGTCAAGAAGACTAGTTCAAGAGAAACTGAGAGACTTGCCCAAGAAAAAAGCTTTCTGCTGAATTCATGTAGGGTTGGTTCAGGAAAAAAAAAAAACTATTAAAGGATTCAAATAGGCAGCGGGGTGTGGCAGCCAGCGTTACAGGCTGAAGATGCAATTTTCACATCTGGTTATTTCATTACTGTAACACGATCCCCCATCTCGGACATTTTATTGTATTTTGGCACAATCTACCCCTGGGAACTTGTAGAGTGTTAAACTCTAACGGGCTGTTTAGTAGACTAAAATAAAAATATGCTATACATGGTGGTGCAAAAATGTGCCAACAAGACTTTAATAATATATTTCTGCAATTCTGCAGGTTCTTCCCTCCTTTAAGTTTTATATTAGATACATAAATGTTCTTCAGTGCTAAGAATTCATTGACTGATTTTGGTGGTTTTTTTTTTTTTTGTAGTCCCAATTCCTTGTATACAGATTGGAGACTGAAAGATTAAAGTTACGGAGAGAAAAGTGTAAAGCAAAGACGACAAAATAACAGTGCTATGCAAACACAACAATGTGCTTCTAATTTTCTTAATATTAACCCTCATGGCATCTTTCCTGAGAGCAAGGACTCAACTTATTCCTATACTAACATAAAAATACCCTAAAATATCAACATTATTAACTTTAACCTTTCATATTTCAAGTATGAACATACTTTAAACTTTATACAGAGTATACTCCTCATTCTGAACTGTGTTCATACTATATAATTTCAATTTTAAACAATAGAGCCATCCAAAGAAAAGCTGATGACCACATACTGGCCTGAATGACTGAGACTGAGAATTCAGAATGGCTAGCAACGTTCTTTCTTCTGTCATCAATTCCCTTTCACTAAATAGCCTTTTGTTATGTGGCTCTGAAATTACTAACCAGCAACAATGGACTAATGTTAAACTATTCAACAGTACTATCCCAGTGGAACAAAAACTAAATGAAGGAGTAGAAAGAAATCAAAGTGTAAGGTAGGTGCTTGATACCTTTTTTTAAAAAAAACAAAACAAAACAATACAAAACTCCAAAACAACAACAACAAAGTCCAAAAATCAAAGTAGTACGCAGAATGTTTTCATGAAAATATTAGTTTGGTCCTCCAACACAATGTGCATTCATGAGGAAAAGCCTGATTACTCTGTAAGACGAATCTTCCCCCATAAACACCTACCTTGGAGCTGCTATATTTAGGGCCAGAGACTGCGTTTTTCAGATTTCTAACTCCATTGCTGAATAAAAGTGATACATGCACATTCAGCAACATTGCCTTAAGTGCTGCACTTCACGAGCAGAGTAGCAATGCAGATATCTTTCTAAGCTTCCTTGGTATAGCAGGTGACATTTATACAATTAACTAATACTAAGGAGAAAGCAGGCAAGATGCTGGTTTAATTATATTCTAGAAGCTACAGCACCTGTATTAATTACAGCTGTTGTTTATATCACAATGTATTCTTTAGGCAACGTCATGCATATTGTTTTTCTATTGTTAGCAAAAAATCATCCTGGCTTGACTTCCAAAGCCTCCTAGAATATGACCTAGTAAAAAATATATGCAAAAGAAATGACTGACTAATGCTTGCTTTGGCATCAGGCAACCTATGTGTTTTGTTGATGCTACAGTACAAAACAGGCATGTGAATGCAGGCTGCACTTTTCTAGCAACAGCAATCTGATATGTAAATTAAGCAGGCTATTTAATTCACTTAAGCTGTGTTTGATCAAGTAAGACACATCACCTTGCTGTTACTTCCATGCATGTTGCAAGCGTGCCTTTTTGCACGTTTCTGAGGGGAAATGGACAGTATAGCCAGAGATAAGTCTGCAGCATCTGCAGACAAACCCAAGCTAGCGACCTGAGATTATAACTTCACAAAAAGACACATCAGCACAGGGTTTAACATAAATTCACTGCTGTAAGTATTTCTGATTCCTGGAGAGGTTGTCTAAGCCCTGTTGCAGCCTGTGCTCTTGCATCTTCTCAGTGAAGCTTGCTAATACCAGCTAAATTAAAGGCAGCTTGGGCAGGAACGCACATGCTGGAGCCCTGCCTGCAGCCTGGGAGCTGGCCTGCCCCAGACCCTGCCAACACCTGCCGCTGCCATGCAGGCTGCCTGCCGATAAACGTCTTCTGCCTCTGCATCTTGCAAAGAAATACTGACAAATAGAGCAGAAGGAAAGAGATAAGACAACCCTGTATGAAAAATAACATATGCCTATTTCTGAACCTTTAGCAAAGCTTTTCCCTGATAAAACGCTTTATGCCAAGCAGCAACAGAGTCTTCTGCAGTCCCCCCGCAGCAGAAAACAGCTGCCTCACCAAAGGGAAGCAGCAGTCTCCAGACACATAATCAACTTAGACTGGCTGCCAGAAGGCAACAATTGAATAAGTACCAGTGAACAGCATTGTGGGTAACTTGATTTGTAGCTATTAAAATCACTTAGAAATAAGAGAACTATGTAGTGTCTTAAATGACTATATCCCACCATTACTTTCAACAGGGATTTCTATGAGCTGGTCATGAAAACGGTCCCAGATCTGTCAGCAATCAAAACTGAAGGGATAAGCTAATAAAAAGGAAATAGTCCATCTGTTTGAGTATAAGCTGAAGCCTACATGCAGTTAGAGAGCACAGAAGTAAATCCAAATTCCACAAAGCTGGATATAAGACTTGCAGGGAGGTTCAATGTTTTGCCTGTCGCTCAACAAGGTGCACTGAAAGCAAATAGCTAGAGATTTCAGCAATTACCCTGAAACCCACTAAGACTCAAATTCAAGTTCTGGCATGAAGCCTTTCATTATTCTAATACTGATCACATGAAAACATTTTAACATCGGTCTTTTAGTGTTTCAGCCCACACCCTGTCCCTAAGAAACATAACTATTCCTTCCCACTATGTCACACCATTGTGTAAAGGCTGTCCTGACAAATTGGGAAAGGTTGACAAGATTATGCTTTAAAGTTCACCACATCTTATGAGTGGAATGCTCATAACAAAAAACTCAAACACATTTTAAATCACTCTGGAAATTTTGCCAAGGAGATGCAGGCCCTTTATGCTTGTGATACAATCTGTGCACCACCAAGAACTTTAAAATGTTTCTCAAGTGAAAATTGCTGTGTAAATTTGGGATTTGAGAGCTGCAAGGTTCCAGGCTACTGGGAGTTACATGCATTCCAGTAACTTTTAACTCTTTTACCTGACTATTTAAGAGCTCGCATAGCCTATTTTATCTTAACACATAAAAACTTTCCAGCTATTAAACAAATAGTCAAAACAATATTGTTTACCAAGTGTGAACTGATCATCTGAAAGAATAATTTCTTGATGATAAAGATGCTGTTACCTGCCTTCTGCAACTGAGGAATACTGAAGAGAGCAAGGTTAAATGACTTAAGGCCATAAAGAAAGCTAATTAGTCAGGTTTGGAACAGAAATAGAAACACCAAATCATTCAGCAGTTGAGGCTGAAGGGTACAGATGGAGGTTCTGAGTCCAGCCTCCTACCCAGAGCCAGGTCAGCTGGGAGATCAGACCAGGTTGCTCCAGGCTTCATCAATCCAGGTCTTGAAAAATTCCAAGAATGGAGAGTCCAGACCTCTCTGAGTACCTCTATTCCTCCTAATGGTGGAAAAGCATTTCCTTCTGTCAGGCTGGAACTTCTCTCATTGCTGTTGGTCTGTTTCTTACTGTACTCCTTCACCCACACTATTTATCCAGCCCCAGTGAACAGAGACCAGTTCAGCAGTGCACCGTTTCAGGAGAGTCGGCCAGCGTGCAATCAGCCTGAGACCTTCAATAGCAACCTTGCTCACACCACTCGTATCGAAACTGCAAACTGTCCTGCCTTACCCCTACAAATTTAGACTTTATACCATGTGCCTTAAACTCAGCTATCAGGTGAACAGTCAGATGCAGAAAAACTGCAAACTGGTGATCACTAGAAGCATTAAGAGGCAAACTTTCTGCCCTAGCCATCTGCTGATGTTTTCAAAGAGATTTTCACAGGAGGGAAAGTCAGTAATGTGCTAAAAAAAAAAAAAAAAAAAAAAAAAAAAAAAAAAAAAAAAAAAAAAAAAAAAAAAAAAAAAAGAAAGAAAGAAAAAAAGAAGAAGAAAATTCAGGACAGTCTTGATGATTCATTATTCTCAAAAGCAGTGGGGACCTGCAGCTGCTGTTTTTTTATAGCCCTCAAAGTCCAACTCTTGGTACAAACAGTGGGACATAAGACGGAAATTGTTTGCAACATGGGAAAAGTGCTCTGTATTCTGTAAAAGTTGTAAAAAGCCTATGCAAAGGGAGCAGAAAGGGATTTAGGGAAGGGAAGGGAAGGGAGAGATCAGTAACATGTAAATGAACTTTTTTTGTTCTTCTACTCTAGCAATACTTTAGATAAGTGCAGTATTTTTGTACGAGCACATAAGGAATAAGAAGCAGTAAGGTAAAGTTCAAAAGAGGAAACAGAGGGGACTATATATTTAAGATAATCCCACAACACAGAAGTCACAGATAAGGTAAGACATTTTGCTAGCTTGTTGCAGCTGATGTAAAATGACATAGGAATGGGAGCACCACTTCGGAGCACTAGTAGAAATGGCGTAATAAGATTTTCTTATCAACTGGAGGAAACATGACTGAATAGATTATGAACTCTGAAAGAAACAGATGCAATTTACCTTAAATTACCAACTGCCTACCAAAAGAGACCTATCTGTAAAATAAGCTGAATAACCAATATAAAACGGGCGTACAATGCAAGCGAAAACCTCCCTTCACGGTACTTGCTTTAACCGTTCTTGACAAACTGACACCAAAAGGCCCACAAAAGCTGAGTGGCTGTTACATTATAGCTACTTGCATACCTTGGTGGTCTGCACAGGAAAATGAACCGTTTGTCTGAAAATATCAGCACCCACTTTTGGGGGTGTGAGTCCCTTTGGCACATAAAGTATTACCCTGCAGTAGTTACTCAGCTTCAATGTAGCAGAAGATGGACTTGGCTGTGATGGGAGCCCACATGTTGCTGACAGAAATGACTGCCAGTACTGGAAAAAAGGAAGGTTTCATATTCTCAGTGTTAACTCTGCAATAGAAGGAATTCCTTCAGTACTTCCTTACTTCTCCAGCGCAGAGATGACGACACGGAGACAAATCACAGGCATTAGGGCCTCCTGGGGCTCATCAAATGATGTATCTAGAGGAGCTTCCTCAGGCACATTCGCCAAGCACAGCTTGATGAGGCAGTGCAGGAAGCAAATATAGGCTGCTGGCAGCATTAGCAGCCTGATACTACTAGCGATTTCTCAGCCACAGGGGAAGCTTCCAGTGGAGACAAACTGAACTTTGGCTACTCTGTCTCGCTAGAGTACCATCAAGTACTCTAGAGGGCAAGGTAATCAGTAAATGCTCATTTAAGGCCTAGAGACATGTCATTCATGAGGAATTTGTTCAAATTAATTGGCATTAGACAGAAGTGGTGTCACTCATCCTATTGCCATAGTGTTCTATGTAAAGCCTCACAGAAGAAAACTGATCAAGAAGTGAGAGGTACCAGGGAGATTATGTTTCAGGAGCTCTCTAGCGGGACAGTACTTTACACTAGCTGTCGGTTTCTGAGTCCCCAGTCCTGGTAAGATACAATAAAGGAAAATTTGAGAAAGTAAGCAGAGGATAAATATTTTCTTACCAAAGTTCCCCAAGCTGTTCTCTCTTGTATCTACTCGCATCTCTAGGGCCTTCACTTGCTGCAGATCATCTACCCCTGTCAAAGCTTTCTGTAAAGATAAGCAGAGATATATGTGTATTCTCACGGAATAAAACAGATGATACAGGAGCAAAAAGATGTACAAAGGCTTTCAACCAGTGCTGTGTCAGCATGTGCTCCAGGTCAAAATGGCTAGACGTGTGATCGCATTAAAATAAATTTAGTATTAAAAGATCTTTCTTTCTAGTAGCTCCAAATTATCCCAGTTTCATATAACTTCTACATTGCTCACAGACTCAAGGCTGAGCATTACATTCAAGCTGCAAATCAACAAAAGACCTACATGCCAATTAACTTAATTTAAACTACATGTCCATGCTTTAAGACTTGTGTAAGTCTTGTACTAATCCTTAGCAGATAGGAAATGTTACCCTTAGTGTCACCTGTAATCAAGAATATGCAAGATAGTAAAACTCAACAAAACACACTGCTTAGCTTTTTAATCTGAAACTATCAAAAGAAAACACAATTTTAGCTCAAGATGGTCTTAAAAGGCTGGCTTTTCTGATAGAACACAACAGTAATTACAAGAATCACAAATTTCTTTGAAAAGAATTAGGCAATGCCAATGGAAGCCTCCAAAATCTTTTGTCATTT
Organism: Anseranas semipalmata; assembly: GCA_013399115.1. NCBI lineage: Eukaryota > Metazoa > Chordata > Aves > Anseriformes > Anseranatidae > Anseranas > Anseranas semipalmata. The sequence goes on from VXAA01002478.1 coordinate 37,810, forward strand.
TTGCAAAATCTTTGCAATAGGGTCAACCACTGCAGTAAGCAAGGGGGTGTGTGTGTGAATGCAGCTCACCATCACAGGTTCTTTCCTTAAATATCCCGAAGTCAGCAGTGATACATACATGCAGATTTTGCTCTATATTTAATATAGGATCAGTTGAGACTCCCCTTTTTCTAGCTTAATCACAACAAATGATAAAGGAAGCCTTGAACCAAAATCCTGGCATGCCACTTTCTAAACGAAAAGCCTGAGAGAGTCCACTCAGTAATGTGACCTACTTGGCAGAGGTAAGCATGAGGTCAGAAACAAAGCAGAAGTTATACACAGAGGAGAGAGGGAAGCTCTAGGACAGCCAGTGAAAACTGCAGTGAAGTCCTATGATACCAAGCTGGAATTCCACAAGCAGTTGAAACCATCTCATGTGTTACCACTGCCAGAAAGTAGCTCTCATCCCCTTTTCCCTCCTGCTGTATTTCTCTCCACTTACCCACCTCCTCTCTCCCCCACTTCCCTCATCCAGACTACATGTCCCACCACTTCCTTTGCATCAGCTTTGGGTGCTTAGTGAATCCTTCTTGCACCAATTCAATTAAACAGACCAGGAGGGAACTCTACCCTTTTAGCCAGATGGGTAAGTGGTTCATGGAAGGGTCTGAAATACTGCAGAGAGATGAGAACAAGGCTTTAGGTCACAGTAACTGCCTGAAAGAGCGGAGGCTGTAGATAGTGATACAGCTGCTAAATTTTCACCTTTCTGTGCCAGAAGAGTGAGGACTTACAGCTAAAAAAAGTCTGCTTCAAAGAAATGGCTGATTCTAGTATCAGTTTCTCCTCAATGATGCAATCAAGAACATGGATGGAAAGACGTATTGTCAGCTGCCTTTTGCCGCTCTATTTAACATGAAGGAACAAAGTCATTCAATGATCTCTACCTATGGGAGATAAGTTTACTTACTATTAGAAAGTTACAACATACTTTAGCTTGTTTTCGTTTGGAGACCAACACTAATAAGCGGGAAGTGATTCATTAGAAGGGAATGTGTGTAGGACCACCTCTGTTTATGAGTTTTTGGAGGAAAAAAAAAACCACAAGAACATCCAGTTCAGTTTTGTAGGGAAAAACGGCAGTTGCAACATTCCTACTCATCAAGTAAAACTTGTACTGCTCACAAGCGACTGCAATTTCATTCACCCGAATGGTTCCACATTCCCTAACAAACAGAGGACCAAAACTCAGTCTGAGTGGAACTGAGATGACATTTTAAAAGGGCATGGGTTCCTGAAACAGCTGAGCATCCCTCCTTGAAAAACTGGCTCCCTTTAAGGCCTTAAGTTGGACTCCTAAGAAACAGGATTATCCAAAATCTTCATCTGCTTTTGAATCACCTTTAAAACATCATGTTTAAAATTATTTTTAATCTGAATTTTTAAACTGTGATTTTAAGCAGGCCGAGCCTAAGAAAGCTTCTGGACTTTCTTGCCACCACCCTAGAGCATGAGAAACAAAGGTCTAAGGTGAAAACTTGACAGACACCAGTGGCATCCCAAAATTTACTTTCTATCCCCAGATATGGCTCCCCCCTGAAGAACTGTTCTGCTCCTGCAAGAAGGCAAGCTTACCAACTACAGACAGTTTTCTCCCCCAAGTAAACACAAGGTCCTTCACTGCAAGCTATATTTTGCAGTAATCCTTTTCAGCAGATGACACTGTTTGTCATATAGCACGACAGCACATGAGAAATGAGAGCTAGCTGACATCCTGGCACACAACTGTGCACTCAAATTGCTGAATTTGGATGCAGGCTTATTGTCGTTAAAGGCAACTCCTTCTGAAAAATACCTCCCTCATCCCTGCCAAAATAGCCTTAGTAGCCTACTTTATTAAAAGACAGAATAGAAAGAGGTCTCAGCTTTGGGTCATATACTTTTGTCAGCAGAGTAGCAGAAGGTCCTGGCAGCATGAGGGGCCTCTGCCTTTCTCCTTTGCTCTCTGCAAGTTCCCTCCATGCTGTCCTTCCCCCTGCAATATCCTAGACAGCCTCCTTTCACAACTCCAACCACAAGAGATACAGTTGCCCTCCTGCCCTCCTCTTTCAAAATTGAAGAATAAAAATTGCATAAGATTATACTCTCTCCTCTTCTAGGTTTCCCTATTCTTTTGCCTCATATTAGGGACTACCAGTCTTTGTTCTCCTTTTGCTCTTCCAGATCCACCATTTCTACTTTTCCCCCTGGCTGAGAGATGAGTCACTTAGTACATCAATATTTTGTACTGCAACAGGCAGAGCTGTGGCTCCAACACTGCGAAAGGTTATTAGCTGCCATCACCGGCTCTTTGAACTACCAATAGCTGCCTTGAAGCATGTGTTAAGCAGATACAAGACTCCACGTGTTCACAGTCCCCACCTCCCTGTTCCGCTTTTCCAACAATCTCCATGAAAAACACTGTCCTTCTGCCTGCTGATGCTGAGGAGATTTTTGAAGAGTTTGGAATTGACAGGCTGGGGGATGCAAAAGCTATCATGCTATGTGAGGGAAACAAGAAATGCTCTTAGGTTGAGGATATGAGCTCATTTAAAGGCACTAGAAGCACAAGAACCCCAGGTGTGATTGCAAGCTGGTTAGCAAGCAAAAGGTCAGAGCAGCAGTTCAAGAGAAGGTTGCATGGTGAACAGTTCCCAGGGAGGACAGTTAGGACACTCCTACTCCCCAGACACCTTTCTTGGCATACTGGTGCAGCTAGATAGGTCTCAGATGTCACAGCTAAAATTCTGGCACCAGGAATGGGGGAGATTAAGGGAAGGACATGGAAACATTTAAAATAAGAAGATAATAAGGATTTCCCTTTTATGCTGCTGTTTAATGTCAAAAGCATCAAAGCACCAGAACCTTCAGCAAAATTTGAAAGGAGGGATATTTAGGAGGAATTTTACTGTTACTAGGTTGAAAAAAAAAAAAGAAAAAAAAAAAAAAGCCAGGGACAGCAGGTCTCCCCGCTTGTGTCGCAGGAATGCTTACAGACATGAAGGCGCTGTGCCATCTAGGGATTTCTTCTGTTGTTTACAGCTGCAGCATAAAGCAGACAAAAAGGGACCAAGGATCTATTTTAAGCAGAGAGTTGCATATACTCAGAGTTATTTTACATCAGAAAGATGCCTTGAAAAAAGTAATTATAATTTCAGGTTGATTGCTGGTGTCCAGAGAGGATTCTGCCTGGCATCTGCCCACTAAGGTAAGTATTGGTTAGATAGAGAAGGCAGATGTTTTCTGAAGAATCGAATATCAAAATCTTTCTTGCATAAGATGTTGAGGAAGGTGGCCTGACAACTTGATTTTGTGCAGCAAGTGTTATACTCCACCCTAAAACTGCTTATTTGAAAGGATGGATTTCCATGGAAAAGCAATGCACAATTCTTCAAAGACTAAACGATAAGTAAAACAAAGATGGACAAAGTTTACTTTACATTTTTGTACCTGCTTCAAAATAGGAGTAACATTATTTTCCATGAGATTATGCAAAAGCTATTGGTAAATAATTTTGCCAGTAGTTTAAGAAGCAACTCTGTAACTGCTCACAAACCACTGCCATCATGCAAAATGTCTGGCCAATATCTAACTGGAGAGCATACGCTAGTTTGGAAAGCTTTTCTTCTGACTGACAAGAAAAGCCGTAAGTATTCTGTAAAAAACTGCAAGTGAAAAAAATTTCTGTTTGCAGAGCTTCCCAACTGGCAGAACAGGCACCTAGGGATGCTGGGAAATCCGGTTCAAGTCCCACTTGCAACTCTCTGTAAATTCCATAATTGGCAAATAATATCTGTTCAATTAAAGCTGGTGTATACAACCGATTTCTTCACTCTTCCCTAGATTTTTCACATACTCTAAGAAAAGTAGATATGTCGCTGAAGAGCATGTTGCTTGCAGCTGTCAGAGAAGCATTTCCAGCTGTGCGTTTATTTTGCTGATCTTGGTTAATTTGGCTAGCACAGGAATTCCTGAGTGGTGAGCTTATTTTCTTTTAATACTACACCTGTATGCAAATACAAGATTCATGTCCATTCATGTGTTCATTGCTTTTACAGGGATTTTATTTCAAATTCCCAACCCAAGTATAATCTCTTCCTGCACAAAAAAATTAATGTTGCTACAAGTACAACAACATATTTCTTCTGAGAAGAAAACTACTAGACCATTTACAAGGTTTTAAGTATTTCTAAGTCAAGAAATTTTCAATGAAAGGGAACAGAACTCTGTGGTCTCATATATAATCTTCCTTTAAAAATGGTTACCTGCTGCAAATGCCTGTAATTAAAATATTTAGCTCTATTTCACTATTTTCTGTATATACATACAAATACTTTCTTCTCCCAGCTCAGATGAAGAGATTAGCGAGGCATTCAGTCTGTGATAAACAGGGATCTTCTTGAGTGGTAAGAAAAGGGCAGATAAGGATAATAATTGTAAAGATTAAGTGGTGATGGATACTTCAGTAAAGATGTCTTTTCTCTCATGCTGAAGCCTCCATGTCACGGAAACGGTTCTACATGCACAAGTCCCTGCCTTGTCTTGCCATCATTAGTTCAGCTCCTCACTGACCCGTACTGGGGATTCACAGTACTGACACCTTCTCCTTTTTTAATGGCTATTAAGGGTCTGATGCTACATGTTGCTAAGAGATCTCTCTCTAACTATCACAAACTTCAAAGGGAATGCGAGGCACCTGGAACTATACGGGAGGTTTGGTGATTTCCCAGAAATAGCCTGTATCATTTCTGTAGGAGGAAACACAAGCTCTGCTGAACTAACATGCAGGTCAGGAGTGGACAGTATAGCAGATACTCTTAACATCAATTTTTCCTTCAAGTTTGTTTTAAGGATTTACTTTCCCTCACATAGATACACAAAACCATACATGAATATTAATTCTTATTCCTATCGTGCATAGCAAGTGACTGCAATCATTATTTCAATGTAGTGTCACTGAACACTCGGAACTCAAGACTCTATCCTGCTATTTCATATTAGCTAAGCAGCTGTTACTCTATGCAAATGAAAATCTGTTTGTTATAAAAGGCATACATATGTGTGTGTATGCATATAGATATAAAGACTCCTGACGTGACAATGTGAACATAAAACTTCGGATGTTTAAGTAGCAGGATGAACACACTCATATACAAGCCTTCACTGTAGTAAAGGCATTAATGTTAGGAAGAACATATAAAAGGAAAGCTCTGAAACTAAATGAGGCTTTGTAACTTCTTTCGTATTCACAGTATTATTACTATCTCAAGCAATCTGATCTAACTTTGAAACTAGCTGTGCTTTCAGTAGAAGGTTGAAGTAGAAGACCTCCAGAGGTCCCTTTGAACCTTTTTTCTGTTACGTTATTTTTAAATGATTACAATTCTAAGGAAGAAGTCAGAAGACTCAAATTAAATTAATTATGTCCATCTCCTTGACTCCACTTATGAAAATTATCAAGATTTTGCACTTGCTCCCTTGATCTCCAGTTTCTTCTCAAATTCATTTAGCTTACGACCGTGAGGAAAACTTTCTGCCAAGAAAAAAAGAGGAAGCAATTGAGTCTTTTCAGTAAGAATCCAATCTATCGTTCCAGGACCCTCCAGGATTTTCTTCTCCCCATAAGGATGAGTGCATACCACATGAAATACACCCTAACCTCCTGAGCAACAAAACTAAACACCACTTCCGAACACGTGTTCCTAAGTTTAGAAAACATGATTAATTGGAGCAGGATCAATAAATAGTGAAATAAGAAGAATGTTTCCTTTGTTCTCTAAAGATCACATACAAACCATGATGATAACAAGAGTTCAGGAATGGAACTGATTAGTTTTGATAATGTGACAATATCTGGAAGATCATTTGATCCTGTAAGATGAGTTTATTCTGAGAAGTTGAGTACTTCTCGTGGAAGTCAGAAAAAGAGCCTTCCTTTGCAAAATGCAGGGGGAAGATAGGGGGGTTAATAAAAAAAAAAAAATCTGATTCAAGACAGGTGGAACTCTTAATTTCAGTTCCTCCATACTTAACAAGAAATCTATGCCACAACCGTAATAAAATTAAAAATTAATTGCAGCGTATTCCCCATTAATAACCAGTTTTCAAAATAAAGGGAAAAAGGGGAAGAATTTGCTCACCCTAGTATTCTATATCATATGACAACAACACAAGCACAACAGAAGCAGAGGTAGAGAAGGGAGCTGGAAACATTAATAGCACATGTACAAATGGAAAAGCAAGAGTACCTATTTGTATAGATGAAGACTAAACAGTAAAACAGAAAATTGATATTGATACTAGCAGAAAGAATAAAAAGAACAGCTAATGATACCAACCGTTGCATCAAATGCTTTTGGCCTGTAGCTTGGTTGAAGAGTATTCAAATACAAAAGGACACAGTGTGACATCACAGCAGGAGAGATACTAGCAAGCAAAAAACTACAGAAGATCACAGAATCATTTAGGTTGGAAAATACCTCCAAGATCACCTAGTCCAACCTATGACCTAACACTACCAAGTCCTCCACTAAACCATGTCACTAAGCTCTACATCTAAACGTCTTTTGAATACCTCCAGGGATGGTGACTCAACCACTTCCCTGGGCAGCCTGTTCCAATGCCTAACAACCCTTTCAGTAAGGAAGTTTTTCCTAATATCCAACCTAAACCTCCCCTGGTGCAACTTAAGCCCATTCCCCCTCATCCTATCACCTGGCACATGGGAGAAGAGACCAATCCCTCCCTCGCTACAGCCTCCTTGAAGGCACCTGTAGAGAGCGATCAGGTCGCCCCTGAGCCTCCTCTTCTCCAGGCTAAATAACCCCAGCTCCCTCAGCCGCTCCTCGTAGGACTTGTTCTCCAGACTCCTCACCAGCTTCGTTGCCCTTCTCTGGACCCACTCCAGCACCTCGATGTCCTTCCTGTAGCGAGGGGCCCAAAACTGAACACAGTACTCGAGGTGAGGCCTCACCAGAGCCGAGTACAGGGGGGACAGTCACTGCCCTAGTCCTGCTGGCCACACTGTTCCTGATACAAGCCAGGATGCTGTTGGCCTTCTTGGCCACCTGAGCACACTGCTGGCTCATATTCAGCCAGCTATCAACCAATACTCCCAGGTCCTTCTCTGCCAGGCAGCTTTCCAGCCACTCATCCCCCAGCCTGTAGCGCTGCTTGGGGTTGTTGTAAGATGTTATTAGCCTAACTAGAATATGGAATCGCACAGGATTTCAAAGTGAACATTAGGCTCAAATGAGGCCACAGAAGACCACAGAGCCCATAGTGAACAAGCAAAAGATTTAAGCGAGGTGATGGTCTGCTGTGGAGAAGAGAACGGGCAAGGGACCAACAGCTTTGGAGCAGTTGTCTGTCTTGTGTGCTATGGCATTCAATACAGCAAAAATAAAAGGGAAAAAAATTAAAAAAAAATTATTTTAGGCCAAATTCTCCTCTCTTTTGGAGGACAACAACTTGATGACTGGAAAACAAGTGAAGGAATATAAACATAGCTTTTTGAGAGTCCTTAGTAATGGAGACTGCTAGTGGAGAACAATAATTTCATTAGTAAATGGAGACTGCTACTGCTATCCCTCTGGAAAAAGGACAAAACAAGTAAAATGTGCAGGTACAGACAAGCCTGCAGGCTGCAATGCAAGGCTCCTGATGTTTTCAGGTTCTGTACAGCTAGACCTTCAAGCCTCTCCAACCTTGAAGTGAACCAGTGCAACACAAAAAATTGCAAGGGCAAGGAGTAAAGTTGAGTATACATCTCGCAACAAAAATTCTCCTCATGAATCTCCATCAGGTGTCCAGAAATTTGCCTGCACAACACTGCAGAATTGAGGCCTATGTCCTTATCTGAATGTGAAGTAATTCAACTTTAATGAGAGTGTATTTTAAAAATCTATTAGCTCCTTCTTAGAGCATTTCAGCAAATACAATCAATAACTTTAAAATATTCACAACTAAAAGACAACCAAGAAGATATCGCAAGTGTGTTAATTCAAGCAAAACAACCTTTCAAACCACTTGGTTATCAATGGTATGTGGTTCCTTTAAAAATATGCATGTGATTTTTTTTCAGATTGAAGTGTTTGAGCAGTATCTCTATTTTTATATTTGAAAATGCAGAGAAAGTAAATTTATGGAAGCAGCAGTTTCAATGTGATCGGCATAAATGTCAAAGAATAGATAAATTGGATATGTTATTAAAACAAGCTACAAACATTGTTAATGTTTCCTTGACAATGTCGTATAATTTCTCCTCTCAACAGGAAGTATCCCAGCTATGCCAACAAAAATGTCAGGTTCCAGTGCCAGGATATAGCTGTGTCCAGAAAAATTAGTAGGATACTATGCATCCATTTAAAAGTCTTTGTAAGTGAATTCCATACAAATGTTAATACACACAATCTTAAAGTGGTAACACTTGATTAAGTTCAAATTAAATTATTATATGAATCAATTTTTTTTCGATTTGCTAAGAAAAAGTCTAGAAATGTGGCAGAATTTAACTTCTGATCTGCACAAAAAATGAAATATGACAAAATAATGAACTGCAATTTCCTGGGATATGGGTAACACTGACTTAACATATACTTTGCTGCTTACAATTTACTGTGAACTAAAAGCTTCAGAAAGAGAAAAAAATTCATACCAGCTGAAGAACTTTCTAGGGGTTTAATTCAGAGTTTATTGAAGCCAAAGGACAGCTGTTTTGGTTAGTCTAATGGACTTTGGTTTGTGCCCTAAGAAAACAGACTAATCTGAGAACTTCCCATTGGATTTATACAGGGTATTGTAGGCCACAAACATATTATACTGGTCAAACTCCATGCCAAGTTTTAAAAAAAAGACCAAGAAGTTGTCAGCAGTTGACATGAGCCAAAGGAAAGTGAATGGGATAGAACGTAAGGTCATATATCAAATTTTATTTCCAGAAAGTTTAAAATATACACTCTACAGAAAGTGATTTTCTTAGGCAAAGATTTAGGTAGCAAGGGAAGCGATGTTCTGAAAACAACTTGCTATCTAAGCTACAGTGCAGGGTCAAAATTGTGATTGGCATATGGTTAGGAAGTCATGTAAACCTGCCAGTTGAGACATCAGCTGGAACATGGCCCCTGCAGAATGTGAATGCACAGAGGATTACAGACACAGTGAACACCACCCTGGTCTCTGGGAGCATCTGAAGCACAGCCTCGACCCCATCTGTGTTTCACAAATTTCTACCCAGTTCTGCAACACAGAAAGCTGCAGCTTCTCCCTTCTAACTTCTGCTCTTAGCTCTCCCTCCCTCTAGTAGGAGTAAGTGAGGTTATTTTCTCAGCTCTTAGCTCCCAAAGGATTCCACTCTTAATTAGTCCTGAGCAAATAAAGCACAATATACAAGAAAGTTTTCCTTCACTAGACGTTTCCACGTTACTCTCATTCAACAAGCTGCACCCCAAAATCATTTCCCCCTTGTCAAAAGGGAACATGGCTTTCAAATGTGCTTTGAAATCCCACACTTTGATAAATACAGAAAATATTTATAACACTTGCAGAATATTTTAATTGACTTCTTAGCAGGACAGAGGATTTCATTAATTCAGAAAAAAGTTGTGTCTTTAAAGTTACATTTTCAATCTGTAGAACAAGGTTCATGTAAAAAGCTTTTTCTAATGCTAACATTCAAGGTACTTCAGACAGCATTAACGAGATCTGTTTCAAATTGTAATTATACTACCCATACTTTTCTTCCCCGTGCTTCAAGAAAGCTGGCAATAAAGAGAGCAGCATTCATGCTGGGCATATTTTTGGTACAAAACAAGGTGAAAGGAGGACAAACATTTGATAAGTTTCCATAAAACAGAATCTACTTTATGCAGAAGTTTGTCAGATATGCAACAATCTGCAATCATCACAAGAGCTGCTGGAATGTTAAGTTAATACAACTCTTTATATGCCAGTTTCCTTCTTCTGTGTAAAAAGTAGGATGCCTACTCACCAGTTTCCTGGGGGAAAGGTATTCATCCAGAAGTAGCTCTCCATCATCTTTAATCAGCGGACTGGGATTTAGGTTACCTCGCCAACTCAAGTCAGTCACCCGGATTGCAGCTGAGGCTGGACAAGAAGCTCTGCCAGGATTCTTCTTCGGTTCCATCTTGATATGCTTTGAACAAAAGGATAACAAGTAGTCTGATTTTTTCCTATATTTATTATTTTCCCTTTAGCAAAATCTATTTTGACTCCTGTTGCAAGTTAGCCAGTGCCCATAGAGACAGAGGTTTCTCTAATCTCAAACAACTCAATGCAATGCATTGCTTAAGATGTATTCTTCCTTTTCTTCACCCTCAAGAGCTATCCTAGTCTTACCTCATCCAGCTGACACTCTAAGCTTTTACAGCAAACTATCTTTTGCAGCTGTACAAAAAGCCTATGGCATACCTATGTACACAGAAGGTACTCAAGAACAGTAAACTCAGGACACTAGTCCTCTTCAAGTATTCCCATTTCTCTCCTCACCCTTCTCTGGTGGCAGTGAACTTTCCATCCACATTGGCCTCCTTCCTACCCATCCCCTCTTAGAAATACAAACAGCAAAACTGCTAGGCTTCAGGCTGCAACTGTCAGCACCAAGAGACATCATTACTTCTCTCCAGCCTTTTGAGCTTTGCTTCTAGGCAGCACATATAGGCAGCACTACACATCTCCTGTCCTAAATTAAACATACATGCACTGATATTGACTGCCCTCTGGGTCATTCAGGCCATGGCTACTAACTGCTAGTTCTGAAGGGAGTCTTGGAAAAAATAAAGTAAAATTTAAACAAAACTGTATGCTTTAAATCCAAAAGTTTAAAGAAATCCAAAGTTTAAAGATGAAATACTTCAGAAGTGTTTGTTCTTCAATTTCTGAATCAATTCCTTTTACAGCAATATTAACAATTAACTTTGAAATATGAGAATAAGCATATGTAAACCAGTTAGAGTCAAAAAACAATCAGCTGTACCTGAATGGTACAAGCATTACTATGATTTATACAGCTATTTACTATTACTTGCCAGCAAGGAAGCATCACAGGTGGAAGCACTGCTGTATCAACAACAGGCTAGACTACAGAAAACCCATCTCACTCAGCTAAGGGACACCTGCAGCCATGTCCCCCCCCCATTCTCCACTGTGAGGCAATACCCATTCTTAGTGCTGGAAAAGTAATTAAATAATCAAGCTAATCATAACTGCCTGATAAGGCTTCATTGGTGGCTGAGACCTGAGAATTACCACCTACCTCCCCCTCATATTAATAAACAGCTAAACACGGGAGTAATGTCTGGTAGGAAAAAAAACAGAAGAAACTGACTGCTCAGCTAGTAATTTCTATTCGAGAAGACAGGCCGGTTAGTAGGTGAGAGAGGTTTACACCAAAGGGACTTCTTGTCTCCTCTGACTACTCACGTCCAGTCAAAAGTCTGCATCTCCGCATGGGCAAGAGAAATTCAAAAGACTCAGTACAGTCAGAAGAAAATAGCAGCCCTTATCTGAAGAACAAAAACAACAAATAACAATCCACCAAACCTCTCCCTGCAGCATCTCCTAGCATGAGGAAGAGAGGAACCAAATCTCACACTAAGTGTTCCTTTCATACACTTAACCAGGGTACAGGCAGCTCATAGAAAGCAAAACTATTCTTCCCAGATCACTGCATGTACCTGGTAAGTACTCCTAGAGAAGAAACTGGCCTCTCAAATGTGCTATGTCTGAGCCACAAAGCTCACTGCTTAAAGAACATATTAAAAACACTTTCTTCAGAGACAGATAACTTCTTCCAATCTTTCTAATGGCTTATTAAATAAACACCACAAAGTGAACTGAGAAGTGACATTTGCAGCTTCTAAAACCTCAGTGTGTTCATAGTAGTACAACTATTATACTTCTGTCCATTAAGAGGAAAAAGTGATCTCAAAATACTGTGTGTCTTAGTTCCTGGAAAAAAAGAAATGAACCTATCGATTTCTAACATCTTCTTCTTTCTCCAAAGAATTACAGAATTTCTGTGTTTCTTTCCTCCACATTCTTTAGAGCAGGTCATCATGATTTAGTCACTACACTGAGTTGTAGAAGTCATCAGTTGTCCAAGGAAATTCAACAAACTTATGTGATATGAAGGTCTTCTAGTATTGTCTTTATTTTCCTAAGAAAGATTAATTTTGCTCAGTAACTGAGTTGGATTAGAGTATCAGCCATACAAATGCTGCAATACTTTGATAATTCTAAGAGACTTACGTTGGATTATGCATCATACTGTTGGTTCCTTCTAATTCAAGCAAGGATTATCCAGAGATAATCCTGTATGTTACCAAGTGGATCAATAGTCAGAAATTACTGATGTAACATGTGAGCACAAAACATAGATGAGAACAGCAAGATTGCGTAGATTAGGGCTGTAAAGAGTTAATACACTTGCATAAAACAAATTATTTTTCTCCTTCCTTCAGTCCATCGTTATTACACTTCAGAATGCCCTCCAATCTTTGAAATATGTGTTGATACAGCACTTACTTACGGTGTGACAAGCAGATCAATTTGTGGCTTAAGACCTGAAGTAACACTTCCAATTCTATACTTCCTGCTATTGATCCACTGCTTGTAATTATTGTAACAATGGATTAGTAAGGAGAAAAGTATTTTCATCACAAATTGTCTGCGATGAAATCGAATTACTGTCAGCAAACAAAGCTAATCTTTTGAACATGCTTCCATCATTTCAAAACCTTCTCGAGATAAGAAAGAATTTTCTCCTGCATATGGCTCAAAGTAACATTCTCAAAATGAGGCATATAGAAAAGTTAAGATTGGTACCTCACCATTAGGATACCCGCAATCTTACATAAAAATCCACAAACCTCTGAAATCTCTGGTACTGTGTAGTAGCTAGAGGGGGTCTGGCACAACACCTGTCCTCCTGCAGATACAGGAGTCGGGTTGGACATTCTTATCAGGTCTGTCTGACCTGAGACAGTTAAAATCCTTCCAGTAAAGCCACCTCACCCACTCCTTTATAATACTAAAAACCAAATAGGAAGTCTATGGTTCTGTCAAATACACTGGCTAAGAAACCAGTGACCCAAACTAGTGTTAGCCTCAGGCAGACAGTTCACAAGGGACTGGAAAGACTTCATTGTCATTAAAGAGGTCGGAGAAGTCATGAACCTGAAGATTTACTCCACAGAGAAAATGGTTGCATTGGATATAATTTGAATATATATGCTGAATGGTAATGCAGAACATTCCTGCAAGACTCTGTGGGACCAAGAAGGATGAAAGCTAATAGCACCTAACACAAACCTTCAAAGTAATAAATGGGAAAGCAAAAGAATACCAATGAGTAGATGGAAGACTCAGGGAAAGACAGAAATTTGTTGGAAAAAAAAAANGTGAACACTGACAATAAAACAATGAAAGAAATCAGTGAATTAGTGTTTGCAGGATTTGCATCACGGGTCTTGATTTAGCAGGCTCTTATGTGTAGATAACTACAAGCAGATAATAAGTGAGTGCAGGAGAAATGACTGACCAGAGCAATGAGATGGAAGATCCCAAATTCAACAAACAGCTAATCTGCCAACTTTCTCCGCTGCTGCCACTCTTCTCCCGAAATGAGCGTGATAATGCTAAACTATTCAATTTACAAGCGTGTTGTGAAGCTTCACTAAAAACTATGACACTTTCAACATACATAGGTTAGCACAGCTAATAAAGATTATTATTAAAATTAAATGGTCCTTGGAACAACATGTTATTAGAAATCCCTGTAGAATACTGTAATTTGCTAGAAAAAATTGGCAGAGAAGAGTTATTTGACGTTCTTAGGATCCAACAAACTGGTAAAACTCCAAGACTTAATTGTCCTCCTACAACATTTATCTAAGAGTCAATGATAGAATTGTGTATTCTTCATTAAATATATATTAATATGTGTTTCAAATACAGCAGTTGCCAGAAATGTCTGACTCTGTATTAATGATGTCTTCCTTAAAGTCTGGGAAATACCCCGTGAATTATGTGACTAGGCATTAAAATTTTTAATGCAACCTTCAAGATATTACCTAAAACGCATGTCAAACAATTAGGCTACTGTTGTTTAAAAACAAACAAACAACAGTAATCAATCCATATTTACCCTATGAAAGATATATAAACCTATATATTAAAAACGTTCTGGGAAAAAAAAAAAAAAAGATAAAACGCAGTCAAAGTCTCCCAGGTCGAGAGAATATTCGGCACATTCAGTTTACCATTTGAAAGCCCCCAGCATCAGCGCTGCAAGTTTTCTGCTGCCTCTAGCACCTCTGCACGCATTGCATTGATGCCATCACATGAGGCACCCAGCCCTTTTGGAATACTGAGTCATCTGTAAATGGAAAACAAATCAATCTTCAGCTAGCCCTCAGAGACACCGAGATTACCTCATAGTCTATATGATTTCAGGCTGAAGAACCGAAGCCCGGGAGAGTGGGTTTCTACCTCTCTTTTCTCTGCTGTGGCAGAGATGAAACACCTTCCTGGGCTTTCATAGTTCCTCTTTCCCAGCTCCTACCAAGCTGCTTCTATTGATTTAAGTTCTCCTTGCCTAGCCCCAAACAAAGCAGGGTAACTTCCCATACAAAAATGAATCTCTGCTCCCTTAGGCCAGCTTCTAAACCAGCATCCTCTTCTTTTCTTTGGCTACCCATGACTTCATAAAGCTCCTCTGTGCAGGGAGGAGTGTCATTTCAGGTAGGGTACTGAAATCTGTATGCCCTTATCTTTATGTCACCAGCCTAAAACTTCTCTAGAAGAAAAACATTTCAGAACCATTTTGCCTCCCCTTCATGACAGGAAACTCGCACTGCAGACTTTGATTTCTGTTGCCCTGCATTATGTAATTTTTGTTTAATTCAGAACCACAAATTACAGTAGCGGCCATACTGTTACCACAGAGGATTTGGTGTTCACTAAGGATTTGACAAAGGTCTGGCTTGTAAGTCCTAAGGGAACTATGAGTGCCCTTTTAAGTGTAATTTTGTGCAAGTGCACTACAGATAACCTCTTCTGGAAAATAACTGTCTGGGCAGCTGGAATTTGCTATGTCGTCATCAGGAAACTACTGTTACAATAATCTACCCCTAATGGCAAAAACAGTTCCTGCTACATTTATGCAATATAAAGCATCCTGCAACACAGCACTCTATTTTAGCAGGTGCAACTTTAAAAAAGCTGAAAAATAAAACACCTGACTTGATATTAATGGGAATCTTTCTTTTCCATATATGACTAGATGATATTGTTTTAATCTTCAGATTTTGCTAAACAGAAGGAGGTAACGACTACTTCAACAATGCTGCTGTAATATCAAGTGATCACATAAACACCATAAAAGTGTTCATAAACATTCCACTTATATGGCCCATTAAAAAAAAAAAAAAAGCTTTTATGAGAATGCTGGAATATCAAGTACAATTCTCCTCCCATTTAACATAATTAAAAATTCACTGACTTCAATGACATTAAATGACTCAAATGCTTAAAATGGTGATTTTGTTTAACCTTTCAGCCAATTTGAGGCCTCGATTCAAACAAACAAACCTGCACATGAAGCAAATGCATTGATTTGCTTCATTGTTTACCTTCCTTATTTATAGTGTTACAAGCAGTAAAATTGCCCAGTGGTCCTTTGGTATTGCATGTAAATCCTGCTCTAGAGTTGCCATGACCATGGTGGGTAAGCCTTGGGATTTATGTCCCACTCAGGGGAAGGTCTTGGGAGCTTCTCGGTCTTTGTATTATTCCATGCACAAGCTGAGTTCAAACTGTGCTGTCACCCAAAGAAGTAGTGGTCCTAGAGAAGAAAGCCCACGCTACAAACCCAGACCGGGTTTGAGACACGCTCTTGAGGTAGAAGGTGTTTCATATTCTTACAAAACACAGCAGTAATAAATAAAAAGGCAATGCATTTAAATGCCACCAATTTCTCCTTTATATATCTACAAATTGCATGTATTAAAAAAGCAAGATAGGTAATACTTTCCCACATCCTGCCAAGGAGGTTGTAAGGTGATGAGAAATTTTTATCATGTGTGCTGGAAATGCCTCTAAATTAAATCACTCTGGAACTAGCCTGTCAAATGTTGTGATAGCAGGATAAAAAGCAGATTGCTCTTCATTATATGTGCTATTACGTGTCAAAGAAACAATAAACCAAAGTCCATTCAATTGTTTTTATTTTTAGAGTACTGTGACAGGAAGGGATCAGTGGCAACTTCAATCTGGCTACAAACATTCACTGACACCCTCTGTGGTGCAGGTGGCTATGAACTTTGAACGAACATGGATTATCTAAATCCTTGGCTGAAATTGCAAGATGGCATAGATATATTTTTTTTCTTACAGAGGTGAACTTCCTGCTGCAAGAAAATGTCTCAAGAGTCTCTTTTGCTTTCTGTCCTCACTCCTCTCCACAATCAGCATGAGAAGAGAAAAGCAGGGGGTAGGATGTGGCAGTAGGAGGTTAAAAACAGGGCTTATGGAAAAACAGCACACTCCAAGGTGCTGTCAGAAGGTCTCCTATGATTGTTTTAGTCAGTGGAGGAGATAAGAGTAACCCCTCACCATTTTAACTTTAGTCAGGTAGCCATGGATCACTAAGGTGTACTTGGCTCTTCATGGCCACAGCTGTTCATCCACCTGCGTCCAGATGCGGAATATGGGAGAAACAAGGCCATTCGATTTAAAATCCTTCTGACTTTCTGTAGGGGCCCTGTCATGGACAGCTAATGCCAAGGTACACAGGAACCAACATACCATTATCTGTGCTTATCCCACACACAGATACTACCTTAAATGTAACAGATGTCACTGGAGCCAAAGTTTGGGGAAAATAATTATTTTTAAGCAGTCCTTAACATTACAGTTTCAGCTTTGTTAAAATAAAAAGTATTCAACTGTAACATTATTCTTTTCAACTATTCCCAAGGTACAGATATTAATTTAAACCATATCACCAGCTTAATGAAGTCTTTTGTAAGAAAATGCTTAATATTCTTCTCGTTGGACCTTACCTCTAATATCCTATTCTTATTTCAGAAGACAGAATGCCTAGGTAAGTGCATCCTCTCAGAATGAATTAAGATTTGACCTCAGGTTTAATACTCCATTGGTTATCCTAATATCTATTGGATATTTTGTAACCTTCAAAGGACAATAACTCAAGCAATTTTTTTTTTTTTTTAATGTCAAGCCAGGTCATTTACCTTCCTAGCACTTATAAGGACTAGTATTCTCATGTTACAAGGAAATATTCAACAATTACTTAAATTGCAGATACTAGGTCTGTTACTGTAGCCATGATGCTCTGAGGACATAAACAAAGCAAGGTTTTGTAGAGAGTATCTTTTTAAGATCAATACATACAGTTGGGAAAACAAGAAGTTTTTGGGCGCACAGACCCCTCTTCATGTGTCAGGCACTCATCCATGTGCTACATGCTCTCCAAGCTCAAAATGAAAAGCTAACTTGGCACCATAGTGTTAAGGCCCTAACCCTGAAGGCTTACTCACGTGAGTAACTTTCCACATAGCGAATAGGGGAGTTACCCAAGTACGAAGTTCATCACCTGGCTAACCCAAGATAAAAGCATCCGCTGGTATCATTTAAAGTATTAACAAAGGCTTTCCCACGAGGCTGCCAAAACAGATATTCCTTCTTCACAACACCCCTATGAGACACGGTCTACAACCAGGCTGAAGATCCCTGCTGTAATTAATCAGCCATGTCATGTTCAGTCAGTGTTTTGTTAACATAAAGTCCCACAGGTAAAGGCTCATATCAAAGTAAAAGTTGCCCAAGTTGTTTCTTGTTTAGTTTCTGATTTGACTGAAAAGACTTAAAAATATGAATCCCAACATACTGTTTCTGAGCTGGGCTGATAAAAGGCAGCCGGACAGCCCTCAGTGCCCAAGAACAGCATTGTACATCCCTCAAACAGTTTGTATTCAAGTCTGAGTACATTAAAAGAAAAATTACCTTCAAGGAACTCTCCACTTAAGATGTTTGTTTAACATCTGGAAAAATAAACAATCCTGCACATAGCCTGCAATATATTTGAAAAATAAGAAGCAGCATGATGAAATCATATTTTAAGGGGGCATAAAATAATAATCAAGATCTGAGTGAGAGGCTTACAGCTAACTCATCACTCAAGCAACAGTCTCACTGAGTTACTGCCACTGGGTGAGGTCTTTAGACATCTTTTATTAGTGTAGAGTTACTTATTTAGTAAATAAATCTTTGGTCAGTGATTAAACACATTTGTCAACTGATTTGTCTTGGTCCTACCATATTCTGCTGGTAACTATGCTGCATAAAAAGTTGGAAATTGACTCTCAGTTGCAGAGGATTAAAGCACAAGTTCATATGTCCTACATAGACTCAAAACTTCACTCAAAAATATTATATACAAGGCGGTGCCAATCGTTGCAAAGATGGGACAATATTAAAAAAAGTGTTCCCTCTCATTGCAAACTTAGGTTTTGCTTTAGTGTAGCCCTATTTATCCTTTCCTGTTACACAAAAAGCCTTCTCACCTTGCATAAATGCTGCTTTCAACCTAGTCTTACTGTCTTTATCTGGGGCTTAAGGCAAGAGACTTTCACATCAGTTGATCCTCTCCCACCTTGCTATGAAGAAGCTGAGTAAGCCACCTGTATGCTCATCTCTCTCCAACGCATTCCCCATTTTCCCCTGTATGTCCAAAGGTCTTGCAGCCTCTCTCCATTTGTTAGAAAAGTGTCACAGTGCCGCTCTGTCTTCTAAGATACAAAATAAAGAGAGGCATCCACCAGTGTCTCTCGGCACAGGTGAATGCAGTACCAGGGAGGAGCAAACTAGCAGATCAAGCTTACAACATTGCTGCTTGTTCTCAGGCTATTCTAACCCATAGACCCAGGACTAGGTGACAGTCTAAAGCTGCCGAGAAGAAAAAACTGTTTTTGGTCTTCAAAGCATTTTTAGTATCCACCATTTAGAAATGTTCCCAGATTCCATCTCAGAAATGGACAATAAAAACAGACTTTTTTCAGCTACTGTTGCACTGCATTTATGAGCCCTTTGAAATCCAAACTTCTATGCAGGATGAAAATGCATCACATATAGCATTTCTGAGTTTCAAAGTGCTCTGCTGTCCCTAAACAATTTTCAGTCCGTTTTATTAGGTAATTAAGCTGATTGAAGCAAGAGGTTTGATGGCCTGCAAAGCCATTTGAAGAGTCATTTTCAACGTTGGGATGTTTCCGATTTCCATGTGTTGCTCACATGGGATATATCGAATAAAAGGAGACCAATTCTAGTTTAACTCATAGGAAAACACCAAACAGTGCAAGATGGTGCAGGAGCTTATTTAGTAACAAACACACCCAAAATTTTAGCAAGTGCAGACAACTTACAGTGCAAAGGACTTTATAAAATCAATTTAGGCTACTAATTAGGTTGTGTTGTAACTGTCATGCTGGGTCGAGGCAGAGGGCCAGCTAGCTACTGTAGACAGAAACAGATGCTTAAAAAGTAGTATCAGAAACAGAAATAGTCCAAAGCAATCCTTGCTCTGACATATTGTCTTCATTTCTGGCAATCAGCTACTTAGTAACATCCTGAGCCAAAAGGTGTACTGTGTTTGACAGCCAGGGAAAATAATTAGGGAAGCAATTATTTGTCATGTCTTATGACAAGTAGTCATCCGACAACTAAGGATTATCAAGAAGCAGTTTTTAAAAAAGAGAAAAGGTATTTTTGCATCATATTTGTTTAGATTGTAGAAGTCACTATCATAGGTTGTTGTGAAGACTAAAATTATAAATGAAGTCAAAACTGGTTAGACACAATTACAGACAATCTATCCATCTATCCACACCATTCCTTAATTTATACCTTTCGTTTGTATTATCTATTTTTCATCTCTTCTATAGCTGAAGAATCTCATTTTATTTTGTCTCTTTTCCATTTCTCATCTTTGTTCTATTTCATGGAAACAATTTCAGTTCTGCCATTTACCTTCCAAGAAGGTCAGAACTGCACATAAGATTCAAGATATGGGCACAGAGACAGAACATGAATTTATTTTCAGTGCCTTTTCTTAAAAGTTTTAACACTGTTTCTTTTTGACCAGCTGCAAGATAGTATTTTCAGAGAACTAGTGCAGTAGCTGAATGCTCTTTCCCAAGATGCAGTAATTTATTTCAAGCCCTTCATTCTATATACCTTTCCCCCCTCATGCTCATTGCTTTGAACCTGGATGGATTCTCTATTAAAATACGACAAAAACATAACCAAACATTACTTATACTGTTAACATAAAAAAGAGAAACCAAAGTAGTTAGAACTCAACACTAAAAATTTAAATTAAAACTCAAGGTGCAAAAACTGTAGGATAAACAATGTGTCCTATTATTTTTCAAATACTTCATGATGTGAGATACTACAATAAAAGAAAGGAGTGCTTTCTGAATTTCTTCTCTCTCTCTTTTTTTTTTTTTTTAACTATCAGATAATGCTTCTTTGAACTGGCCAGGGTCCACAATCTTTTCCTTTTAACACAGATAAATTAGCTTTTATTACATCTGTCACGGCAAATCTGATCTTCCAATTTGTATTATAGCAAGTACTTGCAGTCCTACTGACATAAAATAGGTTTACTTCACAACTGTTTTTTAAGCCAACTTAAGAACCTACAGAAAGTATAAAGACACTAACCATTTTACTAGCAAATTAAAATTACATATTCATTTATCTGAGAAGCTCATGAATTTTCTGACTTAAAAATAACCTATTCATAATTCCTCCTGAATGAATATTAAACCATTCGCATTAGTGACAAATCTAGCAATCCCAAATTTATGGTATATTACATAATCATACTGTTTTGCAGAACTAAATTTTATACGACTTCAAACTTGGAAATTAAGTGCGTTTCTTTAACCATGCCCCTAAGGAGCTTCAGTTAAGTAAGTGCACACACACTAATAGTAGTAATAATAATAATAATAGTAATAATAAGTCTCTCTGTTCTGGTGCTAAACTCACATTTGGTCTTGTATTGAATCTGAATCCTGCTTTCAGACAAAAATCAGGTCCCTAGAGTTGTGGAAAGACAGACTGATGATTTCACAGGCCATAGACAGAGTCCGATGTTTTCTCATCCACTGACAGTAGCATACAATCGAACTAACGAACTGCCATAGGTGGATGTATCCACTTATCAGTCTCCTGAGGTAAGACCTACAGGAATGTAGTAATTCAGAACAGGCGCGCAGTCCCCACTCTTCACTGCACAGCCAGCAGAGGAGTGCAGGGCACTGACTGTTCTTACGCTGCTTCTCACTAATAATGGTACACACTGTCTCATTCATCTCCCTACCCATGTTCTCAGTATTAAAGCCAAGAGAGAGAGAACACATAGGCCAGAAAAACATAATAAAAAATCTGTTAATGACAGCAACCCTGAGCTCTGATGTGTCTGAACACTGCATTTTTAATGCAAGTTCTTTTATGTGAATTCTTCAAATCGGATAAAAACATATAAAACAGAGAAATAAAATAAAATGGGAGCCAACTGTAAAAAAAAAAAAAAAGCTCTGAAACATTTTCAGTCTTTGGTACATTTTCAATTATTTTACCTTTTCCTTCAACGGCACTGCTGTTCTGCCTCTTTCGCTTTCCATCCTACTGCTATAGAGACTTTCATTTACTAGTCAGTCATTCATCTCCATTTATTTTCAATGACGCATTTGCTTATAGTGCAATTTCTTGTTTCATTGCTCCATATCCTGCTTAAACAACAGTAAGAACATGATCTTAAAAAATAAAAAATAAAAAAACATGCCACAGACTCTAAGCATTCTACAATTAATAATAAAAAGCACTTCTTCATCAACGATAACAGCAGAAGTTCATGCTCAATAGGTCTTAAAAGCGTAACAGGACATTAAGCAGTACGGGCTAGAAGAGCTTAATGAAAGTGTAACTTAGAACAGTTTCCCAAGGAAAACATGAGAACATGAAGCATTTGGTATAGAAGCATCTACACCTGTGCAAGAAGAAGTTATTTGCTGAGTAATTATTTACTCAAAAAACAGTCATTTCCTAGGCTGTAAGAATAAGTAAAATCTATGTTACAGAAAGCATTGGCATCAGACTATAGTGGGTAAAAGGTTGAAGTCAACACTTAATACATTTTCACTGCATCACACACCAGAAAATTTTGCCTTGCAAAAGCAGTTGGAATGGAAAACGAACAGGTGAACAGGAACATTCATATCATGAAATAATGATGATTTTTTCAAGCAAATGCTATAGGTTAGGTGCAGAGCCAGGATAGCATAGGCTTTACAGACAGGCTGACAGGAGAGCTTAGGATATTCAATTCAGTATATTTACCGGCTACGATAAATTATGGGCACCACGTACGTTGTGAGCCTCTCCCTTTTAGTGAGTTCATCCCTAAACCACTCTCCATACCACATAGAGATCCCAAGACAGGGAACATACCTGAGATACAACGAGCCCTTTCTGCAAGAAACTGAACAAAGCTTAAAACCTATAAGACGACGCTGCATTTTAACAGATGACGACTACTACACCATCATTTGCAAGCTTCTTGTTTCATTCAGAAGGAGCTGAAAATTATGGAAGAGCTGTGTTGTCTCAATATAAAAAACTCAGGGATGCTTCCACAATTTGGAATTGACCTGGACTATTTATTCATCAAAATCTTTCTTCTGAGAGCTCTACCAAAGTGAAAAATATAAAGGCACAGTTGAACACATCCGATTTGTAATCAGCACCGAAACAAATGGTGAACATCATGTATTCTTCACCTCTGCACGTGTTTTGCTACAGCAATGCAAACTTATTGGGTCTTCAAGCCTTGGAACGTGCTAGATGTATATCATACAAACAAATTTGGTCACTACAAAGGCCTTTTTGAAGGCCCGTAAAGGTAATTAGGCAGGCTAAACCCTACCAGCCACTGTCTTTTGTCGCTATTTAGCACAAATGGCACAAGTATTTAGTAACAAGGGGGAAATGGCGCCCTGTGCCAGCGCCCAGGTCCTGCAGGAGCACACGGCAACCTCCAGGCTGCTCCCCCGCCGCTCCCTGTGACCGACCGCGGCACGAGAAGCCAGGGTCCCTCGCCCAGGGCCGAACCGCCGGTGACACCAACCCGGTGTCCCCGGCTCCCGGGCGCGTTTCCCCAGCAGCCGCTACCTCAGGCGTACGACACGGGCCGGCGGCCCCCCGGCCTGACCACGAGCGTGGGGAGAACCTGAACGCACGGGGAGGAAGGCCGGCACTTCGCTGCGGCTTGTGGCGACCCAGCGGCCGCAAGAGGGAGGCGTGAGGGCGAAGGCCGGCTCTTCGCCACGGCGTAGCGGGGAAGCCGCCTCGCCCACCCCCCGCGAGCGCCTACCGGCTGCTAACGGCCCCGCGGCGGGGCCGGCTCCTACCTGCGGGCCGGGGGCCCGGGGGCGGCGGGGCTGTCGGGAGGCCTCCCGTCACCCGGCAACCGCCGCGACTCAGGCCCCGGGCTCCACCGCTCCGCCC
>VXAA01002478.1:61510-83893 GCA_013399115.1 Anseranas semipalmata
CTGCGGACACTAAGGAAAAAATACGGCCTGTCCGCTTCCTATGGGAGGTAGAGAGTGCCCGAGTTAAATGGGAGGAAGGGAGGGGAGAGGCAGGAAGGGATCCTGGCTGGGAAGAGCCGGTGAGGATGTTTGCAGGGCAGGGGAAGAGCTACGCAGGAAACGGAGCATGATACAGCAGGAGCAAAGTGGGGAAAACGGGTGTGGGCACAGCCCTCGGGACAGCAGTGGGAAGAAGGGAAATTCGGCAGGAGCCTGTGTGGGATTTGGGCAGCAGGTGAAGGCACGGCTGAAAGGGTCGGGGTGGCAGCAGGACAGCTAGGAGCATTTCTGTCCCCTGCAGGATCTAAAACCTTCTTTGCAGACTGGCGGGTAACTGGTAATCGTGCAAAAAGGTGGCTCCGGCTGCCCTATGCACCGCTAACAGCTTTCCTGGGGCCAGTGACACTGCCAGCTCTCGTGGTGAGTGGCTGTGTTGAGAACCTAAAAATATTGCTTGATGACGCATAACAAGGCTGGTTTCACAGAATTATTCTATGTTAAAAAAATAAAAAATAAAGAAACAAACAGATTAAAAGACTTAAGTTTCCACAGCAGAATAGCCAAAAAATTAGACATTTGTCATAATCTGGATCCAGCAGATACGTTACAGTTTTCATTAGTGACACAATCAAACATTGCTCTGCTGGCGCAGTGCTCACTGAGTGAGCAACAATGCGCTATTCTTACCCCATTCACCATCTCCTGGTTGGAGAGTGCTATGGCATCATCCTATCTCTTTTTCACTATTCAGCCCCTGACATGAATAAAGAGTACTTACTAATTTCTGGGACATTCCTAAGTATACCATCTGAATGTTTCACAGCCTTTCCAAAGCAAATCTTCATACCATATACGTCAGGCAAGATGTTATGTTTCTGCTGAACTAAGAGCTGGGGAATGAAGACACAGAGCCATTAGTGTTAAGTACATACCCAAGGCACAGACAGGCTAGTGTATGGCATTAACTTCCTGCGATTCAACAATTTACCAGGCATCTGCAGAGCCATCTTAATTGACCATGTTAATAGCCCTTCCACTCTCTGAACCAAACTTGTTTACTTTGCCTTAATATGATTCATTTCAAAAAGCAAGGGACTAAAGCACAATACAGACAGTTTTCACAGCTCCACTGAGAGGGAGTAATTCATTAAACCAGGTTAATTCAATCATCCAGACTCATCTGTCCATAAATTAAATTTGCCTGTTCAAAGACACACATTACCTGATCTTTCAGACTCATCACAATATATTTATTCAGAAGACTGCTCTTATCATTTTCACTTGCAGTTGTGAGGAATCAACATTTCCACACTTTGGATATAGGATTCATAAATCAGGCATCTAGGAAAATGAGATCACACCCTCAGCAGTTCCTGGTGAAAAGCTTGATTTTTCAGGGGTTTACTTTCCTGATTTTCCTTGTTTTCCTGGGAACAACCCGTAGCAATGTTTCTCTTGGGGGTAGGAAGGAAGGTCTAGGAGGGGAGACACAGTGGCCAGCCTCCCATTAATAACAGGCTGGGGTTTTGAATACGCTGCTTGCATGCACACATACACCCCCACACTCGGTATATACTGTACCTTTGCAAGGATGCTGGAGCACAGCAGGTGCTGGAAGATTGCATCATCATTTCCTTTGCAACAACATGAAATTCACTCTAGGGTCTGGAAAATACTATCTTAGACCATAGATCAGGAAATGTGTTGCCTCCCCTCTTGCAGGGTCTGATGGTCAATTAACATCAGAGATCACCAGGGGCCTGTTTTTTGAGGTGATGAGCACACTCAGCTCCACCTGCTGTTGTTGCAGTCCAGCTGCCCACCATCACAGGAAGGAAGGCAATGGGCCTTGATTTGCTCCAGGAAGGTAGCATGATTCAGTGAAAACACCACCAAATGAAGCATCTGTCCCTTGAATTTTATTCCCAACTCTGCCACTTATCTTCTGGATAACTAGCATAAGTCACCTTGACTCAGTTTCCCCCCACCTCTATTCTTGACTTACATTTCCTAAAGATAATCTATGGAGTAAGAGTAAGTATATAGTGTATGCACACCTCTTCATAGTAGTTTATTCTTCTCCTTCTTTGCTGAAATAATCTTGTTATAGCCAACACGGCCTGAACTATTTGAAACCAGTCAAAGAAGAAATGCATCGTTCCATCGCTGAGCAAGAGAAAATCTGGCACAATTTCAGAGTAAATACAGGAGCTTTATGCCTGCACTGTTCAGAGTTACTGTAATTGTTCTGGCACCATTCCCAGAGTTGAGCTAAGGTCAGCAAGAAACCTGTAAATTAATAACTGTGGAACTGATGTGATCTCTATCCAGGAATCATGTTGTACATACATGAAGCTTTATAGGAGTTATGCTGCAGTTTTGCCATGAAATGTTGAAATTTTTTAAATTTCAGTAACAATTAGCCTGGACCTATTCAGGGACATTGGACCTGATTTTGATCTCACCAACAAAGGAACTCCACAAACTAAAACAAGTTAGACTGGATTAATTATATTGGTGCTACCCGAATAAACAGAATCAGATGAAACTTTCTCTGTAAACCAAGCCTAGACAGATATGCTTTTCTTTTGGGGTCTTCTGAAGAAGAAATACAACTGTCCTCATGGTTTTATCCAGTCACAGTGTATCCAAGCAACAGCCAGTCATCCTACTCACTAATTAATATTATTGATTAATCGCTAATTGCTGTTGATACTCGTATTATTAACATTTAGGAATTCCATTACGCTATATTTAGAAACAGGACCAGAAAAGGTTTTCTGGTTAGGGGAACCAGTTTCCTGCTATTGCAGGTAACCACATCAGAGTCATTTAGATACCTGTCAATCTCTTCTTCCTTCTTTTGAAAGATTGGTCCAAAGCCTCTCTCTGAGGATTACAGACCTCCTAATTTACAGGCTAAAATTATTTATTGCCAATTTATACCTATTTGTTCTTTTGCCAAAATATTTTTCAGCTAAAAATAACTCTTCCTCTCTGACATTTGCATTTCTGATATATTTATAGGGCCAACTCTCATCTTGTCTTGACATTTATTTTGCTAAGTCATACAAGCCAAGCTCAAAATCTCCCATCATAAAAGGCAAGTTCACAATTCTTACCATTCAGGTTTTTCTTTTGTAGCTTTTCTTTCTTGAAGATCAGTGACTAGAACAGTGCAATTTACTCCAGATCTTATGCAATGGAATAAATACTCTTGTTTCTGTACTGGAAATACCATGTCTGGTATATCCTGGGATCATGTTATCAAGGTCACATCAAATTGGTCGCTCATAATCATTGACTACTAAGATGAGATTCCTCTCTTTCTTTGTCCTCCCCTTTTGCAAAGGCAAGTGGAGTGGAAGTCCCCACTACAGCAATAAGGTTTTGTAAGTACTTGACCCTGCACTTTGTATCACTACATTGTATTCTATTCTTATTACCCCATCCCCTTTTTCCAGTCTTCCTCTGATGACGATGCTTAATCGTTATCAAATGTCATTAGCGTACTTCTATGTTTTTTTCCAAAGGGCATGAACAGAAATTAAGAAGAGTGTTGTCCATAAGAACCTCCACTACAAACCTTCAGCCTAATATTCCCCATTTCAGCACAATCTTTTCTCCCCATTAGCCAGCCCTGTAACCACCTTTTTGTCTTGTGAGAATCCCTTCTTCTGTAGCATAACTACCTGTTTCCTTTGGGGCACAGTACTGAAGGCTGTCATAAAGTCCCAGACTAGCTAGATCTGTAGTAGTTTCTTCATCTAGAAGATTAGTCCTCTTACTAAGGGTAGCAAAGGCGATCTACCTTTGGTAATTATGCTTTCAATCAAAATTTGTTTAAAAATTTTACACACTGTTAGGGTTCAGACTGATGTGTGTGTGTTAGCCTAGATCATTTCTCCCTTGCCTCTCAGCATCTTCAGCACTGGCGTGCATTTGCAGTCCTCAGTCTCTGTAGTATCATCCCAAACGTGACAATTTTGTTTAAGATACTCTTTCAGTACAGCAAGGCAGAAATTACTCAGTCCCCAGGTAAAGTGTATTAAACTCCTGTAATTTTGCTTTCTCCCTGGATAACTTCCATTCCTGTATACTCATTTTTTTTTTTCATTAGCCATCCTACCACTGCCACAGTGCTATACATCTGTATTGAAAGCAGAGGAACAGGAATTTAGTTGTTAGTACACACTTAGATTGTCTTCCGGCTTGCCCCATTCTGATTTGATTTTCAACTTTTCTTACTTAATCTCTATGCAAAAAAGTGTCAATACAGCAAACACTACCAGATAAAATACAACACATATAGTAAAAGATGTTCATCCAAAAGCTTCCAAGTAGATCATAGAATCATAGAATGGTTTGGGTTGGAAGAAACTTTAAAGATCACCTAATTGCAACCCCCCTGCCATGGGCAGGGACACCTTCCACTAGACCAGGTTGCTCAAAGCCCCATCCAACCTGTCCTTAAACACTTCCAGGGATGGGGCATCCACAACTTCTCCGGGCAACCTGTTCCAGTGCCTCACCACCCTCACAGTGAAGAATTTCCTCCTTGTATCTAATCTAAACCTACCCTCTTTTAGTTTAAAGCCATTACTCCTTGTCCTATCAATACACTCCCTGACAAAGAGTCCCTCTCCTGCTTTCTTGTAGGTCCCCTTTAGGTACTGGAAGGCCACTATAAGGTCTCCCCAGAGCCTTCTCTTCTCCAGGCTGAACGACCCCAACTCCCTCAGCCTCTCTTCACAGGAGAGGTGCTCCAGCCCTCTGAGCATCCTTGTGGGCCTCCTCTGGGCTCATTCTAATACATCCACGTCCTTCTTGTGCTGGGGGCCCCAGAGTGGAACACAGCACTGCAGTTGGGGTCTCATGAGAGCAGAGCAGAGGGGGAGAATCACCTCCCTCGACCTGCTGGCCACGCTTCTTTTGATGCAGCCCAGGGTATACAGTTGGCTTTCTGGGCTGCAAGCACACATTGCTGCCTCGTATTCAGTTTTTCATCCAACTTCCCCAAGTCCTTCTCCTCAGGCCTGCTCTCAATCCATTCTCTGTCCAGCCTGTATTTGTGCTTGGGATTGCCCTGACCCAGGTGCAGGACCTTGCACTTGGCCTTGTTGAACTCCATGAGGTTCGCACAGGCCCATCTCTCAAGCCTGTCTAGGTCCCTCTGGATGCATCCCTTCCCTCCAGCGTGTTGACCACACCACACAGCTTGGTGTCATTGGCAGACTTGCTGAGGGTGCAATTGATCCCACTGTCCATGTCGCCAACAAAGATGTTAAACAGCGCCGGTCCCAGTACTGATTCTTGAGGAGGGTATTCCTTGAGGAACACCACTCATCACTGATCTCCACTTGGACATTGAGCCGTTTACTGAAACTCTTTGAGTGCGACTATCCAGCCAATTCCTTACCCACCAAGTGGTCCATCCATCAAATCCATGTCTCTCCAATGTAGAGACAAGGATGTCATGCGGGAGAGTGTCAAATGCTTTGCACAAATCCAGGTAGATGACATCAGTTGCTCTTCCCCTATCCACCAATGCTGTAACCCTATCATAGAAGGCCACCAGATTTCTCAGGCACGATCTGCCCTTAGTGAAGCCATGCTGGCTGTCACCAATCACCTCCTTATTTTCCATGTGTCTTAGCAGAGTTTCCAGGAGCATCTGCTCCATGATCTTGCTAGGCACAGAGGTGAGACTGACTGGCCTGTGGTTCCCTTGGTCTTCTTTTTTTCCCTTTTTAAAAATGGGGGTTATGTTTCCCCTTTTCCAGTTGGTGGGAACTTCACTGGACTGCCACAACTTCTCAAATATGGACGGACAGTGGCGAAGCAACTTCATCTGCTGGTTCCCTCAGGACCCATGGATAACATAGAACAGATACATTCACCACCATTTTATACAAGAAAAAAATCAAAACTAATCTGAGAGGAATTTAAACTATGGTTGTGCCTCTCCCATCCAGACTGC
Source organism: Anseranas semipalmata (assembly GCA_013399115.1). Taxonomy (NCBI): domain Eukaryota; kingdom Metazoa; phylum Chordata; class Aves; order Anseriformes; family Anseranatidae; genus Anseranas; species Anseranas semipalmata. The sequence goes on from VXAA01002478.1 coordinate 67,530, forward strand.
TGCTCTGCTGGACCATTGTCCCATGTTCTTGCATGGTAGAACACTTACTACCTTTGGTAATTCCTGTATTGATTAAGAACTAGCAATTACCATGGCATTTTCAAAAACTCAGCTCAGATCCCCAGAAGAAGCTTTGTTTGAAACCTTGACTATGGTATTAACCTCAAGATTTCATGTGCTCAAAGTCACTGTGTTCAGAAGACGATGTAAGAACATTTTTGACCATAGCAGGTGTTCAGGACGTCATCATCAGAAGCAATGAATGAGGCTGGGTGGGAGTAAGAACTGATCCAAAGATCCAGAAGAAGACAGAAGTCTGTGAATTAAATTTATTTTGCTGTAACTGCATCCGGCATGAAAAGAAAGGGCAATGAGAAGATCCTGTTAAAAAACATTTTATCTGAGTCACTGAATCCAGGCATTTGTTTTTGCTCCTTTTCACAGGCTTATGCGAATTCATAAAGTGCAATCTGAAAGGAAAGCTTTCGTCAGGCAACATATGGCATTTTGTACAAAGCTGTATCTTTTCAAGCTGAACTAGACCTAAAAAAAAAAAAAACTAATTAATTTTTTTTGAGTATTTGAACTTACAGTGAAACATTGGCAATCATAATTTTTCTTTGTCCCTGCTTCTGTAAAGAAGTAAACCAAACTACTGACTTCATGGAAGTAACCCAGAAGCAGCGTGTAGAGTCTGAAGGTGACAAAGCACTCCAGGGGCTTAGCTAGGTCCTGAGTGACAGAGTCCATCTCCTCTCACTGCTGCATGCCCCCTCAAAGAAAATGAACCCCCTCCTTGGCCTTGTAGAGCTTCTCGATGTGTTTTCCAGGCACCAGAAGGCAATAAAACCAGCAAGTGGGACCTTCTTACAGAGAAGGGTTTCTTTGAGAAAAGGTAAGCTTATGACAGGCTTCAAATGTGCTGCTGCCAGCTTGTAGTGTGGGAATATCTCATTAGCTTAAGCCCTGAGCAGATTCAGTTGTGCTGGGAGAGAAAAACTTCAGGGGAATTCCACTCACTTTCAAGCAATATCATGTGCCAATGCCACACTAGAGGGTTCTTTCATTCCTTTTCATTATTGCTTTAGAAAGACAGATTTTGGCTCACGACAAAGTGACTCTACCCAGAAGTGGCTGCATTAATGTGTGGTTGAGATGACTGATTGGGATGAAAGACATGAGGTAGCAAAGGTGAGATAGGATACAGTACTAACACTTGAACGGCCAAGTCAGAATTTCCTAATTCCAGAAGGGTTTATCTCCTAATTCTGTCTTAGTTTTAACTGAGAGTTGTAAATAAATATATAAATAAAGGTTAGATTTCTCCCCCTTCACAATTTTACACGAAAAAAGAAAAAAAAGCTTTCTTAATCTGAAAAAAATATTTAGAGCCAGAAAAGCATGCTTGTACTCCCTTGTTATTTATCATTCCTGACTCAAGATGAATCAATGTTAACTTGAAATGTCTGTGTATAAATTAAAGATTATTGTTTTGTGTATCTCTTCAAGGCCACCTACCTTTCTCAGTTTCTTTTGTGTCAAACCATTTCCTGGGTTTGGGAAGCCCAAGGATGCTATTTGCACATATCTTCTCTTCCAGGCTATGTGGCATCATGTCCCACTGCATAGGACAAGTCTAAAGCTGCCCTGCAGCTGTCAGACAATCATTTTTACTAAAGAATTGGTAGTTACAAAACCTAATATTGTTACAACTGTAGTACTACTACAGGAGTTTCATTTAGTTTAGGGTCTTCACTGTGATTGGCGCTGAACAAATACTAAGCAAGAGCTGGTCTTGCTGAGAGGGCTTTAAAAATGGCAGGCTTAAAAGAAAAATATAAAAGGAACAGTGCTGGCTTTGGGATTAATGCCCCTGCGACCCAGAAGGCCTCTTGCTGATGCTATTTATAATTCACACCTGGTCCACATTGTTGGTGGTCCTTGCATTTCTTCTGGGATGAATTCCACAGTCAGTGATTGAGTTACAACTTAGTTTTCAACATTAAACTAAGAGAAAAATGAATTAATGTTGGAAAGGAGTTAAGGTCAATGACTGTTTTGCCATAGTTTTTCAGGAGCATCGCTTGTTCTCTGCAGAGCAAAGAAAACTTGTGACCTCACTGCATTTATAGTTCTGTTTTTCCAGGCAGACATTAGCTGTGAAATTCATCTAGCTGTCTTCAGGCAGGGAAACCAGCAGCTTTGCAGCGTGTACTTGCTTTTGTGCCAATGCAAAGCCACCACAAAATGCTACCAAATCAGAAAGGTGTCAATTTATATTCACTTCCCATCAGTGTAAGTGACAACATATGGTGTGAAGCAGTGGAGAAATTGGACCTTTTAAAAAAATTAATCAGTGCAAAGTACCAGTTTGCATGCAATTACACCACTAGTTTGCATGCAGTTTGTACAGTTCGAAGCTTACTCTGCATGCAACTCATGTACACCAAGGCTTTCAGCCATCACTCCAAAAGCACCACTGCAAGCCATACTAAGACAACAGCTCTGACAAGAGTCCTTCAAAAATGCCTGTCCTACAGGGAAGGAAATAAGGCATGCGGGACACAATCTGCAGTGGTGTAGGGAGGAAGTCAGCAGGTAGATGAGGGGTCAGGCAGTCTTGCAGACTGTGTTTGGGCTGGAACAAACCCCTGCACATCCCCATGCACACCTATGTAATCCTCGGCCCGGCATCTATATCTGAGGGGACATGGCTCTCTGTCCTAACAAAGAGCCAAAGTGCTTCTTTTGCCTTAAGTGCCTTGCCCATTCCCAGTGCTCCCTGGGACATTTCAGCTCCATGGTCTTCTAGATGATTTGTGCTTGCTTCTGGCTCAGCATCAGTGAATGAGTTGAACAAAGCCAAAAATGGCTGGGCTTCCTATCTGCTCTGTCAAAGGAACCCTTGACCCTACACATCTGCTTCTGCTTTCTGTTCTGTAGCACACAGCCTGGATTTCAGTCCAGCAAAAGTTTCACAGGAATGAAAAGTGATGGAACCCATCACCATCCCATGCTGCGATTTTCCCTAGAATTTAAGAGGCTCAGGTTCCCTTTCCCATGAAAAGTTTTTGGAAAGCCTGGGGATTCATCTGTTTTTGGGTCACTGCCTTGTGCAACTTCCTCATCAATGCTAGCTACTAGGAGGAATCCTATCCTCATAAATAGGGAATGATATTTCCTTGTTGTAAAAATGACAGGAGAGGCCTGAATTCCAAATATCCTCCTTACAGCCCTGGCTCTGATTTTGCATAATGCATGCTTATTAAAAGGACTGTGTACGTTGTTATTGCAGCAGCTAAGTTAGATTAGTGATGAGAGAAGATGGATTATTGGTATGCTCCTGTACTTTTTATGCACTGTCAGTAAGTTAGCTCTGTTAAGTAACTCAGCACACTGGGTGACAACAAGACAATTGCTCAGGTGGTATTTCATAAAATGCATCTGAGTCCACACTACCCCAAACTCCCCACCTGACGGTTTGTTTCCAAGGCTGGATCTGTCAGCAGCCCCGCTGGCTGGTGACAGCGCGTGGCAGTGGACATAGCATGTTGCCTGCTTTGGGGGCCTCCAGCTGTGCATATAGGCCAACTCTTTGCCTGTGAACCCTGCAATTTATCACTGCATGATTACACTTGTGGCTAAACGCTCCATCCCAGCATTTTCTTTTCTCGAAACACTGAAGAAGAGACCCTGAGGTAAACCCTTGCATTGGCTTAAAGAAACTGCTAGTGCCTCAGCTGAGTGCTGTGTATTTGGCTGTGCAAATCCCTTCAGCAGAAGACAGAAATACAGAATGGGAAGCATCTCATGACTACAAACTGCTGTTATCTGTAGGGGTCATGACCCTCCTGCAATATCGCGACTCATCTCCACTCACTTCCTACAGTCCAAGCAAAGACCTTGCATTTCCAGACTTGCCCATCACTGTTAGCAATGGAGATGGAACTTTGGCAACCTCCATTCCAATTTGGATCTGAACTTCTGGAAAACATAAAAGGGGCAAGCCAGTGCTGGATTTGTACCTGACCCCTGCTAATATGATGGGATGCTGAGACTTGACTCATTTCAACTTATTGCCATATTCTGACATGAGCAGAAGTTCATGCATTTCAGTAGCATTATACCAAAACAAGAGTAGAATGTGTAATTTGAATTCAGTTCCTCTCTGGCAGCAACTAATCTGTATACAATGTTTGGCTCTTGCAATTTTGTAGTGGAGGTTCATGTGGACAGACATGTCTAAAATACTACCAAGCAGGGTGGTGAAATGTGTGCAACCCCCTGGCAACTCATAACATGTCACCACTGCCCAAACCTGTCCTCCTCTGAGCACACACAGGCCTACACAGTCACTCCCTATACCATGCAGTGGATGTGATATCACAGGGACATTCACTAACAGACCATTCACAGTAATCTTGTGTACCAAACAGTGGCAGCTGGCTAATTTCTAAGTTATCAGTTGATTACTCCCTGCAGTAGCAGGTCAGGGTACCAGTATGGGTACCAGTAACTAGTGTTAAGAATACATTTCCTTCAAAGTCAGTGGAAACACAGGTGGGCAGCAGTCAGCTGTGCTTAGTGTTTACCAGCTAGCTCCGGGTTTGGGGAAGGCAGATTCTGAAGGTGCAGTTCACAAGCTTCTTTTCCAGAGAATTGAGCAGCTGGAAGTATACCGACAGCTGTTTGGCATGTGACATCTTTTTCCCCTTTGAGATACCTGCGTCACAACACGTCCAGCCCTTGGCAACCTGGAGAGTGAAATATAAAGATGGGGGGGAAAATAAATAAATAAATAGATAGATAAACAAATAAATAAATAAGTAATCAAGCCATGGGTGTAGTTCAAAACCTATAGAGGTGAGTGGAAATTTCAGATCACACCCACCACCTAGTCTAAAAAGAGACTAACTTAAAGCTATTGGGCTTTCCAAAACTACCACCTCCACAAAGAACATATTTATAGAGTGTTGTGTTCACAGACAACTATTGTGTCTTGTTACAGCAGCATGCTTGGCTGCATCAAGAGTTCAGTGAAATTGATTGTCTGCTGTGTGCAATGAACAAAGAATCATAAAGCATACAGTGAAAAATCCTGTTTGTCACAGAGTCAACTTCCCAGCAAGGGCAGGAATCTTGTATCACACAACACACCTTCTTGTTTGTGATCGTATGCTTGAATCACTTCCTCATCATTCATACAGCAGCTATCTAGGAAATATGTTCAGGGAGTATCCTAGCACTTGCAAGCATAACTTTCTGATATGCCATTTTTTTGCGTTAGGCAAACATCTTTGTCGCTTAGAAACAGAGGTCCCTGTGACCATCATACCCTGCTGATAAGTCTGGAAGCCTTCCTGCTGCATGGCATGATGCATGGCCAGGTCCCAGATAGGAGAGAACCAGGGCTGCTTGTTCCAGAGCACTCCCCATCAGTGAAATGGCCCCTCCCTAGAGCCAGACAAGGGAGCGTAAGGGATTTGGTGCTTGGGGGCTCAGATGACTGAATAAGATAGCCAGGGACTAAGGCTAATGAAAAAGCTCTGTCTGAGAGATAAAGGAGAGAAAATAAATGAAAAGCGGGAATTAATCTGAGGAATATTTCAACCATAGGCATTAAAATGCCACAGGTAAGGAAAGATCTTAGAGAAGGAAACGTCTCCAACTTGGGCATAGCAATATCTGAGTACCTTTCAACCAGGAAACTCTTAACACTGTTTATGCAGGAGCTGTATATCAGCTTCTCTGCTGGAATGTAATATCTGCTTAAGCCTGATATTTTAAAATACCTCTGCCACAGGGACACAGGCAGGTGACTCGGTAGAAACACACAGGCCTCAGCTTGGCCCTTTGATAGGTGCCGTCAGATCACAGTACGGCCTGTGAAATCAACAACTATGAGACGCTTCTAGAAGAAGCATGCCGGCCAGTGCGTAGGTCTGCTTGCACAGTCACTGCACCTGGCATTACAGCTTATGTTACCATCTAGATTCTCTACAGATATCAGCCCATCTATGGACGGAGCTGTTCAAAGGTCTGGGACAGTCCCATGGAACGGTGGGATGGGGCACGCTGCTCACTGCTACACCAAAGCCAGCTGAATGAGGTATACTGACACGGCTGGAGTTTATTTTCTTGCTCTCAGAACGAGATGCAATTTCTGTGTCATTAACCGGATCGTTAATATCAGCATCAGCAGGCTTCAGATCAAATCCCTTTCTCTGAGTGACACAAAGGGAGTAAGGAGCGCCAAGTAATTTTTTGCTGAGCCTAAAGCTGAGCTCCCCTGCATTGGATTGCTGCATACAGACAGTGGGAAGTGGGAAGGCACACACCGTCAGCGTGCGGACAGAAAGCTCTCTGCTCTCTAAGCCTGGCACCTTGCCCAAGCCCTACGTTTGCTTAAAATGCAGTCTGTGGGGGTTTGTCTTGAGACAATTTGATGGATACTGTGTGGGTGCTGGAGGCAGGAGAAGCCAAGAAAATGAGGGATCTGTCTGTCAGCAAATCTATTCCCTCAGATTTTTAATGCAAACCCTTCATTTCTGTAAATATACTCTGCATGCTGCTATAGATAGGATATGGTTATTAGTGCGATACTGTGAGAAAAAGGTGCAATACACGAACCAAAACTGAGGAGTTTTCATTTATGGACCACATTCCTTACATGGGGTGATAACATCCACGTGATAAATTCATTTATTTCTGCAAACAGGTAATACATTACACATCAAAAAAGTAATACACATTTTTCCCATTCTTTGACCTTCCCTGCAATATGTCTATTGGGTCTTCTCTATTTTGGACTGCTTTTAACTTTACCAAATGCCTTAAGCTCCCTGAATTTTGATCATCTATTGCCAACAACTGCACTTATTAAACTGAAGCCTGAACTATACACATTAATAAAAACTCAACACTTGCCTTTTCTGCAAACCAGATTTCAACAGCACTCCTCTCCTCTTCCCCCTTATCTGGCTCTGCCTGAAAAATATGCAGGACCATTTGCCAGGGTTAATTTTTAATAGTGTCCTCACTGCTGCAGTGAATTAAGTCATTTATTATCCAGAAAGCAGCATGCTAACACAATAGGCAATAACAAATGCTAAAGAAGGTGACTCAGGAATAAGCAACCAGATAGAGCTTTACATTCCCACCTGCCTGACGGCTCAGCATAAAGGGCCGAGCATGGCATTTTGGTTTACCATACACTGAGTCTTCACTAGAGGGACTCCTGGATTCAAGCCACAAGGTCAGCTAGGTTTATTTACTTTGTAGTCATGTGTGTATGTACATACACAAACAGAGTTGCAGCAGGCTGTGTGGCCAGCCCTCCCCTCTGCCTGGGCACTCTTCTCCTCTAACGAAGTAGGTTAATATTCCTCCTAGGTGGTCATCACTGTGGTGGGAATGTGTCAGCCCAGGCAGTTTGGCCCTAAATATGTTTTGTGATCTCTTGCAGAAGGGAGCCTACCCACCTGTAAAACAGGTTTAATGGTCATCAGCTTTTCTCTAGAAATGCTAGGATTGCTTCACTTCTGAGAATTTTCAATGAGAACTCTTCAGGGATAGAGAGCATTTTAAGAGAGCGACTGGAAAACAGGGCTAGAGCAGGCTGGCAGCTCTGTGAGGATGTGGAGATGACCACAGAAACAGCACTGTTCTCATCTCATTACCCAAGATTCTCAAAAAGGCTAGGATGCAGATGATTCAGAAACAAGGCGAGAAAGTGCTTTTGAATTACTTATTAAGCAGGATTTTACTGTCCTGGGACATACAGGGATGTTTGGGATGTAGAATCTCTTTTGCCATATCTTCTGAGTGAAATGTGGTGGTAATATAGAGTCCTCTCACCCATGCACCTACCAGTTACTGTATTTTTGTGCCCACAGAGTAGTCCAAAGGCCACTGAAGAAGTCCATGAATCTTCTCCATAGCCTGCAGTAACCTTTGGATCAGACCTCAGTGATCAGCAAGAATGTGCTGCTCAACATGCTATAACAAGTTCACCGGCATGTGCTGATCACTTTATGAGAGCTGTTATAAGTATGCTCCTAAAAATGAGGAAGATCTTGACTAAGGAGGCAGCAGCTTCCCGGTCAGTCCTCACCCCCCATGCAGTGCCTGAAACACACCAGTGCCTCTTAAATTTGGGAACAGAGCAGCCCTGAATCCATTCCTTCCTCTATGCGATATCACAGGGAAGCTAGAGAGAGAGTATTGTATTACTCTTAATTCACTTTGTGATCATGTAAGTCTCCCAAATCCCACTGGCAGTAAGCTGTGATGATTAAACAGCTTACTGAAAGGAAACTATAGCTAACACTTTCCACCCTTATCAAAGTGTATTGCTAATGAGGACTGGGAAATCTCTCAGTGTTAATACAACATCTGTAGATTAATGTTAGCTTACTCATGTTTTCATAGTCATTGGCTAAAATTCAGTCAGTCACTTGGATTCACACAACATTTCTAATTGGTGTTACAGTACATTAGTCTCAGTATTTTCCGAACTGAAGTACATTGACTGCAAGTGGAAAAGGCAATGTCAAGAGTCTGAGACCAAAGAAGAAATGTGCAGCATGTTGATTAGGACATCTTGACTTAGGAATCTTACAGAAGGTCTGACTTCAGAAATGTTTAGCTCACAGGGAGCAGTATAACTCAGGATCTCTAGCTGTGATGGCAAGTGGCTGCACTGCAGGAGAGTCTACCTTTGCTATAAGTAAGGTGAAGGCTGAGGCCACTAATGGACTTTGTTACTACAGCAGTGCAGATTTTAGGTAATCACTGAAGAGCATGAAGGAGCACCTGGAAGTGCCCCACAAGAGCCTCAGGAAGAGGTTGCCACAGTGGAAAACAGCTGTCCATAATGGAAAAGGATCAGATAAGCAACTGTCAGATTTACAAAAGTTGAGTATAGCAAGAGCATCCAGTGTGGATATGCAAGAGCACCAAAAAGCAGACGTGGTGGAAAGGCTGGATTCCATCCTCCTGTCCAGTCTACAGGGTGGCTACATTTTTTGTGAGTACTGCTTTGCATAAGCTTTACTCGCTCACAAAGGTGGGAACCAAGGTTCAGGGTTCCTTACAGAAGAAGAAAAAACGTTTAATGAAGGATGTGAAAGAAAAGAAAAGGATCAGCAGCTTGAGTCTCATGATGAGAAGGAGGGGTGCGTGGCAGGGACAGAGACAATGTGCAGCCAGTGCATTAAAAAGCAATCAAAGGAAAAGAAACCAGTAGTTTAACTGGATAAACACAAATGTCTTTAATTCTATCTAGTTGTACCATGTGTGCATGCTTGAATCATGCTGCGCGACATTGCTTTGAAATTGTGAGAAACAGATGTAGTTAACAATTGTTCTCCAACATTGAGGGGAAATCAGCACTAGTTGACAAAAGAGTAAGAAGATTATTTTAAAAAGAATGAGAATAGTCTTAGTGTCTCATCCAGGAGTACATGTGAGATGGTCTCAGATTTAAGTACAGAGAAGCAGATGAACTACACAAAGATAAATCTGTTGCACATCAGTGAATGTAGAAATGACAGAGAGGGCAAGACATCCCTTAGCAACTCATCTGGTTTCCACGCCTGGAAATCTGAGTCCCGCCAGCAAAAGTGACATAGATGACCCCGAGCATGGTAAGTGATCCGAACTGTCCCATAAAGAAACTGCTGGTGTGCAAGCGTTCAAACTTCTCCACAGAGTTTGAAAATGAAAATCACAAGGGGCCTAAATATTGCAAGGGCTTGTTAGCAAAGAAAGTAGGGTTTTCTGCTTCCAGAGACCTAAGTTGCTGCTGTATGCAGATGAGGGCAAAAACCTCCCTTGGAGTACAGTGATCTGAGGATCAGGCTCCAAGAGAATGATTGACATTCAGCTCAAGCTGACAGCTAACAAAAGCTCTTGTACACATGCCAGCAAACCACTGCCAGCAAAGTCAGTGTGGCTCCTAACTTGCAGATTTCTACATTAGCAGACCTCCTACCCTATTTGACCTTTGCTGATCTACCCTGGCAGTCTCAGCAGAGAGGCCTGGGATTGTGTGGAAGTGGTCACAGGACACTTATCAACCCTGGTCACTCTTGGTCAGGTGGGGGCATTTCACAAAGGAATCTGAGTCGTTTCTAAGTAACTCAGGCTCTAGACTCATTGTATGATCAGCTATAACCCATGCAAAAAAGCACAGAAAGTCAAAAAGAACATTTGCTAGGGACTTAAGCAAACACCCACAGGAACAAATGGGACACTTTCTGTAGAGGGCGGTGTGTTTCAAATCTGGCTGCAACTGGTAGGCAATTGTGGAGAGCAACACTACTTCTAAATCCAGTGTCTAACCTATATAGATCTGACTTATACCTCATCTCTCCCCGCCACCAGCATAATTTGAAGTCCAAACATGCCACCATCCTCTCAGGTGAGGGTTTCACATTACTAACTACTGCATATCATGTGTAAGGAGATACAATTGTTGTTCATTCCTAGAGAGTCTCTACAAGGAGACTGGCCCATTAAAAGTGACCACTCATTGAATTATGACTCTTTTTGTATATGGGTTGTTGTTGTTGTTGTTGTTGTTGTTTTTAATAGAAAAAAAGTAATCAGCAGTTGTTTGTATTCTTAAACTGTGGAATGCAGACCTTCCATGTCCAAGCTCTGATTACAAAGCCTTTCCCTTCTGTAATTCCAGAGCATCTCATGTCTGTGAGTTTCTATTTTCAGTTTATAATTGATCAAATCCAACTGGTAGGAAAATCCATTTTAGTCAATAGGAATCTTTCCTCTCTCTTTCTTTGGGGGAGCTTGGGTCCTTGGGAGTACCTGGCAAGGCGCTGCCTGAATTCTTTGTTTATTTCAAAAAGGAAATCCATGACGAGAAAGATCCTGTTGTGGATTAGATTACTCTCTGCGACCATTGATTTTGCTCTGGCCACCCAGAATCTTCTGCAATGTTTCCAAATGGTTTTATTAAAAGAAGCTTGAGTACTTTATTTAGTATAAGTTAATCCAACCTTAATGTTGTTATTTTTAGGATTGAAAACGAAGTGGGCCCAGTCACTGCTTGGCTCATCTGAAGCAATGCGATGTTTTTGGAGATGATATGAGAGAAAGGTTTTGTTAATTGATTGAGGGTTGATTATTTAATTCAGAGTTTGGTTTTGTTAATATATTACTACAGGAAATCTCTCTAGTTCTGCTCAGTGTCTGTAAGAAAAGAAAAGAAAAGAAAAGAAAAGAAAAGAAAAGAAAAGAAAAGAAGAGAAAAGAAGAGAAAAGAAAAGAAAAGAAAAGAAAAGAAAAGAAAAGAAAAGAAAAGAAAAGAAAAGAAAAGAAAAGAAAAGAAAAGAAAAGAAAAGAAAAGAAAAGAAAAGAAAAGAAAAGAAACCAGGATTCATTCGTCTTCTTTTTTCGTCTGTGTGGTCTCTCAGTTGGACTTCTGCTTCCAAGTTTCAGGTATCTCTGTGAGTCCCAGCCCCTTGGGATGATGGTACATGCAGAAGTTCACACTTGTGATATCTGTTGTCTCTTTTGGTGCAATCTGCAGTAAGGATGAGGTGACAGACTTCTTCCATTCTCTAGAAGACTGTGTTAAATTATAGTGTTGAATAGTTTTAGCATGCATTTTTTTGTAATTAATGACTTTAATTTACCTCATGGTTTCTTTGTGCTTCAGAAGATTCAGATTTTCCCCATAGTGTTTTTATAGCCAGTCATTCACAGTATAACAATTCATTGTGAGGAGTAAACTATAGCCTTGCATGCCCATATAGATTTATCTGATAAATTAAGCGCTTCTCTCAAAGGCTGCTTTCCAAGTCGTGCTATTGTCGGGGCTTGTGATCTAGCAGTATTTTCTCTACAACCTCACCAGGAAGTTAGACAAGGATTGTCCAGGAGTCACAACAGTTTTATCTGTACTTTCAGCTAATTCCCCAGGCAGCTCAGAAGGCTGGCCACTGTTTCTCACGCTGGACCACTTTACTACTATATCAACAGGCTAAACTTTAACTGGGAGAGAGTGCTTTTAAAATAGAAAGGGAGAGTACGTTTTATTCTATCACTTGGTTGGAGCTGTGTTACTTGTAGTTCGTATCAATAGTCTAGGGATTAAGAAACTTTCGGTTTTTCTTTCACTTTTCAAGACTATCCCTCAGAAGGCATCCTTTCCAGCTCAGGCATAAAACAAACTTTTTTGTGTGTATTCCAGACCCACTCAAGATTTACAAACAAGCCTACCTCAAGCACAGGATTGCTCCACTGGCTTCTATGAATACTTGCACATATAGCAGATTTCAAAATTGTCTCCTCTGAGCTATCAGAGCTCAGTTTTGCTTTCCTCCCACGGTGATTGCTATGAGGGTTTGCCCTCTCTGTCCTTACCCAATTCACTTAGCCATTTCTCAGTTCTCTGGCTAACACAAGTAAACTATGTACCAAGGAGTCTGCCCTTCCCTGAAGCATCCCTGTAAAGAGAATGGGTTTGCAGATGGACTCTGCGAGCCTATTCCATCCTCCATGCCAGGTAACTCCACAATACTCCCAGATCTGCAGAAGAGAGTTATCCACTTAAAAGCAATTGGGAAAAGAATGGAGACTGCCAGAGAATGGAAGCCAAATTAATTTCAGTAGAAATAGGTTCATCCCTTACTGGCATCTGCAGAGTTGCATCAGCTTGCTGTGGAAATGGATTAGGCCTTGTATTTCTGAGAATCCAGCTTTGTTTCAATTCTTTTGAACACTTCCTTCTTTCCTTCTGACTGCACTTCAGTTTTGATCCAAATATCAGAGAGGCTAGCAAGGCAGCTAACTCGCACCACATCTAACATAAACTTCTACTGACAAGTTCTGTTACCTAGATGATGTGCAGCTCAGCAGTGAACAAAAAGGATAAGGTCTCAGCTTCTTCCCTTGCTATAGCAACAAAGCACCTTGTGATGATCATTTTTTTTCTGTTTCATAAACTGGTTGCCATGGCAAGTTACTTGTGTTGCATTGTCAGATACTAAAAGGAAACAATTTGCATTCTCTAGAAATCTCAAAGTTTTAAAACTCTGTCATGTATCAGTTTGCTTTCTGCCATGACATTACTCATCCCCTAAGCTCAGGGAGAGATGAGCAAGAAAAACATCCTAGTATAGGAAAAGCACTTGCAGGTTTATTGAGTCTGGTGTATCTGCAGAAGGAATAAAATAAAAAATCACGAAGAATATGGTGCTGTGGAAAAGCAAAATTCACCAGATTCTCTGTTTTTCTCAGTATGCTCTCAGAGACAATGATAAGGAGAGCACACTGATATAGTCTTCCTTCCAAACACTTCAAGAAAGTTTCAGTTACACAGAAGAAAATATGTGTCCAGGAAAACAGACTAGCCGAATGTAGTGAGAGCTCAAAAGCCACAGAAAGAACCAGGAAGTAGTCTGCATAATTAGAACAAAACTAGGTGAAAATGTGGACATGGCAAATAACAGAAGACACAGGAAAACAACAACAAAAGCAACTTGACACCACTCATCTACCCTCTGTGTCCGCTGAGAATTGATATACCCTTCAGTTTTTCTTGGTGTAAAATGGTAGCGCTGAAAGCAAAATCTGGATATATTCAAACAAATATCCTTGTGAAGCTAAAAAATTACTGTTATTTACATTGATGGTGATATTGATGATTACAATAAGAAGTTTTCATGTTCTTTGTGTGTGTGTTTTTTTTTTTTTTAAGGGCAAAAGAGAGGTTAGTTCAACTTGGTGATTGCCTGGGTGTTTCTATTAGAATAAACTCTAAAATAGATTAACGTCTCAAAACTTTTGGGGATAGCCTTGACCTATAGCTGATGAGCAGGTTCAGTTGTTAACTAAGCTTGTGGCATAAGTTTGTTTGTCACAAACTTGTGTTTGTATGTTTGCGTGTCACACTAAGTTCCTTCTTGCAGAAGTTAAAGAGGGAATGACAATGTCAAGGAATTATTTTTTGAGTCACAGCACTTAGAAAAATCAGTGACATATCTTCCCAGGACTGAATTTAGACTGTTGTTTTTAAAAAGTCATGTTAATATTGACGGGAGAAGCAAGTCCATGAGTTATGACCTCCTGTTTTCATGCTACATACAGTTTGGTGAAGATGATCAGGAAAAACTGAAGGCATCGGAATGGCGGCAGCTTTTCAATCCCACTGCAGATTTTGTTTTGACAGTATTTCTATGGCAGTAAGGTTCTTGTGAGATTCTCCCCATTTCCTTTTTATTGCACTGTATGTCAGTGGGGCCAGTGTTAGACTAGCCTTCCTTTCCTGTCAAGCAAGGCTTGCAATAGTTAGTACCTCTGCAGGATTTCTAGAGAGGCGCGTATTTCTCTTTGCCCGCCTTGAGGTTTGCCATAGAGCACAGGAACTGCACAGGAACTGCACTGATATCTGTAGGTAGCGGGAGGAGTTTGTTGGCAGTCCAGCTGGGGACACCAACGGATGAGTTAGAGTAGTTTTGATAATAGATTGAACTACATTCTTGGCAGCTGATCTGTGGTGAAATTTGCACTGCTGTTGCTGTGGCATTGCAAATCCTGTGTTTAAATAAGAGAGTTCTGTCTTCCAGAGGCCTCAGATAGGACAGACATTTTCCTAGCATTAAATTCAAATTTATAGAAAAGAGGAAAGACTCTAGCCAGGCAGAATGTCTTTTTATGAACAGAAGGGGCTATATCCTCAGCAAGTGTAAACCTGTCCAGCTTTGCCAAAAACAATGGAGCTATGCTGGTTTGCAGCAACTGAGGGTCTTATCCCAGTATTTTGCCTTTTTATCAAAAAAAAGGGGGGGGGGGGCAGACATATTTAAGCTATATCATCCTCTGTGTCCTCACAAGTTTGTGTCATCATCCCTATGTGATTGTGTGGTTATGACTCACCAGTAGATGATTATGCCTCTGTCTTCCAGCAGTCTGCCAACAAAAGATAGTCCTCAGGTATCTTATATCCCGATGTGATCTGGCATTGAAGAATGAGCAAGAGGCAGTTTCAGGCCCATCTTCTGGTGTTTCTTGGTTCTTGTACGTCACCGAGAAGCCCAAGAAGCATGAAACTGAGGTTCACCCACAGCTTTGTCTATTACACTACCTATTTGTTTTTTGCTCCCTGATCAGTTCTTCCGGGCCGCCTGGGTACTGACAAATATAAGCCCGCTTTCAGGGTGCTTCAAAAAGCAAGATTTCTGCATGCTCCAGTACCCTGCCTGCTCACCAGAAATGGATAAGACAAGACGAGACAGGTAGTGCAGAGAGGCGGTGCGCTGCGAGTGCATGTGTCTGCCTGTGAAGAAACCCATCACCTTTGTGTTTGCTGCTGCTCCTGCTGTTAGCTTGCTCAGGAGAGATGCTGTGTTTCTGTGAGCTGCGGTCCTTGCTTTTGTGGAGAAGTGAGGGGTTGTTCAGAATCAGGAGGGCTTGTTAGAAGCAAGCAAACATTCGCAAAGTAAGTTAAAGCTTCATCCTATTTGTTTGGACCTGTTTGCGTTCCGGCTTTTAGAAAGTGCTCTGGCAGGTTTGTCTGTGCTGGTGCAACACATGTCTATGAGACCTCAAAAAACCTGCACAACTTCTCAACGGGTATCTTTAGAACTTGCTTAATCTATTCCAGCTATGAGCTCTGCAGGGCATGAGCTTTCTTTTTATTGTGTGTCAACTATAGTATCTAGAACAATGGTTTCTAGATCAATTTTCAGATTACTAGATACCTTTCTAATAGAAACAATAAATTGTGGTGATGTGGTTAAAAATTACATCAGAGTGAACAGTGTTTTTCCAGTACTAGGAACGTATGCTTTATTCAGAGTCGTGTTCTGCTATCCTGCCTCAAAGCTTGATCATTTCTGCATGTCCTGGATAACAACCAGCACCAACTCAGGTGCCTTTGCTTTTGTGACCTGTCTATACGGCTCCCAGGTAAGTTGGAGTCATCAGTTTTCCTAGGCACGTCCAGGGGCGAGACAGAAGTGCCCTGTGAGGTAGGTTTAGCCCCCAGGTTATCAGCTAGTGACCGTGACAGGTCACAGCGCCGTGCCTCTCCCAGCCCTCACCCGCCCGACCCGACCGGAGGCGGCAGAGGCCGGCAGGCCGCAAGGCGACGGGCGGCTGGATGTGACCGAGGGCTGATCTTCCCCAGCACAAACGCCGCCGGGGCACGCGGCGGGAGTCGCTCTGCGCCGGTCCCTCGGCGGGAACAGCGGCTCCGCGGCCCGGGGGAGGCAGCGGGGGCTGCGAGGCCGAGGCAAGGGCAGTCCCGGCCCCGGGGCGCTCCTCACAAGGGCCTTCGCTGGGCGGCGGGCAGCCCGCGCCCCGCCGAGGCGGCGCCCTCCGCCTTCCCCGAGCGGCGG
>VXAA01002478.1:84648-149754 GCA_013399115.1 Anseranas semipalmata
GGCTGCAGCCCTCCGTCCCCCTGCCTTCCCTCGTCCCCCTGCCTTCCCTCGTCCCCCTGCCTTCCCTCGTCCCCCTGCCATCCCCACCCTCGCACCCTGGCTGAAGGAGGTGCCCCAAGACCAAGCAGCTTCCCGGCAGCTCCCGCCATCCCTGGGCGAGGCGGCCCAGGCCGGAGGGCGGCAGGCAGGTGGCGGAGGCGCAGGTATGTGTGGCCGTGAGCAAGCGAGGTCCTTGCGCTGCGGAGCTGCCGGCGCCTCCCTTCTTCAGAGGGATGCCAGGCTCTGCGTTGTGCCCTGGCTGCTGCGCCCAAGGAGGGGCCCGGGGGTGCAGCCCCGGCACCCCCAGTGGAGGCTGGCTCTGCCGGTGGCTGGCTCAGCCCGCCTGGTTCCTGGATGGGGATGCGTTTTAATTGCTGTGAGCAGTCTGGGAGTGATGGAGCATGCCTGTAGACAAAAGCACTGATTAGGAATCGGAGAGGACTGGCAAACTCTGGAGTGACTGGAGAAATGCTTAAAACAGCTAGAAGCGCGAGTACCGTACGGTGTGCATTAGGCATAGCTGTGGTATTTAAATGGCCTAAGTTGTGTCTTGTTAACCTGCTCTGGACAAAGTTACTCCCAGGCAGCCCTTTAAGATGCAGAACAGGTACAAACTCCCGGCAGGGCTTTGTTGTGACTTAGTCCGGTTTGTTTTGCATAGGTGGGTTGTGCAGGTTGGAGCAGGAACTAAACAGCACGGAGCCCACGAGGCTTTGTGCTGGCTTATCTAAAAACTTGCTAGTGGGTTAGGCTCCTCTGTAAAGTCTGACCCAAACACAAAATTGCCAAGGAAGTGGGTACCACAGAGACGCAGCAGCCACTGCGAGAGAGTGGGGCAGAGAGAGGGATGTTTTTATCTCCCAGCCTTGCCTCTGCTGGGTGTTTGGCCGGCAGCAGTGTCCTCCACCAGCCTCGCCTGGGCGGCTTACACCTGCACAAGCGCTGGGCCCGTGGTGAGGCTGCTCTTCCTCCCGAAGTCCGGATCGTCGGTGATAAGGGTGGTGGACGTTGGTTCTCCTGGTCAGAATTGCTAGTGTATTTATTCTCACAGAGTTCCAAAGTATTTTGATTTTACAGCTGGGGAATGAAGACTTGCATGATTTTCCCAGGTGTTTGTAACAGAGCCATGGCTTTGAGTCCATGTGTGTCCCCCCCTTCGTGCATCCAGGCTTGACAGTCCTTTTTTTCCGCTCCTCCAGTGCGATCCCAGTGTGATTAATAACATGCGAATTGCTTCATTTCAGCACCAGGGCAGCTGATGCTGACTGAATTCCCTGCTCGGTCTCCTTGGTGGGCCTGGTGACTGACGGGTGTTTTCACTGCAGAAGAGCCTGCTTTGGGGTGGTAGCTGTCAGTATGCCTTTTTTGGTCTCAGTGAAAAAATAAGCGATGAAGTATGCTGGGTCATACCTTCTGTGTTTACATTCAAATGATCTTGTAATTAGCAATAATTAGCTCAGTTCGGGGTATCGCTTATGCTGTAATATTTAAACAAGACTTAAGACCCGAGGGACGCTTTTCTGCCTGGTGGATAGCCCCAAGGAGTTACCCGCGGGGTGGTTCTCTGTTGCGGTACTTCTGGTTCTTTGCTACAGTAAATTGCGAACGCGCAGCGGTGGCAGGAGCAGCCTCCAGCAGCCTGGAAGGTGGGGGTCCCAGCTTCCTCGTGGGGCTCTGTCAGGCTGGCCACGTGTGTGGAGAACATCCAGCTCTGGTCTAAGGACTCTCCTGGGGGCTTCAGGAGTCGCTTGAAAGGGGACACCAAAAAAGTCGGAAGGAGCTCCACATGTGAAATGTAGCAAGGGGACACTATTGCTCTTGAGTGGGACCAGAGAGAGAAAAACAGGCTGAAAATTGCTGATTGACGTTTTGCTTAGTGCTCCTAGGGAGATTTGAAAAAGGCTGCTGGTACTCAGGAAGCTTTTCCCCCTGAGAGTAGAGGTACTGATGCGTCATTTTCCACATCACTGTCTTTCACCTAACTTCCCTTGCCTTTGAGAGAGGCAAAGCTAATCTCCCAAACATTTATTTCCCAGGATGGCAGCCAGACAGCACCGATGCCCCTCGTGCCATTAGCTCACATCGAATTCACCCTCCTGCTAATTTAGGCTTGGTTCTCCCCAGTGTTTGTGTAACCCTGACCAAAAACTTCACACTCTTCAGTTAAAAGAGCTTTCTGAAGCTGAACATGGGGGAATATTCAACAAAACAAAAACTGAGACCAAAAACTACCACGTGCAGGGTTCTTTTTGGGGAGGTTGATGAAAAAGGGAAGAGGTAGGAATGCCCGTCAGACCCCAGCTCGCCTGCCATCTTCCCAGATGCATTATGCCACTCTACTTTTGGCAGTCTAGAAAAGCAAAATGGTTGTGCACCGAGCGCTCTTATCTAATTGTAATTTATTGTCAGCTTTCTATTTAATATTTTTGAACTGTAAACTTATAACCAGAGCTTGATAATCAGCAGATAAAAATAAAAATGTTGAATATATTTGAATTTTACCTGTATTAATCTAATAATATATTTATGAAATGGTATTTGATCACCTTTATTAGCTGGTTGAAGACTACAAAAGAGTTTTAATCAAATAAATTATTTGGCAGTCATGGATGAGATTAAACAAATGATTTATTTGCTAAGTGCTAGTCAACTGCTCTACCATGTCACGTTCCTCTTTCTCTTATCTTTCCCTTCCAGTTTTCATTCCAGTTTTTCAAGGTTTCTCTTTCACTGAGCTGTTCTCAGTATTTGTTTCACTTAATTTTTCCTTCCCCTTTCTCCTTTCCCTGTAGTGTTATCTCATCTCTGTGTCATGGTTTTTCTTTCTTTCTTCTGCCTCTTTCTTTCAGCCTCTCTTTTCATGCTTTTTTGGTCTAAATTAGCCATTTTCCCCCTTTTCTCCACCTTGGTGGAGATTTTTATTGAACACTCTGTAGCCAGCTGAACTAAACCCAGTGACTGTGTATGAATATGAAAATGTTTGCTCAGTGGCAATGCTCTGCCTCTCCCCTGACTTTCTGGCTGTTGTGAGAAGGGTGTTTCTGCAATTCTGGAGTTTTCTTCCAGCTCTCATTTTTGCTTGTGCTCTCCCTAAGCCTTTTTTTTTTTTTTTTAAGTGATTTTGATGAAATATCCCAATATCTTTGTATTCTAAGAGAATGACTAGGATCAAATGGCAGACTTTGTTCTTTGTTATTCTTGTATCTTTACATAACCTGTTTTCATATGCTACCTGACAAGCCCCCATCTCCCCACCTGGCAGTCCTGCTTCCCTGCTCTTGGCATTGTCATTCTTCCTTTCCTACCCTCCGGGGTTATGTCCGGGAGGTATCTTTCAGTAGGACAAAAGGAATTAGCGCACTGAAAGTTTTCTCACTTACTTTCAGAATCTGTATGAGTGTCAGGTTGGTTGGGGTAGTAGAAGGAGGTGAGCAGGTTATCATGCGTGACCGAGCAGGAGAATACTCACCTGAGTAGATCTAGTATTAGAAGATTAAAGTGTCCTAAAAACGAAAATGCTCTTACGGAGGAGACTTTGGTTTTTTTCCTGGATGAAATCTACAGAGAATATTCTTGAAAACAATGAAAGGAATAGGAAGCTTTGTATTTCAGGGGAGGAAATTTGTCTTGCTCTGGCAGTAAAGCTCAGACAGTCTAGAGGAATGTGATGGAAGTGTTCAGAGCATGTGATTTGTCTCCACTGATGATTGCAGTGGTGTTGCTGCAGTGAATGAGCTAAGTCACGTATGTCATAGTTTTCTGCTGCAAGTACTAGGAGTTGCATGATGATGCCCTCTCATACCGGTATGGAAAGGTCTCTGCTGAAGTTAAGTTATGCTGTTCCTCTGTGTTGCGTGAGATGCCTTGAATAACACTCGAGTGCACTGCCACAGTGAGCAGTCCAGACAGTGTGTAGTTATAAAGCAAAATTGACTGGGGAGAATGGGGCCAAGAGGAGTATTCTTTTGCAGTTAATTTACTGTGGGGAGAGAGTTAAGCCGGTGATGTTTGGTTTATAATTATAGATATCCAAAGGAAAATGCTTTGAGATGATCTGTTCTGTTCTCTGTCTTGCCACCTGTTTGTTGGTCTCTCTAACACAAAAAACAGCACTCATTAATGACTAGTTCAGTAAAAGCAAAACTTGAATTATCAACTTCTTGCAGCCAGAATACAGTTTTACAGCTTGCTGTGTGTGCAGCAAAATGGTCCGTCTCCCTTCAGAGGGAACACTTTTTCCATGCTGGCTGAGATATACCTGTCTTAATGCGCGACCTGCCCGTGGCGTCCATCTGACGGCGAAGTGGACTCTTTGAACAGCTCATCCATCTCTCCAAGTCTGATGCTGAAAGATGACTTTGTGGGTAAAGTGCAAGGCCATGGACCCAGGAATCCTGACTCCTTCTCTGGTCTTGGCTGAGCTTCTTGCTTTCTCTCACTGGACCCTCTGCTTCTTTGGAAGTGATACCGACCTGGCTGCTGGGGTGCTGGGTGGATTAATGCAGAACATCTGCCAAAAAGGGGAGGGTGTCCTGAGTGCGGGGTGCTCTGGTAATGCAAAGGCAGCGACAGGATAGGTGCTTGCATAATACAGCACAGGGCACATCTGTAAGTGGATTTTTCCTTTTGCATAGCTACAACCATTACAAATCAGGCTGCTCACATTTAAGTTAAATTCAAGAGCTGATGGAGCTGAATTTAGATGCGTGTGGGAGCAGTAACTTGACAAATGCAAAAAAGAGACATTGCCACAACTACAGTTCTTTGGGAAGATGCCTGTACATCATCTGCTTGTTTAGCATCCTTGGAGATCAGCAGACATTAGGGAGGAGCTGTGACCTGTGAAATGAAGAGGAGGATGTCCTGTTAGTGGGAGGAGGCGGTGAGTGAGATCTAAAAAGCAGGGAACAGGAGTGAAATGAGAGAAGCCAGTGCGCACAGAGGGGTTGTGCTCTGCTTCTGTTCTCCCTTTAGCTGTGTTTCAACGCAGCTCTGCAGGAAGAGCGACAAGGAGTGAAAGAAGAGATCTGTGGAAGAAGGCATCACTGAGGCTGCTGCTGCACAAGGTGGGGTGCGAGCTTTCCTGCCAGTCCAGATGGAATCGGAGCGTGGCCAGCTGAGTGTCTCCCCTGAGAAAAGAAGGCTCTGGTGAATGGTCTCCAAAGGAGAGTCTCATTGCAAGTGCTTACACCCGAAGCAAGTTGGGATCTTGTTTGGAGGCTCGTTGAGAAGCGAGCTCAGTTCATCAGCAGTCTGTTGGAGTCACAGGCTGTCGTCATGTAAGCAGTCAGGGCTTGCTCCAGTGTCAGTGCTGAATCTGTGCTGACACCATCTTCAGCAGTTTTGTGGTTTGCATCCAGCTCTATTCGCAGTCCACACCAGACCAAAGAGGAATGTGTATAAAATAGGTTTGAATATATGAAATGAGAGTCTGCAAGGGATTTATGTAGTCACTTGGCCTTTTCATTACCCCATCTAGCTGCTGCAGCAGCCTCCTGGTGTGGCACTAGCTCATGTATTTCTGTAGTGACAGTAGCATGTGTGCTTTTTCCCTGCATCTGGCTTTGTTAGAGCAAGAAAGAGAGGTCAGATTGGTGTTATGTGAGACACTAGAATTCATCTTCAAGAAAAAGAAGGGTGGGCTTGAAAAGCCAACCTTTTCAATATGAGTAGATAAAATATCACTGTTGCTTGGAGGTAAATGGGACAAACTCCAGCTTATGTGTATGCTAATCCTGTAACTAACTTTTCTGTTGTCCCCCCTTGCATCTGTATCTGATATCATAGCTCATTTCAACTACTGTACTGTTTGGCTCCTACTGTGAACAGAAGGGCTCCCCTTTGTAGCATGCAGACCCAGCAAACGCTGGTGCAAGCGTGAGGTACCTTTGCCCATGTGCGTGCACGCGAGCCCCTGGTGCACGGTGTTTCCGGCCCGCTGACCCCCTCGCCCCCCTCAGCTCGTGTGCAGAGGCTGGATGTAACCTTAGGCAGGCAGGATTTTTCCCGATCTTGTTTTCCCCAGCCACTTCCTGGTTAGCATGATATCATAAGAGGCCGGCCAGCTTTCACTGGAGGGTTGTCCCACTTTCCAGTTGGGCAGCCTTGGGCAAGTGGTCTGCTCCCTGACCTGCTTTGACAGGCGTGTGCTGGCTTCTTGCTGCTCTGATGTGGGATAACCGCCTGGGGGGCTAGGCAGGGGGAGGATATCGCTGTACTGCTCTGTGCTGTGACCTCCATCTGACAGCCAATGTAGCTGCTGATGGACAAGGAAGCACGTGCAAATCCTATTCGGCTTTCTGCCTCCTCCTTCTGCTGGGGACGTGGTGGATGTGGCTGGTACTTGAGCCTCCGAGGTTCAAGCCTACTACCTGTGCTCCCAGGAGTACAGATGTGCTTCCTCTGCCCTGCTGTACTGAGCCATAGCTCAGAGCTCTGTGGCTCTTCTGGTGGTCCCCATGAATTCCTAAACATCGGGGTGTTGATTCTCAAAACACACATGCTTGAAAGAGATACCACTGTGGCCATCCTAAAGATGGGAAGCAAAGATGTGAGAGAATGAGGCCTAGATCTGGAGAAGTGCTCCTGCTTTCCTGCAGGAGCAAGGAGGTTATGGACTGCTGTGGCTCACAGTCACGGGTATGTGCAGGGTCTCACCATCTTGCTGGCAGGGCAGGGAGTTGTGTGGATGAGGGGGGAAATCTTGGCTGATCCCTATGCAAGAGGCATCAGGTACCGTTGGCACATCTGTACCGTGGTTCCTTGTGTAGAAGAGATGAAAACAGCAGTATTCATGGGTTTGATGTGCAGAAGATCTGCGTGGGGCTGCTGAGCAGGCGCAGTGATAGAGGCAGTTGACGTTGGACTAGGAGGTCCACCAACTGTCCACCTCGCGAGTGTTGCTGGCTGAGGGTGAAGGGTGCTGTGGAGCACAACTTTTTGAACCGCTGACAGTGGTTACATGGAGCTGCAGCACATGCTTTTCTTGGGTGTACCGCTGCAGCTCAACTTTGGCCTCCACAGAAAAGTTTATTTGAAAAATACTATAGGGTGGGATGGAGTGAAATGCTTTCTCCCCACAAAGAACCTCAAGAAAGTGGGATTTTATTTCCTTTTATCATTTTTAGGCAAGGTTGTGTTGCCTTTTGTTTTTAAATATTTTAGGTATCAGGTCTTCAAACAGATGTGAATGTCCTTTCCATGTAAATCTTCTAAGCTGTAGGTGGGTGTCATGTTTTCAGGTATGAGACTGAGTGTCTTGGTCTGTTGTGGGTTGGAAAAACAGTAAGAAAACTTGAGCAATTGGCAAGAAACGGTGTAGCCCTCTGGAGGGGGAGAAGAGGAGGGCTTGATTTAAAAACCCAGAGAGCTTTTGGATCTTGATTTATACTTGTAGCAGGTAATTCTAAAATGAGCCACCGCTCTTCACCTGTCAGCTGCTCTGAGGCACTTTTCATTGAAAGAATAGTTGATCTAAAAAATACCAGATACAGTTAATTGAGTATTTTAGGATAAAAAACTTCCGGGAGGGAGGGGGGTGGAGGGAAAGGTAGATTTCTTCAAGAAGCAAAAAACCTACTTTTTTTTTTTTCAAACTCGTTTCCCAGGCACCTAATCTAATCTATCCAAAACAATTCTCTGGCAGCCAGGGCTCACATATTTAAAAAAAAAGAGTGTAAAAAGGAATGTATTGTGACAGTTTAATTTGCCACTGAAATACGGTCACCTCTGGGGTAATTCAAAGAAACCGTAGAAGAGCGGATGATAAACCTGTTCAGAATAGGAGGTGAGTAACGGGAGGCTATTCAGATGGAATCGCAGCCGGAAGATGCCTATGGAGAAATACAATTCCTGGAGTTCAGGTTTATCTTCTTGTTCCTTGGGCTCCGTAATGGAGCTGTGGGCTTGGCGCTGCATCGCAGCGGCTGAGCAGGGCGGTCGTCGCCGAGTGCCCGCGCGCGTCATTGCCTGGCAGCGAGGGAGGTGTTTGCAGAGGTTCTCCCAGCCGGGTGTGGGGAAGACCCTCCAGTACTGGCTGGCTCTAGAGGTCAAATGGATTCGGAAGGAAAGGTGGAGGACTACAGCGTATCACAAGTCAGACTGTGTTTTTTTTGAAGCTTACATTGCTGAATGCACATATAAAGGACAAGTTTTTTGGTATGCCTGCAGATAGAAAATTAAGAATAGCTCTTGCTTGTGGAGATGAAAGAAAGGGCAGACACCGCTTCCATGCTCCTTAGACCTGTCCTGCCTGCTCGCTATTAGGGGTAGCATGATTCAGGTGCCGCTTTCGGAGAAAATACATGCAGCAGGTCCCTGCCTGCTGAGCCTGCAGTACTGCAAGCTCCCTGTTGGCAGAGAGCAGATGTGGAGACAGGATTTCAGAAAGCCAGCCCGGTGGTTCTGCAATATCTGACACGAGCCAACGCTTTAAAAATGCACATTGCTGCTGCTGTCGGGAAACCTTCCAGGCCCCAGTCTTCTGTGTAGTAGCTCCAGGTGGAAGCCAGTTGGTTCATCTTACGCTCTGTCGGAATGAAGTGTTACTGACTTCAGCGGTAAATAGTGGCACTACGGGTCAGATCTGCATGGTCTAAAGAACATGGAAGTCACTGTACCCTCTGGTCCCTGGCTGGGGACTTCTGAAGGCCCAGGACAGCTGACTGGGAGTTGTAGTTACCAGTACGTGGGTGCAGATTCTCTACCTGCAATCTCTATATTTTAAAGAGAAAACAAGGCAATTGCAAGACACTTTTAAGATGACAAAGGAAATTGGGCATGAGTTTTAGAGGGGAGATGTACAGTTCTGAATAAAGAAGTATAGGGTTGCTTCTGTAGTCCAGTTTAGGGTCCTCAAAAACAGTGTTTTTGGAGAGTGTACTCTCTGTGAAGAGAGGGAAAGCTGAGTGCATAACAGAGGGTTGGGGTTTTTCAGAGCATGCTAATAAACGCATGGTTTTTGGCAGGACTTGCGATTGCATTGCAACAGGGTTACAAGGTCTTGCTCAAATTCTGCTGAAGTCAGTTGAAAAACTTTAACTGCAGTGAGCATGGGCTGGCAGTCAGTACAGCATCTCTTCAGACAGTTCAGGTTTTCATCTTTATTTCAAAGTCTGCATCTAGAACAAGTTTATTCAATTCACAGCTTAATGCAGCTTCAGTATATATCTGGGGGAGTGGGACAAAAACAAAACAACAAACCAAATCAAAATAGTCAAGCAGCTCCTGCCGTGGAATTGGGCTGTGGCTGGCAGCTGATGTGTGGAGCTGGACAACCACA
Organism: Anseranas semipalmata; assembly: GCA_013399115.1. Classification (NCBI taxonomy): domain Eukaryota; kingdom Metazoa; phylum Chordata; class Aves; order Anseriformes; family Anseranatidae; genus Anseranas; species Anseranas semipalmata. The sequence continues at coordinate 93,968 of VXAA01002478.1, forward strand.
GGTCACTCTTTCTCAGCTTGCTCTGCAGGGGCAGCGGGAGCAAGTACCTGTTGGGATTAGGGTGCAAAGTGCTAACGGTTAAAATCTGAGGTGGGAGCCTGCAAACCCAGTCATAATTGTACACTGGGGTGGATGTGGAAGAAAAAGCTCTGCCACCAATAAGTCATCCTTTCAGGGAGCTAATTTGAACTTCTTTTTGTATTTTGAACCCTTCAGTTTAGTTCCACTGTAGGTAAATGTCATGCAGTCTCTTCTGTGCTTTTTTTTCCTGTTTGATTTGAGAGCTTTTTGTAGCAACTTATTCCTCATTTATCCTGCTGTCAGGGAAGTTACTCTGCCTGCAGTCCCTGTTTGAGCTTAATTTTCTTATTTTCTGTAGCACTAAGGCTGATGGCTTCACGAATCTTACAATAACTCCTCAATCTCTCCCCGGCCAGTCTAGCAGCATGACAGCTCCATTTAATGTGTGCTCTCTGCTTTGGCTTACTGCCCCCAGACTCATTATTTAGCGTTTGTCTGCGTCAAACTCCGGTGCTTTCAGCCCCAAAGGATCATATAGCAGAAGTCATGAAAAAGAGAGAATCCTCGAGATTGGTCTGAAAATCCCAAGTCTCTCCCTGGTGCACGCATGTGGCACGTTTCTTCTGTCCTTTCCTGTCCCCTGTGTCCGTCCCCCAGCCCTGCTGTGTGTGTGCATCCCTCTCTGCCTGCCTGCCCCGGTGTCTGTCGGGGGATATAAAGCGAAACCTGCAGGCTCGCCAGGCTCTGCAGTTCTCACGGCACAAAGCGTTCGGCTTCTGGGACGCTTCCCGTTCTTTTTCTGCTGACGCAGAGGCGCGTCGAGACCTGCAGCTCTGCCTCCTCTTCGCCAGCCTAGCAGCCCCCAAAATGACTTGGATCCATTTGGAATATTGTTCCAGGGAAAATATTGTGGAGTTTTCTCTGCGGTAGATACTTCAGAGTATCAGTCTCTCTTCTGCCGTTTGAAGTGTAGTATTACCTTCAGGCCTTGGAGACTGGAAGTGCTTTCATGTTGGGTGCAGCGTGAAACACAAGATAGTCCCTCTCTGAACAGCTTACGAGCTAAGTGCAAGATGAGAAACATCAGGGTGCAATTTGCTTGTTCAGATGTTGACATCTAACATCTCAGCTGCTTACCCTTGGCCCCCATATATATGCAGCAGGGGAAACGAGCACTTTCATCTCGTCCTAATGCAGATGTCTGAAACCAGTCAGACAGATTGCGCCTGTCTCCTCTCATCGATTATAAAGAGGCTCCAGATGATGGGCTCTCATGTAGGCGTCTCTGTTGTAGGTGAGACAAATCCCACCTTGACTAGCTACTTTTTGCTGGTAGGAGTAGCACAGAGAGCAAGACAGTGTTGAATGTAGTCTGTCCTTGTCTTAGCTGTGTGCTGTCTTATCTGGTAAACCTATACTTCTTTGCTCAAGAAGCTGTGTTTCATTCCAGCTCCTTGCTGGCTGAGAGCTGGCAGGACACCATGCCGGCAGCAGCTGAAGGAAGGGCACGGCTACCTCCCAGAGGCTTTCTCCCTGCTGCCCATGGGACAGAGCTCCTAGCCCATCCCAGCTCTGGACCAAGGGGCAGTTTAACAAAGTGAGGGCAGAAAGCATGGAACTGGGCAGTAGCTGGTACGTTTTGTCCCCATTTCATCCTTTCACAGTGAGGCAGAGCAGCTGCTAGCATCGTTCAGGGGAGTGGTGGGATTACTCCAATCCATCCCAGGAGCTCCTGACCTTGTGTGGATGCCCGGACAGCAGTCATGTTGTATTGCAGCAGGGAAAGGCATGAGGCCTCTAAATTCGGAGCTGCGACACGTGCACGGGGACTTCAGATTATGGGTTAATAGATGACAGCAGCAGGAGCCCTTTGGTGCCTCCAGGTTATGAGGGCTGCAAATGTGGGTGCTCCAGGGTTTTGGTGGACAAAACCAATGCCTCCTAATGCTAGAGCACTATTACATTAATGGGGCCGTGAGGGTGATGGAGCCAGTTTCTGTAGTTCTGTTTCCCACTTGAGCTCAGCCTTCATGGTTGCTGTGGAAGACCAAGTGGTCTGCAGGGAGCAGGTTGGAGGTGACTGAGAGCAATTCATGAAAGAACTGAAAAACGAAGCTGAGCCAGCTGGTAGGAATAAAGCCTGGTAGCCTGGGGAGGATTCTCTCCGCTGGCTGAGTTTCCCCTTTGATTGGGAACGCTTGTTCCATCATGCCTTCTTCTGGAGAAGAATTAGCCCAGTGGCAGAAACGTGATGCACCAGGTGTTTTGGGAGCGAGAAACCTGTCTGCAGCAAGAGCCTGCAGAGCTCAGCCTGCGAGTCCCTGTGCTGGCGGCTAGCGTCGAGCCTGCTCTGCCCCAGAAGGGGAGGGTGCTGTGCCAGGCTTCTTACCCTGTCTCATGCCTGCGTAGTTACCATCAAATCCTATGACCCCTAAGAACACCATGGTTTTGTACCCCACCTTTCTGATTACTGAAACACTAATTCCTGCAAGTTCAGACACCCATAAATCAGCATTAAGTTCTGGAGAGCCTCAGGAAACCCACTGCATGCATCACAGTTGCTTCAAACTTTTTAGATGTGGTTTTCAGCCAGTGCTCCTGAGGTCTGCGAGGAGCCCTGGGTGATTTTTTGAAGGGTCTGCAAAAGCCATGCAGTAAAAACAAGAACTGTTGTCAGGGAGCTAAAATGTATTGTTCAGGAGTCGGGAACTAATACAGATGGGAAGCTGTTGCTCTGTGGCAGACGTAACCTGTGCAGTAAAAGACCAAATGTCACAACTGTAACGTGCCCACTTAGAGAACTGGAAATGTCAAAGGGATTGCCGGTGTCTTTGCAATCGCAGAGAATTTGTTAGGGGAATAATTTCTGGCTGACCCCAGGTTGGAAGCACATGTTGCGTGCTACAGAGAAAAGCAAAAAATACCTTATATTTTGTTATGTAGTACCTTTTCACTTTGCAATGCTTCTGACCTCTCCCTGTTCACTTAACCGGCTACGCGTGTACAGTGCAAGCCTTTCTGCTTTACAACCCAGGTTTCTAGGGGGCGGACGTGGCTGAGTAGCTGAGAGGGAGAACATATGAAAACCTTCAGGACGCTTTAATTCGGGACGGAAGGTGCATCAGAGCCTCGTCGTTAAGACCCATAATATGTGTTTTGCTCCAATACTTTTATTGCTGTCCTTCCCCTCTGAACTTTGGTACAATAAATAGTGTCCGTGTTTGAAGAGTGTCCCAGCACCTGGCACAGCATCAGGCACTTGCCGCTCCGTACGCGCTCCTCAGCGTTTGCCGTGCTTAGGCCTTCTGCCTGCTGTTTGCAGATCCCGCAGGTCAGCAGGTGCATCGTCGGTAGCACTGAACAGTGAGTGTGTGCCTGCCCCTTTTCCTGGCTCTTCTTTAGTAATTGCTTCTGTTATTTCTTCCACGTGGCAAAAATGAGTCAGTGAGGGCCCAAAGAGACATGAACGCAGGGTTTTGGTTTGCAAAAGCGGTGCTTTCAGCCTGGAGCCAGTAGCCTGCTGCTGGTTGTAGGTGCCTGCAGCGCGCTGCTGTGCAGTCATCTGCTGGAGCACGCCCCGAGCTCCGTCCCTGGGAGCTCTGCAGCTCCTTCGCTCTGCGCTGGCTGAGGCTGCACAGCACCCTGCGTTTCCATTCCAGGGTTCGCTTATTGCTGCTGGCAACCTGCTGCTTTTTGGATGTGCTCCTTCAAAATAGTGCTTTTTACTTGTCAGTTTTTGCCACTGACAGCACGCTTACTGCCTTGTCAATGGGAGACAGTTTGCAGGTCTGTGGGAGATGTGCAGTGGCTTCGCTTGGCTCTCTCAGCTGAACAGGCATGTGTGCTGGTGTTTGAAAGGTGATGGGAGAAACCGGGATCTGTCAGTCTTTCACAAAAGTTTTGTAACTGTATGACCTTCCTAGCTAATTTCTCTAGTATAATTCCCAAGTAACATGTATACGTAACTAAATCTAGGCAGACAGGGCTCAGAAGGCTGTATCAAGCCTTAGGCATGGGAAATAATGTAATACGCATAAAGTTACACATTGTGTCCAGGGCAGAGCTAACCATGTTGCATGAAGAATTTCCTTAAGATTTTAAAACCTTTAGAGTGGGAACAAGGGAAGAAGGCTCCCATCGCAGAAAAGCCATATTCCCTCCCCTGCTTCTACTGAAGGCTTCTTTGGTTTCTGATTCAGCTCTGCAAATACTGCCTGGTGGCTTCAAACTGCATAAGAAGTAGGCTGGTATTATTTCCCCTGTGAAGGCTGGAGGGAGGGAGAGAAAATTAAAGCAACTTGTCTTAGCCTGAGTCAGCATCACGGAGTTACGAGCGTGTCTCTCTAGAGCCTAGTGAAAGGTCTCTGCCTTATCTGGCTAGATACTTTGCTGGTTGCACAACTCTCACATCCCCTAGATGCAAATGTTTTCCCGGGGATGGCCCCAGTTGCCCAAGTAGGGTGTTTGTTCAGATTCTCATGCTTTGCAATTACGATGAGCTTCTCGTGAGAGAAAGAAGGGGGAGTGGTGCAAGGTGGTTTTTTCTTCTCCCTATTGTTGTTCCTCGTCAGCTGGCTGCTTTGAAACGGGCACGTTGTGGTTTTCCTGCAGAAGCAACGTGTCGCTGCAAAGGCAGCTTCAGAGAGCTCCTGGGAGCTTTCGTCTGCGGGCGAGGTGCAGGCAGGTCGTGGCGCTGGGGAGCTCGGCCTGGCGCGAGCCCGCNTCGGCAGCGGCCCGGAGCCGCCTTGCTCCTCTGCATCATCGCGTCGATCGCGCAAGAGCGGCAACGTGAGCGCAACAGGATGTCGTCGAGGGAAACGGAACCTGGCGCTTCGCAAATAAATACCCGCGGCGTTTGTCCTCCGCCTCGTTCAGCTACGACAGCGTTATGTTGAGAGGCCTGTGCGAAGGGCGCTTGTTCGGCTCTGCCAGACGCCAGCGTGGCTCTCGGCCGGAGGTGCTCCCGCAAGTTCTCCTGAGCTTGTGGAAGAAAGCTGGCTCCTTCAGAGGGCAATTCCCTCCATTCTAGTATGGGTACAAAACCGGGAGATGTTTAGACCTGGACAGCTTTCTTGTATGGCTCACTTCATTTTAGGTACAGGAGCAGAACTTTGATTAAACCGCATGCAGGCTGTGATTCACCGTGTTTTCTAGAGTATGCTGAGCGCTCTCTGGACTTGCATTTTTGTTCTATTCAAGAGCATCAATTCCTCTGGTGCTGTAGAATAAAAAAAAAAAAAAAGAAATCACTTAAAGTGGCATGAAGCATTTGTCCTATAAAGCCCAACTGGGGCACTGGCTGTGTTTCACAATGATCTCAGCCAATTATAGCCAGGTGTCGTCTTCAGACCTTGCAGCCATGTGTAGCCTTTTAAAAAGGAAAAAAAGGCCAACTATGTGATTTTCTTTTGTCTGAATGGGATTTATGACTGTTAAGTCAGATTTCTTCTTTGAGTTGACATAGTTTATCTTGAGTTTGATCAAAAGTATGTGGAAATAATGACAAATTAAGCCTGTGGAATGGCAGCCACCACTGGGAACAGCTTCTTTACAGCAAATCTCCATTCCTCTGCCCAGTGTTAAACATCTAAGTAAGAAGTACTGACTTCTGATTATGTTTTTCCTCAAATTAAGCGTGATGCTGAAGGTGAGTAGAGTATGACTGGTGACAGGCCAGCAGAACTTCAGTAGACCCTTCATCCTACTGCGGGCTGTTAATAGGTGTTTACCTTATGGATTGTGGGTGCACTTCACCCATGATGTGCTCACCACCTGTCCTAGGGCAACAACAGCCCAGGTCCAACTGCCGAACCCTGGTTTGGGATGCAGATCTTACCAAAGGTAGGGCAGGAGGGGTGTGTGCAGGTAAAAGGCAGGAAATCGTTGTGTGATGTTACAAAAGGTACGTGGTTGGTAGGGGTTTACTGAGTCCAGATCCTGGATCCTAATCAGACCCTGACTGCAGGAGTTAGTTCAGAACAGAACTTTACCCCAAGTTTTTGAGGATGGATTTTGAGGATAAGTTGGCAAGCTCCAGCTTTCAGATCTCAGTGCTTTCCCTGCTGTTAAAGCATGAATTTTCATCTTCCATTAATATATTCACTCTGCAGAACAGTGCAACATCTATTTTTGCTCAAGTAGTGTTTCAAGTTAAAGTTAGCTTGTTTGACATGCAAGCTGGTGGTTTTCTGTGGGCTTTTTCTGTTTAAAAAAGCTTTTTGCAAACGTTTTTTTTTTATTTTATTTTCTTAATGTTTCAGTTGAAGTTCCTGTGTGGGAACAATGAGAGCTATGTAGGGACCATACCCACTCCACCATACTGTGGCCTTGAAGGTGTGTTGTAGGGACAGGCACGGTCCTCAGGGAGTTGCTTTCTGAAAATAAGAGTGGATTTAAGGGGGAAATGAAGAAGCAGTTTATTTCCAGTTAGGTGTGAATGATGTCCAAGAATGACAAACTGCTGCGCGTGCCTTAAGAGCCCTGAAGAACAATGCTGGTGAAGTCTGCTGCTGCCAGATGAAACGGGGAGTCTTCATCAGTACGCCATCACTTTCCAAAACCTCATTGGTGACTTGTGTCTCCCCCAGGCTCCTGCAAAAGCAAATGATCACATTTGAGATCTTGCAGCCGATCTCACAGGCAGCGCTCACTAGCCTCCACACTTCACTGTGTTTCCAAGAGGCCTGACGATACTGGCAAGACCATAAAAAAATGACAATTCAGTCTTAATCTCTGAATTTATCCTTATTTTCCAAGGAAGGAGAATTTTGTCCTCCTACCAAGCATTTGAGAAGAAACAGATAGTTTGGTTGTTCTATGTTCACTTTAAAACAAAACAAAAACCAAAACAACAACAGCAAAAACAAACAAAAGAAAGCCCAACCCCTCCACCAAAACTCTGAAAGACCTGTCTGTTCAAAAGTAAAGATTTTTGTGATTATTCTTAGTGACTGTTTCCTCAGAGGGATCATTTTCATATCTTACGAGTAATTTCTGAGTCCAACTTGAAGCTCACAAGATGGATCGTGTCATGACAAGAGCTAGGAAGCTTGCATCATCTAATGAGACTAGATCATGTTTTGAGGAGAACCAGCTCCTGTCACCTGCCCCATTTTCTTGCTTTCTTTTTCTTAACTGGTGGAGATCAGCTCAACTTTGTGACATTTGTTGTTACTCTTGGACATTTGTTGCCCTCACTGTCTTGAACTGTCAGCAGAGGCACCATGGACAAATTTTGTGGGTAGGGGTGAGGTTAAGTGGAGAGGAACTTCAGGCCACACATTGCACCAGGTTGTTACCACTCAAACAGCAACTTCATAGCTGTTGCAATTCGTATTTATAGTAGCAGATAAAAAAAAAAATAAGTACCATCTTTGCTGGTGCTTGTGGGGGCAGATACTGAACACAGTGGTACCCAATGGAATGAAAGGTCAGGACCAGTTTGTTGGCTGATGGGGGCTGATAGAGAAGGGCGATAGCATGAGAAGTTCCTAGCAATTGGTTGTTTGCAGAGTGATATAGGTCATGTAACAGATCTTCCCAACCCCCACTTTAATAGCATATATCAAATACAGTAAGTTTTACTCATAATGAAGTCGTGCTGTTATATGCTGGGGGACTGAAGGGAGACACTTGGATTTTTCCCAGTGGGATGAAGGGAAGGTCATATTTATTTATTTATTTTAAGTTATGTTTTAAACCAGAGCCAGAGTTATGAGTCAGCTTGATCTGCAGTTCCGTCTGTGGTCCCCAGGCATTATCCAACAGTTGTCTACACCTCCCCTAGGATGGACAAAGCCAGAGACCACAGTGTAGAACCTGCAGGCTTATTTTTGTCGCTCTCCTTGCAGGAACTCTTCAGGGAGGCTCTGCACGTCCTTAGGAGCCAGTGCTAAGGAAAAGGAGGGGGCACTTGGGTAGTATTTGGGATAATTAGGAGACCTTAGCATTTGTTTTGACTACCACTGAAATATGCTTCACTTGGCTGAATCTATCTATCTATGCGGTGCCTCTCATCGTGTTTCTCCTCTCCCCACCCCGGGGCTATTCACAGCTCTTAAGGCAGTGATCATCTCCTTCTGGGCATGCGCTGGGTCTTTGTTTATTGCAGATGAGTGAGGCGTAATGATCTCTGGGCAGAAAGAAGCCTATTTTGTGCCCCTTTTGTGTCCCTTCATTTCCCAGGAAATGTCAGTCTACCTTGCTCCTGTCTCAAGATGCTGAGAGGGTTAAATGCTCCAAGCGTGCTAAGGTTGAAAATTAAAATAAACAAAATGAAGTCCTCAACCAGTGTTGACTGTCTTGGCTTTAGTGGCTTCACTGGAGCGATGATACTTCTTATCCTCCAAGGTCAGATCTCAGTTTTGACACTCAGGAGTTTGGTTGTGACTCTTACCTTGGGCTGGCCTCTCCCTTTTAGAAAACTAAAAATCTTACACCTTTACCATAGTAGACACACACAGTGGCTTTGGGCTCTCAGGTAAAGGTAAGTTTTGAAATTCTGAGTTTGCCTTTTGTGGTCATGTTTTTCTGAGACCAAAAATAGAACTATTTGCATGAGCCTTATAAAGTCCAAGAATAAATCCAATGAACGCTGCTGTGTTTCTTTTTCAATGCATCTCTGCAGTGTGTGCATCCCCAGCGTTGCAGAGTTGTGCTTGTGCAGCAGGATTAGAAAGTCTGAGAGGGTACTGGGAGGTAGCCAGGCACCTGGGAAGGAACTGGGGGAGCCGTATATATGTGCTTGGTAAAAGGATGTAGTTTTATAGCATGGGGACCTCGTTGCTGCAAGGTGTTAGGGAAGTCATTGGCTTCAGAAGATGAAGATTTGACTGGATGGCAGAGACATCCAGAGTTAAAAAGAAAAAAATCTCTGAAGTGGAAACGGTGGTGTAGGAACCCTGTTTCTTGTTTGGAAAACACCCAACAGGATGAGACCTGGGGTTGGTTTCCACTGGAAAGAGGACAGGAGTTAAAGATGATTTGGGGCTACATGAGAATCCTCTGCAACATCTTCCATGCCCAGGCATTGCTTATGCTGTCCTAAGGAGCTGAGCTGGAAGCCAGGTTGGATGCTGCTTTTTTACTCTGTTTATAATGGGAAGTGTATTACAGTTCAAAGTTCAAAGGTCCCTCTCTTTTTTTTTTTTTTTTTAACAATGTGATTGCCTAGACTGGTAATAACAGTACAGGGAGGGAAAGTGTGCCTATGCTTGTGCATGTGAAATCTGACAGTGCCAATTTAGATCAGTGCTTTAGCCCTCTGGCTTCCTACTTCATTTTTGCTAATGCAGATAAGAGGCTTCTGCCAGACATTTTATGCTCAGTGTTAATTCCACCAAACAACTTACCTATCGCCTTTCTTGTGTGCTGATCCAGTGCACATCGGAGCCCTGTGTTGCCTTTTTCGTCCTGAAATGTTGGTCTGTGTAGAGCAACGTGTAAATTGAGTCCAGGAGGTGGGGCAGGGTCTTTGGGGTGCAGTGGCCACGTGAAGAGCAGTGGGGAGGCCAGATCTGGGCCTCCTCATTGCCTCTACCAGGGGCATCCTAGTGACTGGGGACCAGTTACTTAGCACCAGGTTTCAAACGGGGGAAAATATTCTCAGGGATTTCAAAAAGACGTAGGTGTCTCACCGTTAGGCCTTATCAGGGGTACCTCAACTGTTCTGCTGCTCTCAGAGGCTTTATTTGTTAATCAGCTTGTCAAGCTTCATTTCACTTCTGCATTGAGGTGGAGCCACATCTTTTGCAGGTTTGGTGTCTCGCTTTTCTGTGGTTTCTCTTCAACCTTAATGTGCGTTTGGATGCTGGCTGTGAGCCTGCCCAAATCCTGCAGGCCGTTGCTGCTGTGTGCTTCTAAGGAAATTCGGGAAGGAAAGCCCCGCTGCTTGTACTGACTGTGCAGTTCTGCCCGCAGATGCTGGAGGCTGTGACGGAGGTGATGGAGTAGGCATCGTGCCCCTGTACCCTGCATAATCAGCCACAGCCATTGACGAGAAGCACAGTCTTGTGGCAAAAGCTAGAACTTGGGGGAGCAGAAATCCCCAGCTTTACCATAAGTTTCCTGTGTGACCATGACCGAGTCACTTAATTGCTATGGGTTCCTCATTGCAGTGGAGTTACTTCCTTGATCAGCTGTGCTGTGAGATCTCGGGGTGGGATGGATGCAGGACCTAAACCTGCGTGGAGGCTACTCGGAGTCGAAGGAGTGTGTGTCTTCTGTGTCCATGCCACTCCACTTGCAACACAGGCGGGATGGAGCCCCTGTGTGGTGTCTGTTTATCCTCCCTTTCCAGTATGGAGAGCTGTAATCAGTACATCTAAGTCTTATTTGCAGCAGATCTGTGCTGTGACAGTGATTCATTTAAATAACCCACCCACAGCAACATTGCTTTGATTTTTCTAAATCCAGGCTGCTGCAGAGGGAGGGAACATGAGCATCACAGAAAAAAATCTTCTTGTGGCCGACTTACCATGAGAGCAAAGTGAGGCTTGGGTAATCCAGGACCCAAACTTAACGAACAAAGGCCCCTGTTCCAAACTTGGATCTCATGCCTTAACCTGGGGACCTCTCTCTTTCTGTCAAACTGCTGTTGCGTGATAGTTGCTCGGTGCTGCATGCACAACACGCTGATGGTGTCTGCCTGGCTTCAGACCTGGTCACGCCTGGTTCATTCACCTCGGTTGTCAAATGGCTGGATTCAGAAGTGTGTGAGATCTTCCCCGGACCTCTCTGCCAGCCGTGCTCAGCACCCACCTTGCTGCTGGTCTCTGGCAGATGTCCCTCTGAGCTGCAGCTTGCTGCTGTGGTGTCAGTGGAGGAAGCGGACGCTGGAGCTGCTGAGTGTCTTCTGATGTGGTTGGAACAAGAGTGTGCTTGGGCACGGCGCCCTGCCCCTGTTCCAACAGGACATCAGCACAGGGTGATCCGCACGCCCCGGCTCTGCCGCCTTCAGAGGTGTCTGAATGTCCCTACACCTGGGCTGCGTGCCTCCATTCCTCCCGCAAGGAGAAACACTTGCAATGGCCAAGGTGTGTTTGTGCAAATCCTTGCCTCGCTTTTCCTCTGCGACGCGGTTGAGAGAGGTCAGCTCCTTCTCATCCTGCTCTGGGCCCCCTTTCCCAGGCACCTGTCAGGGAGAGCGTTATTGCTGCAGAGTGAGACGGCTGGCCCAGCCCTGTGCTGGGTGAGAAAGGGATTTGTTTAGCTGTCCTGCTCAGCCTGTACATCAGCAGCGTGCCCCGGACTATCTGCTGCATAACGTCTGATGCATATTCATGCCTGCGAGCAGCACAGCCACCTGGCTGGGACAGCATTGTACCACCGTGTTAGTAACGTGCCCCAGCGGGAACGGGGGCAGGAAAGGGGTCTCAGCAGCAGGTGTCTGCTTGCTCCCTTTATCTCCTCCCCCAGCTGCCCACTTCTCCCCAAGACGTACCGTTATTTGCTTTTCTCATGTGTTTTCCCCAGCTCCTTCTCCCAGATTTGCCAAAGCAAGCCCTGCGGATTTGATTCTTGCTGTGGTACCTTCTTTCCCTTCCTCCCAACTCTGCAACGAGGGTGTGCGCCTGCAAAAGCTCTGCAAGGGCTAAATGAATGCAGAGGGATGATCATTATATTTGATCACATAAATTAAATGGCTTACTAATAAAGGAGACACTCTAGAAGTATCTGATTTTGGCTGTTCAGGGTCACTCAAGCTGTTCCTTTGAGCTCTGTATTTGAATGAACTGTGAGCAGCTTTTTATCGATGTCCCATTGGGAATGGAAAGGCAAGAAGGAAACTCATTTCTTCCTTCATCAGACTATCCCTTTGCTCCCTCACCCACAACGGGCTGCAGAGAGGAGACCATTGCAACTGTGCTGCTCTGCCCTTTTTGAAAAATGGGGGAAAGAAAGGCTGTGCCACATTCCCCTGGAAAAAATAAAACTTTGGAGGATGTGATTAGCAGCCTGCGATATCATGTGTGAGAGAGGGCGGATGGGGATTGACTCTGCTTTTCCCCCTTCTAGTACAAGATATAGGGGCTGTCTGGGGAAGCTGGTGGAGCCAAGTTATGTTCTAACAAGAGGGATAGTTTCTCCCTCTGTGGGGAGCAGACCCAAGGGATGATGTGGGTTCAAGGGGAGGCTGGACAAGTCCTTGGGAAAGAGATCTGTTGAGGGCTGCTAAACAGACAAGCTGTGCAAGGCCCAGGAAATCCCATGGGCTGAAAATAGTCGGACGTTGGGTGAGTAACGGGGGGAAGCAGTACACACGTATTGTTACGGGAGGCTGGTCTTTGGTTGCACCAAAGCGTGGATGCTGGAGCATTGCTTTCGCTCCAAGATGAACCTGGTTGGAGTCCAACCGTGCCAGCCGGGAGCTCCACCCCAGCGTGCCGCCAGAGCTGAGGGTCCCTGCAGAGCCGGGTTAAGAGCTTTGCTGGGTGGGAACACAGGGGGCCTGTTCTGGGGACTGCTGGGCCCTGGATGTCCTCTCCAGCGCTGGTGGTGGTGTGGCATTTATGGAGCCAGACCTCGCCACAAGGCAGTCACCTTGGCCTCTTGCTGCCGTCAGTGTAGTGGTTGGGTGCTTTAGAGTGGGATTCCTCTCCCTACTCCTGACTGCTGGTCGGGTGCCTCTGCTGCCTGCCCAGGGACTCTAAATGCACGAGACGTGGAGCTCAGTGCAGCTCCCCCTTCCCATTAGGGACCCATGGGCAGTGGCTAATACAGACACGATCATTTGTGTAAAAACGTTCTCCTTCACACAGCCAGGGCATATCATCATTTCTCACTCCTCTGTGTTTCCTCTCCTTCTAGGGAGACTTGAGCCATCCCCAGAGCAGAGGACCCTATTTCTCTGCAGGGCTGGTTAGCCATCCAAAGGGTGAGTGCCACCTTGGGGTTGTGAGGAACTGTCCCAAGATATTCTTTCATCTAATTTTCTGCTGCTGACCGACAGGCTCGACTCCTTTCCATCCACTCCCTGTCCCGCTGGCCCCCTGTATGGATCTTTCTGCTGTAATAGCTCTAGCAAGACGGGGCAAGTGCTGCTTGCACCATTTTGATCCTGGAGGCCAAAGCTTACCGATACTCTTCTAATACTATTTTGCTCCAAAAATTGACCTTTTTTAAAGGCTATTTTCCATGAAATGTTAAAAAAAAAATGATTACAAAAAGTTAAAAGCATTATCAAAACAATTCTCAAAACTTCCAGTTGCAAATACCTTGTTTCCTTGTCCATTTATTTGCTGTGTGTTATTCGTATGTGTTAGGCTTTAAAGCAAGCAGGAAGCTGAACAGCCAGACCTATTTCCATTGCAAATTTTTCTAAATGAAAATGGCTTAGATGTGTTTCCTGAAACTAGCTTTTTAATTTTTCCATGTCAGCAGTTGTTTTGGAGGAACGGGAAAGGGTGGGGAGGGAGAGGAGAACGTAGATCTTGTAGGGGGAATGCATTTCTTGAATATGGGGTATGGTTTTTTTGCCTGATACACAACAGTTGTACTCAGGTCATGGCCGGCCCTTTTCACATGTGATGTGCAAGGCCACATTAAGCCCATGGCTTCTCCCTTTCTTGTAGCCATGCTTCAGCCGAGGGAAGCGGCAGTGTGCCACGCTGCCTGGGCTCAGCTGGCCCCTCTGCTCCCAGCCCTACCTGCAGCTTCATTTCTTACTGCCAGCCCTGAGAGTTTGCTTGCCCAGTGCCAATCCTGGGGCCGCATTACCAAGCCCGAAGGAGAGTTTGGCTCCAGCCACCAGTTCCAGTGGGGCTGATGAGCTCCTCCATCCTCCGTCCTACCTCAGCAGGAGCTACCTGATCTTGAAACCTCTTCGGGCGATGCTCTGAGATTTATCTGGCCGGTTGTGGTGGTGGTCTGGAAGTGACAGGGCCGGAAAACAGCCCTGACATAAACCAGAGACAAACCCGTGCCAAAATTCAGAGCAGCTCCTACCCGGCAGCGTGCGTGGTGGTGCGCGGAGAGCCAGCTGCAGGTCTGCACGGCCTTGGCACGCTGCCTGCGTCTTCTGGTCCGGCGGGCAGCGTCAGCCCAGCAGCAGGGGCAGGCTGCACGTGGGCTTGTTCTGTGCTGTTCGATGAGCTGTATAACATATGTCTCTGCCTGACCACGGCTCTTGCCCTCCTGTGGTAACGGCACTCGCTGTCTGTCGACTCTCCTGCACAGGGAAGCTTGGAACTGAAAACGCAGGGAGGGAAAACGGGAGGGAGGAAGTCTCCGGAGGCAAAAGCACGTCCCAGCTGCAAAATGCCGTGGGTGACCCCCGCAGAGCACGTTAAATATGGCGCTTGTTTTTTTCAGTGCTGCTGGTTGCTGCCCCAGCCTGTTTCTGTGTCAGCTGCTCTCTTCCTCTCTCGTTATTCCGCCTCGTCTGTGCGTTGGAGCATCCGTGTCCCTGCCTGTCGCCTGCACCCTCCCTGTGCTTGTGACACAGTTGTGATTTCATTAGGATAATTGGAGAGCAGGGCTCCTCTCCGAGCAGTTTGGGCTTTCCCACTTGATTTACTCTGCTGCTCCAAACATCTCTGCACATGGAAGCTCAGCTCTATGGGGGAGCTGTCAGCTCTGACAGCCAAACACAAAGACCCAGCAGGAGACCAACGGCTTTCCCATCCTAAACCTACACATGGAGCTTTTTGTCTCCTGTTAAGACTCTGGATGGGAAGTCACGTTGCCTGAATTTAGTTTCTGGCTTTGCCACTGGTGATGACTTTAAGCCGGTCCCTTGACTTTTTTGCATGGCTTTGCCAGTCTGTAGAACAAGGAGGAGGATGGTGCTCCTGACCAGCACCCCTGCTCTAGCATTGGCCGCTCCATCTCTTGAAGCTTGGTGGCTGGGGGCAGATATCTGGGTTTGTCCCTTCTTACCCTGTTGCAGTGGCAATCCCCCGTGCAGGCGGCAGAGAGCCAGGCTGCTGCCACCTGCCCCAGCGTGGTGGGGTCACTGGTGGGTCCTGGCAGAGGCTGTGTGTTTCCCCAGCAGCTGCTCCTTTCTCCCCACCAGCCGGCAGCAGGCTGAACTGAAGCATCCACAGGCCCCCCCACAAGTCACTAAGTGCACCAGGCTGCTGTAGCAGAAGACATCTGGTACCTTAGGAAAGGCCACTGTGGAGTAACTAGCCTAGAGACAATGTCTTTTGTAATCCCACCCCATTATTGGGCAGCATTTGTCTCCAAACCTGGTGTTCTCTGTCCCTGTTAATAACTATAACTACAGAGACCCACTTATACTGAGTGTACATATCTGGTCCAGGTTTATACTTCATGGTGCATTATATCTTGTGGACATACGGGGGAAAAATTATGCAAATTATGCATTACAATTTAGTACCATGTCTAGCAAGTCAAGAGGTTGCTCAGAGGCCAGGTTCATGGTTGCCTACAAAATGTTTTAATGGGTATAGTTGTTATCTATAATAAGGTCTTATTTTTAATTTTTCTGGGTACCTGTCCATCTCTTCATATACTCAAGGTATATTGCCCTGCTCTTTGATCCTATTTGTGCTTATAAGTGGAAGACCAAATTCTGCTGCTTCTCTTGAGCTCTATCTAGGCACCTCCATCATACAAAGTACGTTCTTCGTTTGTTTTTCTGCAGCAGGCTGAGAAGCCTAGGAGAAGTTGCTTTTCAGGGTGAGGTGGAGTGCTGCTGGCCCGGGTGGGGAAGCATCTGCCTCTGAAGCACCTGCTTGGCCCTGGGAGGCTGGGACATGGGACAGAGATGAAAGCGGGGGAGCCCTGGCAGCCTGCAGTCACCTGCATCTCAGCAGTGAGAGCTCTTCCTCCCCCACACCACTTTCCCACATGCGTTAGCAGAGTTAGTGCTAGGTCCTAAGTCCTGATGGCATGATTAGCGCTCGGTTTTTATTGTCTAATTGTCCCCTGTTATCCCAGCCTGCTTCACAGCCCTCATGCATTCACCTTTACCCAGGCTTTCGGTCAAAACTCTGGTCTCCTCTTTCCTTATGCATATTATTCTTGCTCATGTCAAGAACCAAATAGCACCAAAGAGTTAGATTAGGAGTCACAGGCATAATTTAAGAAGGATCTTTGATTTGTTCAAACCGCTGGCCCTGCCAGATGCGTACAACCGATATTTTCATCCAGTGACTTTGGATGCTAGTGCAGGTGGTCTTTCCTATCTGCTTGTGATTTTAAGGGTCTGTGTTCAGCACTGGGGTGGGGCATATTGTGTGCTTGCCGATTTCCTCAGACCTCTCCGTGGCGTAGCAGCAAGTAATGTGCAGAGCAGTATGTTTTCTCTCTGTGTAAATAAGCTACCGTTTGCTTGGAAGATTGCTGCTTCTGCAGAGACTACAGTGGGATGGGCTGATTGCTTACAGGGAGAAGGGTAGAGTGGTGATGGTGGAAGGTGGAGATCCCACCATGAACTGCAAGCACGTTACAGCACCTCCCTGAGTTTCCTGACAGCATGCCACAGTGTGATGCTGGAGCGATGGGCATGAGGAGCCCGAGCACACTCAATTTGATCCTTGAGCCATTTCACGCTGCTAGAAGTTCCCCCTCACCAGTGAGTGCAGTTGTAATGAGAAATTAAGGAAGTTGTCTGTGCTCACAGGCCAAGAGTAGAAATGTTGGTGATCAGCTGATGACAAGTGCTGCTTCCTGCATTGAACTTTCCTTGGGGTCAGGCTGTAGTGCTGTATTACAGATTGCTAAGGTGCCTGCTTTATAAGCTCCTGAGATAAGGGGCCTGCTAGTCTTTATGCTGAGTATAATCATTTTGATGGCCCGTATTGGCTAGGGTGTGATTGCTTCATCTAGTGTCAGTTCAGAGAGAAAGCTCTTGGATAGCTGCTTTGTTATTTTTGTTTATTGCGTTACCGATGTACGTAGATTGTTTACTGGTTTTGGTAGTTTAATAAAACCAGTAGGCATCGCTGTGATAACCAGTTGTTTTTCTTACAGCAGTGCTGTCAACAAATAACTTTATTAAACTTGCTATTTGAGAGGGTAAGCAAGAACGGCGTGGTCAGACCAGCTTACTGCTAACAGCAGGTGATGGTGCTGCTGCTTCTTTTGTTAAACTACCAGACAAGGTGCAACACGAACAGCTGAAATGCAAACCAGAGAACAGAAAACTGGCAGCGGTGTTGGTGGTGAAGGTGTCGTCATGTTTTCCTTTGTCCTCCCATCTCTTCTGGCCTGTGTGATGAGGAGCTACCTGTGAGTCAGACACTTGAGCACTACCTCCTGCTATCTACCCACCTTCCAGGAAAACACCCATGGCTGAAGACGCTGCATTGCCTGCAGGATATGTTAGCGTGATGGCGAGGGAAGAAGAGCAGGGACTTAACAAGTTTGTTGTGGTTGGGTGGTCTCTGGCAGAGGGGTTGTGTCCCTCTGGAGCAATATTTTTGTGCTCAGTCTCTTGGGACGGACTGCCTGTTCCTTCAGGTCTTGAAGAGCTTGCAGAGGATGGAAGAAACCGTTCTGTTCCTCTTAGACTTTTCCTTTTTTTTTTTTTTTTTTTAATGGAAGACATTTATTATGTCCAAGTTGCTTCTCCAAAGCAGGGCCACCATTTGCAACTTCTGTTACATCTTTGGCATCCCTCTCTCTTTCCATCCACGGGCTGCATTGTCTGAGTTTGTGGATATGAAGCCAGCAAGCCAACAGCCAAGCACATTGTGTTAAGATTTGCAGCCCAATTCTTTGTTAATTTAAAAAGCGGCAAATAAATTAAAATGAAGCATTGAATAGGCTGTGATTCATACCAGAGCATCAGCTTGCCAGCCTCGTTTCCCTAATCTCTTTCAGGCTGGACATGCCACCAAGAACGTCAGCATTTTGACCCTTAAGTGAAAACAAAAGGTGGCATTTCATACTAGTGGAAAGGTTCATTCAGTCACTTCAAAGGCTGTGTTTTGTGACACTGGTGACAGTGTACGAGCACATGAAGGAGTCTGGACAACCACAGGGGTGAGCAAGCACCATTTGCCTTGTCAACATTTTAAATTCTCAAATAGGATTCCTGAATTGCAGGTGTGGTAGACTGCTGGTAAAACGCTGAGATGAGTATTGGTTTTGTATAGGACTTCAGACCACTCTGCCTGCTAGGCATCTTTGCCAAAGGAAAATAAAATCTAACACTGCGGCATTTGTGGTCTAATGGTTCCTCAGTTCTTGGGGACAGGGCTTTTGTAAGAAAGGACACTCAATATGAGACCTATTCAAAGATATTTGCAGAGGTGGAACTGATTTCCGATGTCTTAAAATGCACTCCCAGTTGACAGGTAGAGTGTAAATGTTCAGTAGTGAACAGCATTTGTAAAACTTCTGTCATGGTTGGCCTCAATGGCAGTGCTATCCAAAAGTCTGTCTGTTGGCTTGTTTACTTGGCTTGGTGTCCATCCTGGGGGAGAAACAAGGAGGGAAGGGAGGAAGCAGATAAAGTTCCTTCAGTGATCCTGTTTGAAGTATGTCAGAGCCTCCCTAACAGTGAATGCATTGGAAATCCACTCCAAATCCCTTTTGCTTGACACCTGAGTTTTTCTTTAGTTTCCTATAGTGACGTGATCTGATGTACTGAATGGGCCAAGCCTCTTGAATTCCTCATCTCTGCTTCTGCCAAGCAACTTTCTAGAGATTTCTCTGGGCTGTCCTAGCTTTGCAGTGAGTTGGGTTATGGTAATCAGAGTCAGGTCCCAAAACTGCCTCTCCATTGGCAGTTGAAGGCTCCCCGCTTGAGAAGAGGGACTGTGCAGAACGTCAGGTTCTCTGCAGGACAGGCCTGAAGCAGGGACATAGCCGGGGCTCTGAGAAGCATCCGTAACCTCTGTGCCTAGCTGCTTGGGGTCTGAAAACACTATTCGGTCTTAGCCCTGTGAAAGGTTGCACCAAGCATCTCAGTCCTTGCTCCTGTGGCCAAAGCCTGGCACGTGCAGGCACGGGAGGAGTTCAGGGGATGTGCCATCTGCCTGCTCCTCAGCCTCCATGCCCTCCTGCAGACCGAGGTAGGATGCACGCGCCCACCGGGTAGCGGGGCTGGGGCGAGGCACTTGCTGTCCCCGCTTCCCGTACAAGGCTGGCAGACGTTTCTTGTTTCCTGAAGCTCCGTGGCTCCTGCTGCCTGGGAAATCCACAGCGGCGGGGGAGGACTCATGGGCTACCGGGCTGGGAGCAGCTGCTGCTGCCAGGCGGAAGCACTCGGCTAGGCTTTCCTAGACAGCTTTGAATGGGAGCCAGGAGCCCTCTCTCTACGGGAGAAAATCCACGAGGTCAGGAAATACAGCAGCAGCTCCAGCTCCATGCTAGGGCTGTTGGCTTGGCACTCAGATTCCAGCCCTCCTCTTCCCAGACGGTGCTCCTGAATGGCTCCCGTCTTTGGCATCTTGCTCAGCAATTTGTTTGACTTCTCTGCATAGCTTTCTGGGGATCCAGCTGTTGGGAAGGATGCTGGGTACTGCAGAGGTGATAAATTTGGATTGGCAGGGAAAACACCAGACAGCGATCTAGGTCAGCCTTTAAGACTGCTGTTCCCGCTTAGTATAGGACTGGGAAGCTGTGCTTTTGTGTTCTCTTCTGTTATATTTTGGTCAGCTCTGTCTGGGCTCTGTGTTAGCTGCTGAGAAATGCAAACTTGTTCTTCCTCTTTTGGAAATTCTCACATCAGAAAAGGTTTTCACAACAATCGTCAGGCTGTATGTCTCCATCCAGTGAATCCCAATGCTAGAGTGTGATAACTTGGGGTGTCTGTTACCAGTCTCTCCGGCAGAAGCCCCTGCGCTTCTCTTCCCTGGCTCCGCTTTTTGGGAAAGCCAGAAACACTGTCTTTGGGTTGACTATTTCTTGAAGCAGACCATGTGGTGGTGTTCACAGGGCAGCAGGCACCAAGGAACAGCCACCCCCGTGTCCAGACCTGTGCACGCATCCAGGAGTGTGTTTCCTTGCTCTTCCTGTGTTCAGGAACAACAACTATGATGATTGTGATGGGGAGCTGTGTGGTGGTATTGGGTAAGTGCAGCCCTGGAATACCAGCGTCCAGCTCCATAACATTTAGCCCCATGGAAATCCCCACCTCCCCTGCAGCCTTTGGCCAAGTTCCCTCTCCTGTGGCATTACTATGGCTGTCAGGAGCAATAGTGCTAACTTTGGTAGCTGCTAGGTTGGGTCTTCAGTGGATTTCTTCACCTTCCTCTCCTGACACTTCTGGGAAACTGCTTTATAAGGCCGCGTTTGAACAAGGCTTTCTTCTTTTGCAAAATGGTCCTGGCGGCGTTGACCCTATGCCATGTTCTGCTGTCACTGTGATGGAGATCTGGGATGGTGCTTTTGCTTTGTTCTGGTGCAGCTTTAGATACCAATGGAGAGCAGGATTCAGCCTCTGGAGTGGCACTGCTGAATGGTGACCATGTCCTTGAACATGCTCTGAGCAGTTGGGTGTGTGCACTCCCTGTGGAGACCTTGTGTCATGGATCCTTTGGAAAAGGGCGTGAGCTCATCTGGACATTGATTTTAAGCACACGTTAATTCAAGGGAACATTGTCAGAAGCTCTCACATCCAGTGCTGTCCATCATTCCTCACAACTCATTCCACATTAAGACACGTTTTGCAGTGGTTGCATGAAACGGTAGGGCGAGCTGGCCTCAGCTCTGCAGTTGCAGAAGAGATGGTTGGGTACCATCCTCTGCAAGCTGCAGAATCTGTCCTGCCATTGCTGGTGCACAGAGTGGAGTGCAGAGCAGCGAGGAGCTAGCCAAGGCACCGGCATCCTCTAGGTCCAGTGAGAGCCAGTGAATGCTAAAGTTGCAGAGTTCTTGTATATAAACTGTCTGTGCCTTGCAGCAAGGGCATTTTTGTGTTTTGTGTGCATGCACTTCAGCTTGCTCAATGCTTCCTTGACCCCTAACTCATTAGAAGTTTTTATTGCAGATAAATTGTAACCAGGCACTTTCAGGAGGCCAGAACTTCCCATTCAAGTTAAAGAATGGCATTTATATCTGCAGTTTCAGTTGTCTCGTCCACTTGCACAACATACAAGATAAGTGGGGAGAAGGCTGCTACTATCAGAGTATCTGTAAGTGGGGAGCTGACTTTCAGACTTGCTCTTCAGCAAAACTACCTGGGAGCTGCTGCCAGAAGAAGGAATTGGGGAACTCTTGAACTGGAAACCTCCTTTGGCTTTTAGGGTCTGACCGCTGGATCGCAGCGCTCCTCAGGCTGGGCTCGGCCCTTTTTACCCTGGGAGGACACATGCCTCACCCCGCAGCCATCAGCTGCGCTGTGGCAGCCAGCAGGATTTGGAGTGGTTTGATCTATGTGCAGCAAAGGGAGTTGGAAAAAAAAGCTGCTGATCTTCATGTATTGAAATTGCAGACAAATGGCCTATGCAGTCTCTGTGGAAGAGTGAGGAATTAGACCTTACATTTCTCCCCATCCTCCTAAGAGAAACAAACACGCTTGCTTCAACTGCAGATACCAGGAGATGGATACTCCAGATGTGAGTGGTGGGGAGCAATACCTTTCCCCCCTCTTTTCAGCCTTCACCCACCTTTCATGGGTGCAGAGCAAGGAGGCATGGGGCTGTGTTCTGCTGGGGAGCCAGAGCTCGCAGCTCTGGGCTGGGGTTGTGATGTGAGGGTTTGCCTGTGCCTTGGCTGCCCCTCTGCTGTGCGGCATTGCACACTCCCCAACACTTGTCTGTCCCCAGCCTGGCTGGGGCTTCAGCTCTGCAGCACTCCCCCGAGCTCTGCCATGGTGGCAGGCTTGGTCCCTCACCTCCTGCCACTGGTTGGGCCAAGAGGCTGATGTAGCTGTGTGGGCTGGGGTCTCCTGGAAGACGCTCCCAAGCAGTGTCTTCCACTGAGGTAGACTCGAGGGAGAGGAGCGAAGAACTCATCTCACTCTTCTCCCCCCTGTACTGAATCTAGACTGTTCTCACTGCCTTAGCAAGTCCCACAGACCTGAGTGGTTGTATGGTTCCCCTTGAGCATCCTCATAGCAGCTGCTCCACCATCAGCACCCGCCGCAGAGCCTGGTTAGAGCAAGGTCATTTGTAGCCACTGAAAGCCTTTCTTTGCAGCTGCTGTGTATTTTTCAGATCTCTGCTCTGTATGAAAGATGGGAGCTAGTTGCAGAGTTTCTTTGGACCCTCCCGACACCTCTCTGTTTGGCTATGAAGCTGTTCTGCTCCAGGAGTGATCCCCTCCTGGGCCAGCAGAACTGGTGGAGACAGGCAGCCAACATTCATTCCTCAGTCCCCGTTTCAACCTGTGACCTTCCCTCAGGTTAATTGTCTCTTCCCATCGCAGAGATATGAGAAGCTCAGGGTGGGGATCTTTCTTGTCCCTGAGAAGTAATGTATGTGAGAAGTTTGTGTACGTGAAGATGTGCATTAATGGAGCAGAACCCTGTGCACACCGTTTATCAATGTGATCACTTAAAATAGATTATCTCTCATAGCCTTGCTTTCAACCTGCATCTCTTCCTTGGCCCCAAGAACAGAGACACATCAGACTTTTCTGAGAAGGCATGGACCTGAGGTATTCACGTTATTTGCACCTTATTTTCTCCCCACCTTTTCCACGATAGTTAGCTTCTCCAGCACCTTCAGCTTCTCCAGCAGTGGAGAATGGCACAGCATCGGTGTTGGACCAGAAGTCCTGCTTTGCATCATGTTTGTGTTTTGGTTGCTCTTTTGCAGCCATTTCCTTGCTTTTCCCTAAGATCCCGAATGCTGAGAAGGACATGATCTTTGTTTGTCTTCCTGCTACTGAGACAGCAGCTAAGAAAAGGGCTTTGGCAAAAGGTGGCTGTGTCTGACTGCTCCCAGCCTGAGTGGGTGATTGAACTGTCTGAGTGGTTTAAGGTTGCAATCAGATGGGGATTGAAGTCAGAAAGTTCTGGCCTACTTTAGATTAGATCTTTGCTGTGTTAGCAAATGCATCAGATGCAGACATGGGCTGGGTGCAGAGTGGCCGTTGCTGGTACACCGTGTACCAGCCGTCTGAACAAAAGCTCTTCTTTGCAGGAGATGAGGCAGCTTCTGCCGGTATTATCACGCTGTTAGACATCACCTGCCTGATCTGAAATACTGTGCTGCCAAAGCTTTGAGACAAGCGTGTGGCCTCTTTCTGAGCACTTTCGCACTGCTCAGTATGCTGTGCCCCTTCCTGGCTATTTGCTTTACCAGCAGAATGACTAGAGGTGGCCAGGAGTTGTGATTTTGACTTAATGTTTTTAAATGGGTCATATTAAAATTTGTCTACTGGGTTTTGAGCTGCTAGGAGTCCTGCTCTTCACAGCTTTTCCAAAAGCAGTTATTGTTGTTTCTTCTTTAATCTGAGAGATGCATCTCTTTGTGGGTTATCTCAGCGCCTGCTTTTGAGGAACGCGTGAAATACTGCTTGGATAAAGCCGGACAGGCGGCAGAGCTGCAGTGGAGATGTTGCGGTGACGGAAGGAGGCGACACGGGCGTGATCTCTGCCCCGTGGCCGCTGCCAGCCTCGCGCACGCTGGTAAGCCCTGGCAGGGGACACAGGCTGGAGGAGCCGCAGGTGGGATCCGCTGGGCCGGGAGCATCCGCGGAGCCCCTGAAATGCTTGCCACCTGGCTGCTAAGCTCACTCGCAGAGCTTTAAAAGCAAACAAGGAAGCGTGAGTGGCCCTTGCCGATGGGAAAAGTGGGCTGGCAGTGTGCAAGCAGCGCCCGGGGTGGCAAACAGCCGGAGGGGCCGTGGCTCGGCGCAGCGCAGCGCTGCTTTCTCCTCGGCTGGCTTTCCCCGCACGCACGGCGGATGGCAGCCGAGCAGTGTCTGACCCTGGGGTGACTTTCGGCAGGCGGGACTTGCAGCCCAGTGAGGGTGGATTGCTATTTAAACCTTCAGGGTTTTGTAATCTTCCTCTCGTAAGCGCTGAGTTAAAGTTCCTCTTTCTCAGTAGAAGGGGAGCAGAAATTTAAGGGAGTAGGGCAGAGAGGAGGGGGAGGGAATTTTCCCCCGCTGAAGTGTAACGGCAAGTACGCACTGCTGCCAGAGTTTGGTTTGCTCGTGCTGTCCGTAATGAGCGTTCCTAATTAGCTCTTTTCGTGGTAGCACCTTTCTCCCCTGTGGTGTATGCCAGCTTCATCCAGTGGGAGTAGGTGTGCTGTTTCTTCAGGACTGTCTTCTGCTGGGGAATAGGAAACGCTTCTGCGGTCCTTCTCCCTCTCGGCGTGCCTTTGCCACCCAGCGAGAGGCATTTTGGAGCTGGAGGACGGGCAGAGGATGTGGGTGTGTGGCTATCACAAACCTGCCCGGTGGGCAGACTGGATTTAGCTGCCCTGGAGGAGAAGACATTGAGCTAGCAGCTCATTTAGGGGGCTGGGACTTGTTACCTATTCTGCTGCTACGACCCCGTGTGTGTTGATGTCCAAACCGCTTTGGCCAAGGCTTTCAAACCTATCTAATGATTTTGGATCGACAGCTTGCAAATCGGAGACAGCACTAAGCACTCCTTGAAAACCAGACCTCTTCAAATTGGTTACCTCAGGGTTTACTTGGGATTTACCCTTTACCTCAGTTTTCTTATCTATAACATATATGTATCTTATATATTCCCTTGTGTCACTTGCAAGTTTGCATCCTGACTGTCAGGCTGAGGGATTGCACAGGGTCACGGGCTGGTCGTTGGGCACGTTTTCATATTCAGTTTGATTGATTTCTTTTCCCATTTTAGAGTAACCTTCATTACTGGCAGAGGGTATTAGGTTAAATAGCTCTGGATGCTGCAGTTCTTTGCTGTAATTTCAGACTTAAGTTTCATGTTTTAGGTGAGGTCATCACATGTTTGAGACCCCAGAGAATCGGATCATAAAAGGCAGTGGATCCTGGAGGCACAGTACGGCGTGACAGAATGAAACAAATGTAATTCTTTCTGGCCAGATTTCCAGGGTGGTCAGTGTACTGGATGGGGAGAATGAAAAAAGTCCTTCACCCTTGGGTCATCCCACCATTTCCATGTTTCTTGCCATGTTTAGCAGGGTGGTATGTCTGCGAGCTTGGGATGAGAGGCCAGGGCATTACTGGAGCAGAATACCTTGCAGCGAGAATTTCAAGGCTCTAGCAAAGTCCCATTAAAACTACACGCATCCCCAGTCTTTCTGCCTTTCCCAGCCACTGATTTGTGCTCCCTGCTCTCCTAATGTGGTGGCCGTGTTTCTCCTTGCAGGTTGGGGTGCTCCTGGAGGTCCTGAGTTGGGGTCGGCTAGAAGATGACTGAGTACAAGCTGGTGGTGGTGGGAGCTGGTGGCGTTGGGAAGAGCGCTTTGACGATACAGCTCATTCAGAACCATTTTGTCGATGAGTATGACCCCACGATAGAGGTAAGCGGCTCTGTCTGCGTGTTTTCCTATTGCTCTTTTTCACTTTGCTGCAAACCCAAAGTGTGGTCAGCTTGGTCTCAAGTTTGAACTTGAGCAGGGATGTTCCTCTGCTTTGCAAAGCTGTTCTGAGTTGCTGCGTGTGTGTTTGGAGGTCACAGTGACCGACTTGTGCCTCATGAGGAAGGACAGCAGTGTCTGCCGGAGAGAGATGGCGAGGGATGCAGCAGAAGCAGGCAGAGCCATGAGAGGCTGAGAGGCAGCACAAAACTCCTCCTTTCTGATGAGGCCGCGTAGGGAGGGGTTAAAGGTTTGGGACTGAAGAGCCATTTTGTGCCTGTGCTTCCATTTCTCCTCCTCTGAAATCAAAGTAAAGATACTGACTTCCTATGCACGATGTTTTGGGGTTTACTGATGAAATGGCTTTTGTCAGAGCTCGTTTGAATTACATACGTCCTGCAGTTTGAGTGAGACAGGTGAAGCAGTGTGGGTCAAGAGCCCAAGCAGAGCTGAAGAATGACGATTGTTTTTTTAAGAGATCCCCACATCTCTGCAGAGCAGGGAGCTCAGGGACTTTCTTCAGGCTGCCTAATACATGGGTATAGACTTGCTCTGCAATAGGAAAAATGACACTGCGGTTCTTTTCCGCAGCTTGCAGACTCTGTGAAATAGCTCAGGGAAAGACAAAATGGGGTGCTTTTCTGTTGTGTGCCCTGAGCTCTGGGCTCTCGTTCCACTTCAGAGCCCAGTGAGTGCATCCTCTAGTGGGAGGCGAGGAGCAGGGGGCTGTGCTGCAAGGCCCGGTTCTGCTCATTCTCCGTTGCAGGGAGCAAAAGATTAATGTACTTGAGTCTCGAGTCAGCGTGGATCTGTCTGTCTAGCTCAGTACCCCACCTGAGAAGCAGCCAAGGACCTGTGCTTCCGCAGGCTGTGCAGAAGAGGTTCAGTACTCAAAATCCAGTTTTCTGCATTGCAAGCGTAAGCAACAAAGATTTTTTTTTTACCTTTTAAAAGCACTCCATTCTCCAGCAGTTTTAATTGTCTCACTACTGCTAGCGAGATGCTAATTACCCACTGCATGATTTACACCTTGGTTTGGG
This sequence comes from Anseranas semipalmata, assembly GCA_013399115.1. Taxonomy (NCBI): domain Eukaryota; kingdom Metazoa; phylum Chordata; class Aves; order Anseriformes; family Anseranatidae; genus Anseranas; species Anseranas semipalmata. Next base: position 120,420 of record VXAA01002478.1, read on the forward strand.
GGAGATTTGGGCAGTACTGTGCTCACGGTGCAGCTCCTGGCCTGCTCTGTGTGAGGAATAAGTCCACCCTGGGAATGCAAATCACAGCTCTGTCACGCCTCTCAGACAATAACCTCCCTGTCTGCAGTCCTGGAGGATTCTCTACCAGATGTGTATAAATACAGCTGTGGTTACTGCAGTTATTATTATTATTATCACAATGCCTAAAAGGTCCCAGCTGAGGTCAGAAATCTATTCTGGTAGGTGTTGTATGTGCAGTCCCCACCCTGAAGAGCTTACAACTTAAATAAACAAGAGAGACAAGGCTTGGTATAAAGGCAGAAATAGTCTCATTATCCTACAGATGGGAAGGAGAAAAAGCACTTAATAGCACATGCTATTACGTCATTTGGCCAAGGTCACCTAGAAAGTCCGTAGCAGAGCCTGGAATTTGATTTAGGGCTCCTGAGTCTCAGTGCTGCACCTTGCATACAGACCCAGTTGCCTTCTTCCCCATCTCCTCTCCCCTCCCATGTTCTTCACCTGCATCGTATATGCAGTGTTAAAAGCACAGAAGAGTACAGCTCGTGGGGAGATTGAGGAGAGGCTTCGCTGTGGTGGTGCCTCACAGGGTCACTCACACACATGTGAACTGCCCTGCTCCTTGTGCCCGGCATGCACAGGTGCCTACTCAGGGAGCTAACAACTTCAAAGGATAGGAGGGAAATATTAACTCTGCGGGCTGATGTGGCTTTTCACCTACCTGGGCACATAGAAGAGCTGTATCAGGAGTTAGTATCTGCTGGTTTTAGTTGCTGGTCAGTTTGAGCACTTGAAAAATCAATTCTCTGTGGTGAACACACTTGTATTTGTCCAAGATTGACATCGTTTCTGCATTTGGAAATTCTCGTAGCCCCCAAACATTGTTTCTAAACAAGCAAGCTCACGTAGAAATCACTAACTTCTATGCAGACAAGAGAGCCTACTATTTTATTTTCCTGTCTGTGACTGCTGCAAGTCATTTCAGTCCGCTCAGTTCATGTTTTTGTGCTCCCTCCTCCCTCCTGCTTCCTCCCCGTGCTGGTGCCGACGCTGCGGATTTACGGTCCTGGCCTCCAAGGGCTGGACCCCTCCGAAGGAGGGTGGGACGTGACCAGCTCTGCCTTCCTGTGCGGTTTTCTGTACAGCAAGAATTACACACCCTCAGCCTGGGGTGGGACCGTTGTTTCAGCGGCTCCATCGCTTTCTTAGAAATCTGTGCCAGGTCGTTTTCGGCAAAGGAGCTGCAGATGGAGGGCCACCCCCCTGGGGAGACGTCTGCATTGAGGGGTCGGGGAGCGGCACTGGTGGATGTTGGGCTGGGAGAGGTGAAAAGGTCCCTCTCTTCCCTCGGACCTCAGGGTGGGCAGATGCAGCTCTGACCCAGTGACACGTTGGGATTCGGCCTCCGTTTTTCGTCTCCAGCCGTCTGCCCGCTCTATGTACCCCGCAGGGAATTTTGTCCATGTAAACACACAGCGGGAATGTAAACCTTGCATGGCATTTCACAGCACACCCTGCTGCTCTCCGCCCTGCAGACCAGCACCCTCCTGCAGGGCTCCCTGCCGGCAGCGTCGTGAAATCCTTCATTCTTTGCAGGTACCACCGAACCTCTGATGCTCTTGCTGCTACAGTAATGCAGAGGGGACGCACTCAGCAGAGTGGGGAAGGCTCCTGACAGCTCTTAATGCTTATCTGCTGCTCTCCCCCATACCAGCTCAGCTCATCTGCCCCCTCTTCTTGCAGCAAGCATGATCCTCAGTTTAGTGCAGGTTGTGCTTTGTTTTATGGGGATTTAGGATGCACAGAGAGTTAGTTACCTGCCAGTGATCTGAAGGTGACCAACAAACCATCCTCCCATGACTAAGCTTCTTTGGATCGTGCCCAGGAGCTGACTGTTCAGCTGGCTAACAAACAGCGCAGCAACGCTGAAGTGAGCAGGTTGAAAGAAAAAGAGTATACGTGCATGGAGCAAAGGCTGTGCTAACGTTCAGGTTGCTTAAACCAAGTGCAGGCGGTGCTTGAAGGGGCGGCATGCACAGGGGTGCCCGGGGCAGGAGGGGTGCGTGCTTTGTGCTCCGGCTGGGGGAGCAGGTGATGGGGCAGAGACCCCCACTGCACGTCTGCATCCCCAGCCAGCTCAGCTCAGCCTCAGCCAGCGACAGGCAGAGAAGTTGCCTCTTTTGCCCCCGGGATTCATCCCACATGAAATAGGAGGGATGGGAAGAGGAGAAGCGGCAGGCAGGGCTAGGGCAGGGCTGAGCTGCAGGGGAAGGAGGTGTTGCAAGCAGGGGGGTGGGAGGAGTGAGGACATGCAGACCCAGCAGGGAGCGAGCTGGCTGCAGGAAGGGCTGCGGGGAGGCTGGGAGACGTGCCTGTGCACCCTGCTGGCACAAGGCCGCCTTGTTTGGTGCAGTTCTCTGGGAGTGGGGCTGTGCACCAGCAAGGTGAAGAAGGGGTCTCTGCTCAGCTTCCCCTCCCCAGCACAGTCTCTTTGCCTAGAAGCAATGGCAAGTCTTTGGTGCACAACCTGCCTCCCGTCTGAGTGGTCTTCGGTGCCATTCCCCACTGCACAGGGACCCTCCCGCCTGTTCCTCCCCAGCACACCACATCCTATAGCTGAAACTGAGTCTGGCTCCCACGGGCACACCCTCTTTTCAAGCCTTAAGGCCTTTCTTTCATGAACGGGAGGGCCAAAGCACTGATGCAATGTCTGCCCAGCCCAGGGTCTGCAGCTGGCAGTGTCCCATAGCGGACAAGCGGGGAATGAGTAAAATGCCAGACTGTGTTGAGAAATCCTTTGGTTTGCCTTCCAGCTTTTAGCAATCAGCTGGTAACAGACTCCCTTAGCCTCAGGTTGTATCCTGACCATAGCAAATAACAAATGTCCCTGGCCTGGTCCCCTGGCACATGTGGGGTGCTGGGCTGGGCGCTTGGGCTGGGGACCGGCTGCTCGCAGCCCCGCTGGTGCGGTCCTTCTGCTGCGCTGCAGCGAGTGGGCCGGCGGGGTCAGCAGCGATGTCCTGGCCATCCCCCTCCTCCCGCAGACAGCCCCAAGCGTCCTCTCCCGAGTGCCTGCAATTCCTGGCTTGTGTGTTAACGTCGCCGGAGAGCCATGATCATTTAAATCAGTCTTGCCAGCTGCTGGGAGAGAATCTGTCTGGGATCCCAAGTCAGAGCCTAGAGATGCTGCTTGCTATGCGGTGGGGATGGCAGGGTTTATTTCTGTCACCCGGCACTTCTTGTTCCAGCTGGGCAGTCTGGCCTCTTTCTGTTGTGCAAGAAGATGGAGTAAGATGTCAGGGGCCGCTCTGAGCTGGAAGGTGGCTGAGGAGCAGGATGGTGCTGGCATCTCAGCACGCGTGCTTGCACAGAGGGGCCGTGCCGTGCGGGATGTGGTGCGATGCAGGATGTGGTAGCAGCTACCTGCACCCCGGCAGCTGAATGGCCTGGCAGCCAGGCAGAGGAAGAGGCACAAGCTGGGATGGCTGTGAGGCAGGGAGCGACAGTGGGAAGCGAGGCACAGCCCTGAGCATCCGTGGGGTTCGGTCGGAGCTGGACACAACGTGAGGGTGGGGAGAGTCAGTCTTCCTTTACAGCGACCCAGGGGTGAGAGGCATTCCCCCCGCAGCACCCGAGCACTGCAGAGCATCTTCAGCGAGACTGCACAACTCTTGCTTGCTGTTAATGTCTTTGCTGTGTTAGTGAGCTGGCTGGCCTCGTGGCGTTCCACGGTCTGTGTTAGGGTTGATGACCAGAGCAAGGATGTCAGATCACTTCTCCAGAGGTGTGCTGTCTGGATGCGAGACCTTCTGTAACTGGGGACTTCGCAATTAAACGTGAACATGTGTACTGAGGGACTCGTCCTCTGGATGCAAGCCAGGGCGCTGGGATGGGAAGGAGTGATGGAGGATGTGTGTGAGAGCAGACAAACACGCACAGTCTGCCCTCCCCAGCGCTGCCCTGCTCTGAGGAGGCTTTAAATGGCAGCAAAGATAGTGTTTAATTACGGACAGGCTAATGAAAATTGCATAGTGAGCTCCCTGATCCTAGCACTGCTGAGGCTTCCTGTGTAGATAGAAGCGTGGCAGCAAAGGATGGGGATAACGGCAGCCATGGAAAACATGCCCCGGGTCTGACTGATGGCACCGCTGCAGAGGTGAGAACGAGGGTGAGACAACTTCAGGTGAGCGGCAGAGCCACCAGCCCGGAGCAGAGCTGGCACCTGGGTGCCATCTGCCTGTGTCCCTGCGATGCGCTGGCCCGGAGCCGCAGACCGAGAGCCCGGCGGTGGAAACTGTGCTCTTCACTTCGCACCAGGGAGGCTCCGGATACATTATCGATTAGAAACGTGAGCGCATCCCTGCAGGGCAGCCTGCTGGTTGCCTCCAGAGTGGCTGGCGGGAAGCCCGGCCATCACTCATTGCTGCTGCTCCCCTTGGGTTAGCAGCCCTGCCTCAGCCGTCCTCTGCTTTTTGGGAGGAACCACTGGGAAGGTCACAGCGGAGCAGATCTCATCTCGTCTGATCTCATGGCTCTCTCTGCAAGGTGAAGAAAGGCTTTAATTAGTCCCGGTAGCTGGCGTTTGTATAGTAATGAACAAAAGGGTGGAGTCCGTGCTGGCCTTGTTCCCTTTCTGCACCGCTGCTGGTCCCGTCAGTGACCTTTGCTGTGTCTACTGTTTGTCTGCAGGCCTATTTTTCAGGGGCAAAGCTCATCTGATAACATTGTTGGGGTCGTTGGAAGAGCAGCAGAGGTTGGAATTTGTTTTAAGCTGAAACTGTAGCCTCTGCAAGTGGCTGCAGAAGGCAAAGCTCTATAATTGCTCTATCACAGACTCACACCTGCGTATTTTTCATGTTTTCAGTTTTGGCCTCCTTCTCTGGCTGAGAGTTGAGACAACCGTGCTGGACCTGGGGCAGGGCTGTCAGAGACACACACGGGCTACCCCGGGATCCCTTGTGTTGAGGCTGGGCAAGGAGGAGAGGCGTGGTGGGAAGGAGCAGTGCTTCTGAGAAGCCTGTGTTTAAAATGAAACCTTTTGAGGGAGACCCTGGGAGAATGCTCTCGGTGATTTCCAGGTCTCACATGTGCGATAAGTTGTAATCATCTCCACTGCAGGGAATATGAACAACTTCAAAGGGCCTTCATGGATATTCCTTACCTTTCCCAGAGCCCCTCTGGGCAGAGACTGGTTGTGGGAAACACCCTCCTCACGGCCTGATTTTTTTTGTGTGTGTGTGAGTGACTACAGAAGATTAACCATCAAGCCCAATTTGCAGCCTCACTGGTGGCGATTGCCTCTGGTGCCTGATCTGTGTCAGGGATGCCAGATTTCCAGCTGATATTAAACACCTTCCAGCCCTGCAGATCACAGCTGGTGGCTGGAAAGGCTGGCTGCTGGGAGCCTCTCTTTGTGTCCCCTTTCAGCATCTCTGTACAGGACTCACCGCCTGGAGGTGGAGGGCCGGATGCTGGAAGCCTTCCCAGCACCCAGCCCTGCTGCCGGCTCACTAGCAGGATGGGTTTTACAGAAAGGGTTTGCCAGGAGAGTCTTTGGCAGAGATGCTCTGGGTTAATCCTCTGGGGGAAGCAACAGACTCCTCATGCCTCCTAGGGCACTGGGGACGAGTCGGGACAAGAGGCTATAGGATGGATCACGCCAGGCAGAGCACGCCTGGGAGCGGTGGCTGCCCGGGATGATCTGCCAGGTCTCTTCTGCCTCCCCTTTAGCAGTGACAGTTTGGGGAAAGGCTGTTCCTGAGCCTGCAGGGTGGGCATGAAGTGAGGCATCGGTGATAACTTCCCGTGGGCTCCTGGCACACTCACCCTTGTGCCCTGTTGACCCATTTGCCCACCTGGCCATGGCTGCAGGAGGCGAGCGAACCACCAACCCTTGCAGCTCTCTCTGCCAGGCTTCCCGGGCAGGGCAGCATTGGCAGGGATTAGCTAAGACTAAATAAAGTTAGGAAAATAGTCTTCTAGGGCTATGTGGTGCAGTAGTGACAAAGCTGCCCCTTGTCTGCCAGAGACAGGGCTGGGAATGGGCAGAGCAGGCCAGGGCTGTGTTCTCCATGGCTCTGCCAGAGGAGGGGGAACCTGCTCAGCTGCTCCCTTTATTCATTTTTTTTCTGTTTTCCTCCCTCTCCTTTTCCCTCCCATTTTTGAAATGGATCAAGTCAGTTATTTAATGGCAGCTAAGCCCAGGCCATGGGGTGGCAGGAGTCAAGCCTGGGGTGCATAGTGGGGTTAGACCTTCCCGTGCTTGCTCTCCCTTAACACTCCTGTCTGACTTTCTCTCTGTCTGTCCCCTGGCAGGATTCCTACAGAAAACAAGTCGTCATTGATGGAGAGACCTGTTTGCTAGACATCTTGGATACAGCAGGGCAAGAGGAGTACAGTGCCATGCGAGACCAGTATATGAGAACAGGGGAGGGATTCCTGTGCGTCTTCGCTATTAACAACACCAAGTCCTTTGAGGATATCCACCAGTACAGGTGAGCGTCCTGGGAAGGCCCTGTCCCTCTTGCTCTGCGCAAAGGGGAGGCCTTGCCACTGCACCGTCCTGCCCTCCCTTTTAGATCAGGCCCTGCGGTGGAAGCGCTGGCTGCCAGCAAAGACAATTAGCTCAAGTGGCCATTCCCCAGGGAAGAGACGGAGCAGACGGCTAATGTCAGTGACTCCAATAAAACCCATCCGAAGGGATTGCTTGTGGCCTTTGGGGACTCGGTAATGTAATGTTTAAGTGTTTATGGTAACTAAAGGGAGAGCTGATCCTTTACGACCCCCTCCCTTCCCTCCCTAATTAATGGAATTGCTTTGTTAGTGAAATCGATCTCAGCAACTTCTGCTGTGCCGGGAGCTGGGAGAGGAGGCTGGGAAAGGCAGGCAGGGCTGCTCCACCCGTCTGCTGTTCTGCCGGCCGCAGGCACGCAGGGAGAGGCAGTCCCAGCCCGGCTGAGCCGACCAGAGCAGGCAGCGAGCAGGGGGCGAGTCGGAGCCAGGGCAGTGGCAGAGCAAGGAGCAGGTCCCGGCATGGTCTTCTGCTCCCTGCTTCACCCAGGGTACCCATGCCACCTCCCCCTGTGCTGCCTTCACCCTGTGGAGCTGAAGGGCCAAGGAGAATAAACCACATGCATGGAATCACAGGATGGTTGAGGTGGGAAGAGACCTCTGGGTCCATCTGGTCCAACCCCTGCTCAAGCAGGGACACCCAGAGCTGGTTGCCCAGGACCAGGTCCAGGCAGCTTTTGAAGATGACCAAGGAGGGAGACTCCACAGCCTCTCTGGACAACCTGTGCCAGTGCTCTATCACCCGCACAGTAGAGGAGTGCTTCCTGATGTTTAGAGGGAACCTCTTGTGTTGCAGTTTGTGCCCATTGCCCCTTGAAAATGCAGCGGGGGTATTCCCTGCTCACCATGCAGGCAGCAAGTGTTAGCTCAGGGAGGTACTCGTCACACTGTCTTGCTGCCTTATGCCTTTTTGAGGACTTGTCTGGGACAGGAGACACTTGTAGAGCATGCAAGAGATGGCTTGCTGGCAAGCAGCCTGTCCGCTCCAAGGAGCTGTTTGAAAACATGCCTCCCAGGCTGCAACGCAGCCTGTCCCTGGTCCATCCCTGCCTGCCAAAGGACCGTGTGCCCCAGCCCCTCATCAAGTTAAGCCTGCCAGCAGCTCTGCAAACATGTGGCAGCCCATTTCACCCCACCGATCACCCAGAGCCCAGCCCAGCCCTAATTTGCATCAGCCCCTGCTAATCCAGTCCTGCCTTGACTCGTGCCTGGAGCCAGCCCAAGGGGCTTTTGAGAGCAGGTAGGAAGTGACTCATTCCAGCTTCCTCCCGTTCCTGCCCAGCTCCCTGCCACCTGAGCTGGCCCAGAGCGGCCCTGCCCGCTGCCAGGAGCAGCCCGGATGAACGGCAGAGGTGGGGAGAACAAGGGATTCCCAGTGTCTCATCCGGAGTGGTGATGTGGGTTGCTTTGTACTTAGGTCATAAATCTGCTTCCTGACTACGGGGAAAACCAGGGGAGAAAGTCACTTCTCTGGAAAACCTGAGTGGTGATCCTGATGATCCATCCAGAAGCAGTGGACAGACCCTGGAGACCAGGGGCTATGCTCAGTGGCTTGCCTTCTGCACAGAGGGGTGGCTCAGTGGGATCGGGCGTTCGGGTACCTCTGGGCAGCTGCTCAGCAGCAGTTGTGCCGTGCTGCGAACACGGCTCCCAGATAATCTCATAGCTCCCAGCGCAGGCATGGCCCTTCCTTACTCTGTAGTAAGAGCTGGTGACACGTCTCAGTCTTCAGCTAACAGGCGTGTTCACTGCAGTAACAGTATATGGTAGACTAATTTGGCTTGTTTTAGCTGAACCATAGGACAAAGGATGGGATTTTCCTAAGGCACCTGAGGGATTCAGTAGCATTCATCCCACTGCCTTGTGCTGGGGCTGGTGCCTGTGAATCACTCACAGGATGGCTTGATTTCAAGCCCCGGTTTTAATCATGATGTAAATCACTGGCTTTAATCTCGTTTCACATGGGCTCTTTGCATTTGCACTTTTAAAATAATTTTCCCCAGAGAAATGCTCATTCTCACTGGTTAGGAACCATTAGGAGGTATCTCTTTTCAGCTAAGTGTAGCCTGTGCACTAAATTTAGTGCTTGGGTCTGCTGATCGGGATGTTACATTGAACATTTAAGTGGCTTTATGGCATATCTGACATATATTCAGACATCATTTCTGTGTTCTACTAAATTAAAAAAAGATGATTGATTTTTTTGTGTGTGATGTATGTCCATGTATTGGATGGGAATTTGAATTCAAAGAAAATGCAGAAACCAGCATTTTAAAAAATGCTTTTGTTAGTTAAAAAAAAAAAACAAACACGTTAATTGTTCTGGATACATGAGCAAAAAAAAAGCTGTTTTTCATCCGAAGTTAAATGATTTATTAAACAAAGGAAGTTATTATCTGTCATAAGGGAATTGTGTGGATTGTTTGTGGTCATAATGGCCTTTAAGATTTTAGAAGTAGTAGATCTCGTCCTCGCCCACCTAGTTTTAAATCAGAGGTTGGAATGGAGAAGCAAGCATTACTGCATTTTTGGTTCCCAGTTGGTTTCTCAACTTTGAGTGAACTGAACTAAGCTGAAATGAAGCAAATACTGTCTGTGCATCTGCAGAAAAGTCTACAGCTGCCAAATGCTGGTTTATCAGCTCAGCAAAGTCTGGTTGCAGGTGTTTTTCTAGTGACTCTTACCCATTCCGGGGGATTACTTGACCTAAAATGTTGGAAGTATACAGGTAGCTGCTTAGGTATTCATTTTTATTTAGCTCATGCCTTATTAGGAGGATGTGATAAGCTTATGTCTTGATATAGATTGCCATAATTTCAAACTGAATTTTGTAAACAGTTGCATTTAAAGAGCAGAAGTGTGTTTAGTTTTCATTTCCAAAAGTGCCCTAGCTATTTTGCTGCTGTTTACTTGCTTACATGCTATGGTCATGTACGTACTTCTGAAAGCCCTGCACGAGGCACTTTGTAGCAGGGAAGTGTAGCGGTTGCTCTTGATGAAGAAGCGACCATGCTGGTGGGGAGTGCTCTGGAGCTGCCTGCTGGTGCCTTTTCTCCCTTCACTTTGGCATCTCTTACTCTTGCAGGGAGCAGATCAAGAGGGTGAAGGACTCCGATGATGTTCCCATGGTGCTGGTGGGGAATAAATGTGACCTGCCAGCCCGGACAGTGGAGACCCGGCAAGCACAGGACCTGGCCCGGAGTTACGGGATCCCCTACATAGAAACGTCGGCCAAAACCAGACAGGTAGGAGGAGGGACAGCTTTACACAGGCCAGTGCCCCCTGCCAAAATCTTCCCTTTCCTCCCTCTTCCCCTCTTCCTTCCCATAACCCAAGAGCCATACTGCAGGGCTGGACTCCACAGCCAGGGTTGGTGCCCGCCTGTGGTGGGTGCTCTGTGGGGAAGGTCTCGCTGAGTTGCATGGTGTGGGGCACTGGGGCTTTTTGGCCTGTGAATTGGGAATGTTGCCAGCAGTCCCAGGGCTGGGGGAGGTGGGTCGGTGTCTGGGGGAAACACAGCATTCAAGGTGGGACTGCAGCCCGTGAGTATCAGGAAAGCCAGCTGATCAAGTTATAAAGCCTTCCCCTCCCATCTCCTCCTCTTCTGGGTGTTTGTAGCTTTGTTGGGGCTATGACAGTTGCCTCCACTGGCAGAGGGTGATCCTTCCCTCCAGCTCCCCTGCCTCGCGTGCGAAGGGGCAGCAGGAGATGGCGTGGATCTGCCAGCAGCCTTCCTGACGGACAGAGGCAGGACTGATGCGCAGCCGTGTTGACAGGGCTGTGTGCTCGGGCTGTCAGGCAAGCAGCGCTCCAGCTGCTCATTACCCAGCGTGCTGTAAGTCTCTCTGACAGCTTTGAAGTGGCAGCAAGCAGGGAAGGGAGTGTGAATTAGAGCAAGCCAGCATGGGCACTGATTTACCACCGTCAAGATGCTAGGAATGAAGCTGCCAGAAAGCCTAGCTCCCGAGCCGGCTGCAGCCTTACCTTGTATGCAAGCTATGATTGATGGCCTGAGGAGTCTGTTCAGTGATGGCACCGAGGAAATAAATTCATGCGGCAGGATCCCCAGCCCGGCCCCAGGCTGCTGCCTCTGTCTCAGGCACTCATCTGCATGGAGCAGGGTGCCCGAGAAGCGCAGAATGGCAGTGTGCGCTTTGGTCTCTGCGTGCCTTGCAGACAGATCTGTGCAGGGGCTGGTGTTAGCTGCTTCCTCAAGGCTAAATGCTCCATCAGGGTGTTCCCCTCCCTATCAGGGCTCAAGCTTCCAATCCGGAGAAGATTCATGCTCAGGCAGCAGTAAAAGGGAAGATGACTTTGCTAGGTAAGCTCATGAGTCGGCCTCTAGATGTCTTCCCCACCACTGCAGTATCAGGAGCTCTGGTTGATAGTACCTGCTGAGGAGGGAGTGTTGATCTGAGCCCTTGGGATGGCCCAGTTTCTGAGCACCAGCCTTGCTGGAAAGATAGAGGAAGCTCAGACACGTTGCAGAGCCAGGGGAACCCCATGCGAGCCTGGGCAGCAGTTGTGAAGCAGCACAGTGGTTTTTCCATCCTCCCTGGGTATTTGTTCTGCAGGCAGTCATGGTGATAGAGGACTCAATATGCATGTGTGTGAGACCTGTCTGAGCCCACACCAGGGCTGTGTGTCACTAGGGAGCTGAGATGCTTTCTTGTAGGCAGTGCAGCATCTGTCCCTGGTTACAGCTTGTGCAAATTGACTCAAACCAGTTTCTCCTTTTCCTCTATTTTGTCCAGAAACAGGGGGACAGGGGAGGTCTAAAGGACTATGGAGGCTGCCCACATTTTATGGTCTTAAATGGCTATTGCCTTCTCAGGGCTTCCTTCACAGCTCTGGAGGAAGCTTATATTCACTGCAGATCAGCTAAGCTCGGGGGACCTGGTTAACCTCACCACGGTCTATGCTGGCAGCTGACAGGCAGCATGTGCCAGGGCTGGTAAGACAATATGGGGCTTCCAGAACACAAAGGTGGAAGGGGCAGCTGATACCTTTAGTCACCTAGTGGTGGTTTTTCTCTTGGATGGCAGACCTCATTCAGGCTGCCAAAAGCTGGTTAGTCACAAGGAATCCTCAGCCTTGCAGTTGCTCATTCAGTCTTGCTCACTGTTTGGGGGCCATGCTAGGATTCCTGTGTGTCATCTTGGCTTAGTTTCATGCCTTTAACTTGGCAGTCTGCACTGCTTGAAGACAGTGCTGGGGGCTCCTGGCTGGTGGGCAGACCCATCTCTTCTCTCCACAGTCCTCTCAGAGTAGGCAGCCACTTCAAGCGAAATGTGTTTCTTCCAGGGTGTTGAAGATGCCTTCTATACCTTAGTGCGGGAGATCCGTCAGCATAAACTGCGCAAGCTGAATCCGCCAGATGAGAGCGGCCCTGGCTGCATGAACTGTAAATGTGTGATATCGTGACTATGGTGAGTTTTGGAAGCAGGAGGTGGGGTGCAGTGGGGGTATACGGGAAGCAGGGCAGGGGTACTCATCTGCAAACAGATGCATCAGAAACAATTTCAGTGACGGCTATTTTTTAATTAAAGAGATTTCTGACTGAAATAGCATCTTCTGTCAAAACATAGGTAAGTCAAAATTTCCCACTTTCCTCAGGAAATGTGTGGGAGGAAAGGGTTGTTTATTTTTTCCCCTCATTCAGCAGAACAAAATTCTACAGAGCACTGAAAAAAATACACGTTTTATCATGCTTTCCCCAGGAAAGCTCCTTCTCTTGCTGACCCTCTGAAAGCAGAGTGAAGCTGGTATTCAAGGTGTGCAGCTCACTGTGTGTTCACCAGACTGACCCTAGAATAGCTTACATGAAGAACTGTGTGAGCACATTGCCTCCTAAAGCACTTGCGTAAATTGCATTGTTCTGAAGCTTCAGAGCAGATACATCTGACTGTGAAAGTCCTCTGTTCCTCAGAAGAGTTTTCCCATTAGATATATCCCCAGGGATATTTGAAACTGATGCAATGCTGAGAATTAGCCATAAGGGGGCTGTTTTGCTTTTATAAATTGTGCGTGTTGGAGCCAAAAAGAGTGTTCTTCAGATTGTCTATATTTGCTTGGCTATTTTTCTTTCCTTTCCTTGTTTTTTTTTTGTTGTTGTTGTTGTTGTTGTTTGTTTGTTTTTAATGATGAGTGTATTTAAGTCATTGCAATCCTGTTGGATAGCAGAATTCTGTAGCAGAGGAGGGAGAGGCAATTGGGACTGAGTGCACCAGGGAGATGTATGTGTAAGGGACATCTAGGGATTGTGTCCCCAGGGTTGGGGATTGTAAGAAAAGCCTGCATGGCCATTGCCCTGGGTGTGATGTCTTTTGCGGAGTCTCCCAAACACCCTGCCTGGCCCTTCATCCCTTTACACAACTGCTGGAGTCCTAAAGAGAAAGGCCGTGTTACGCAGAGACTGTGCTCGGAGGGTCCAGCTGAACGTGGAGGTGGGCAGCTGGTTTTCCTCTGTTGCTTTTTGAGGCAAAGGCCGTGAGTGCAGCAGAGCTTTTCCCGAAAAAAGCAGCGCTGGCAGCGGTTGCTTCCTCTGAGCAAGAGCACAGCCGAGCACCGCACCCCTCTGCTCCCCGCTGAGGAGCGCGCGGGCCCTGGGCGAGCCAGCCGAGGTCTCCGGGGGCTGAGCCGTCCGCCGTGCCTAGCACACTTATCGCTGCTGAGAGAGGTTTCCAGATGTTCAGATCATCCAGATGTTCGGTGGCGTTTCCTCCGGATGGGGATGTGAGCGCGGGGCTCGTTTCCTGCTCTGGCTCACAGCTGACAGCGCATGGGGAAGTGCAGGCTGGGCTGAGGCTGCCGCCCCCCTTGCAGGGACTGCCAAGAGGTAGTTCCTGTCACCACCAGGGTGACCAGCACCAGCATTGCCTTCAAAAAGAGGGGCTGGCCGTGGGAAGGAGGGTTTTGGAAACACTGCCCTCTGCTAAGAGAGCACCCTGTGTTACCCATGTCTTTTTCTGCTGCCCGGGCGCGGGTGGCTCACAGGGGGGCTGAGGAGGAGAGCCTGTCTCCTCTCTGTGGCACTGCGATGTAAATACAGCCCCGCGCAGAATCCTGAGATGCTTCCATGAATTGCACAACCCATGACAGCTCCCTCACGGCGGGCAGGAGAGAAAGCTTGAGACTGGAAGAATAAAAGGAGAACACTGTGCTGCCGCGGCTCCTGCTGTACAGGCAAAGGGCTATGTGCAGTCCTTTTCTTAGGGCAGTGCAGCCCCAGGAGGTGACTCCAGCAAACAGGCAGCGTCAGAAACTGGACACCAGGCATGCCAGCTCATGTTGGCTGTAGTGGCCAGCTAAGGACAAGAGCAGAGAAGGAGGAACATCAGGATGTGAGAGGAGAGGCTGCGTGTGTGGCCGGGGAGCTCAGAGATTTGGCTCCTTGCCCTGCTGTGGACTCGCTTCACGGTTCCCATCTTCCCTGGGGGAGGGAGAAGGAGATCACCAGGCGGTGCCTCTTCCCACAGCAGGGCAGAGGGTCTGGTGAGATGCTCGAGCCTCATCCGCTATACCACGGAGCATTTGTTTGTTCCCTTCAGCACATGTGCAGATGCTTTCCTGGGCCAGGTCCACACTTTCAAAACCGGTGTAGCTCCCTGGGCACTAGCAAGGTTGTCCCAAGAAGTGAGGGAAGGTAGTGGAAACAGCTGCTGCTGGTTCTGAGAGCAAGTGGGTACTAATTAGTGTCCTCCCTCTTCTTGTTTCAGCTGACTGGACCGTGACTTGGAGAGGTTTCCACTGTGCAGAGCGCAAGGAAAGAGGTGAAGCGAAAGAAGAAACAAATGGATTCAGGGGAGGAGAATAGGGGGAGGGGGAGAGGAAGAGGAGGAGGAGGAAGAGGATGGGGGGAGCATGAGCCCCTCCAAGGACTATCTCGCACTTCACCCAGGCCTGCAGGAAATGACTTTTTTTTCTGTCCCCATCCCCTCCTCCTTTGGCCTCCTCCCACCCTGGCAACTGTACAAAGCCACAGATTGAATCACAGTAAATTATTATTTGATGGTCTCGACAAACCGTCTTGATGGCTGTGTCCTGCTTCCAGAGCTTGCTGCCAATGGTGTCTCTGTGAGGATTGTTTGGGGAACGGGGTGAGGATGGGAGGGCACGTGTGGCTGGAGCAGGAGGGGAGATGCTCAGATTTCCTCTCTCAGCAGACCATGATGATCACGTTGTAGTCTGTGAAGGCGGTAGGGGCGTGCCGGGGGATTTAAATGTGGGTTTGAGGAAGAACCCAGCTGAGTAGCTCTGGAGCCCACATGTTGTCTGCTGGAGACTAGTGCTGTTTGGAGAGGTCTTGAGGTGGATAAAGATTGCCTTTTGGCCTCTGCGGGCAGAAACTTGTGAAGACGTCCCCCAGCGCGGCCCCAGGCAGTGCTGCCAGACAGCTGGTCAGAGAGAGGACACGGAGGTGGCTGCTTTGCCCTGCAGGCTTGGTGGCTTTCTGAGGGGGTGGTAGGATACCTAGATAAGCAGCTATGTGGAACAAATCCCAGTGCTTCGATTGCACTGGGCCTTGCAAATGCTCACTCCCAAGGATTTGTCCTTCAGAGAAGAGCTGTCTTTGCTGCGAGTTGTCGTTGTTACCCCCTTCCCCACACGTGTGCTTTCTTAGGCAGAGCCCAACCGAAACACTGCTGGCCCCCAAGTTTTGGCCAGGTGGAAGAGTGTAACCAGCCTGAGCCTGTCCTCGGCGCTCCCCCGGGTGCTTTGCCTTTGACCTAGTCTGTGTGAGATTTTTATGAGCTCAGATGTGATGCCTGGAAGGGAAGGAGCATCAGGGAGGAGATCTGAGAGCTATGTTCACCTAAGCTGGTGCCAGTTTGGTGCTTCCTTGATTTATCTTCCCTGAGCGGCTTTTCAAGCAGGGCAGGCGGGGAGGGGAGCTTTTTTCTCTCCACAGCTTTGTACAGTAGTGTAGGGTGAGCAGGGCTTGGAGAGGAAAGCAACGACTGACCCGAGACAATATGCTTATCTGCTTTCAGCAGCCTCCGAGCCACGGCCTTTTCCAGCAGCAGGCAGCTCTCTTTCAGGCACAAGAGTTCCCAAGTGCTTATGTGCTCTGGAGGCAGAATTAGCCTTTCTGCTCCCCTCCAGCACCTCGCTAACACTACCACCTGCTTAGCATATATGCCTTGGGCTGCTCCTGTCTGTCAGCAGTGTGTAATGGTATGCAAAGCCTTCTCTGTCACTTGCATGGCTGAATTGGACGTGAGCACGTAGCAAAAGGGCTCTCCGGCACTGCTGACAGCAGTCAGGGTGCCCAACAACTATTAGCTAAGACTGAAGGATTCAGACTTTCAGTCCTCAGATATGGAGTGGGTAAGAGTGTTCTGGACTGGAGTTAAGTCCATTGGGAAGGCCTCCAGCAACTCACTGAGGAGATCGTTATATTCCTTTCTTGAAATAGTTGTTTTTTTCCATCAGTGGCTCTCCTGTTCCCCCGTCCTGCTGCCCTCCTGCCTCGCCTGCTCCATGACAGCACAGCTGCCCATGGCAGAGCTGGGTGTGTTGCTGCATCGCTCTCGGGCGTGCCTTTTGGGACCACATCCAGGTATCGTGTCTGCCCACACTGTGGTCAGGTCTTGAGTCTCTGATGCAGCCCTCCCTCCGGGGCTAGGCTACAGTGGGAACTTTGTTCTTCGCCTCCCAAGCAGCAGGCGATGCGAGAGCCTGGGACAAAACGCTGCCTGCAGCAGACGGCACAGGGCAGAAGGGTCCTGCTGTGCTTAGGCACCGCACAGACTCAGGGAAGGCATTCCTGCTTGGGGAAACTTGCCCAAAAACGCAGGGGTGGGATCTGGTGAGCAGTTTGCAGGCTGTGCTTATGCCTGTTAGATGTCCGTACAGCCAGGCAGCCCCTTGCTGGCACAGCTGGTGCATGGACCAGCCTGCGGGCATGACCAGGACCCCAGCATCAGCCGCAGGTTTTCCTGCTATACAGCTGCTGTGAGCATGTCTGCGTGAGGGGCAGTCGGCCCTGACTTCAGCACAAGCAGTGCTATTGCGCAGCCTAATTTAGCTTGCATCTGCACTAACAGTCCAGAATGAGAGCATCAAAGGGGGAAGGTGATCCAGGTAGTAGAGAACCATCCTGCACAGACTAGCCCAGGCCTGAAGAGGTTTAAGTAGCCAAGGGTAAGTAGCCAAGGCAGGCAAGGGTTGGGAGTGGCAAGGGCAGAGCATACCTCGCATAGCAAAATAGGTACAGAAACCCTGGTCTCCCCCAGCACAAAGCTACTGTTGGGTTCCCCATGCCCAGCATCCATGCGAGCAGCCTCCAGCCCCTCTGCCTGTGCTCCGTCATGCCACGCTGTGGCAGAATTAAAGTAGATGCTGCTTGGTGTTGCTGTCTGTGCTTTTGGCCTGGGCAAGAAATGACTTGTGCTAACAGCCCACTTTTTTTTGTAGCTGCTTGCTGCAAACTGCTGTGTCAGCTGCAGGGCATGGCCCCCACCCTGGCTGCAGCTGCAGGTTTTGTTCCTGAAGCTAGCACAACCAGGAGATCTTGTGTGCAGCTGAGAGCAGGGCAGAGGGCAGTGCTACTTTGTCCCTCCAGAAAAGCCTAACAGCTAGTGGGTAGGTTGATTTGGGAGCCCTTGCTTGGTGGTATTACTGGAACCTGATATTTTGCTGTAACAGAGTTAGCTGATCCTTCACCAGGCCCTTGAACTATAAGCACAGATTAGAGGTAACCCATCAGTATTTTGGGGCCCTGTTAAGGACTGGACTCTGGATGGCTCTAACCACTGGGAGCATTGTCTCAGTTCTGTCTCATTGACTGTCGCATTGTCTCAGCCACAGCTGAGGCCTGGGAATCACGGTCAAGCTAGCGGAAGAGCTTTTTGGAGCACCAAGGTGTCTTCACAGGACAGGCACCAGCCACGGTTGCAAGAGGCTGGCACGTCTCTGCAAGGATGTGCTGGAGCAGTACTGGCCAGAATACAAAGTCCTTCAACAGTTTGTCCAGGAGCACGAAGCCAGAGTATGAGCATCTCCCTTTCAGAGAGGTTTCTGCACCCCTCAGCATCAGGTTTTCCAGCTTGCTTAGAAAAGCTCTGGGTCCGGTCAAGTCACATGTGCTATCTGAGTTTGCTCAAGAGTCTTCTAGTTGCAAAATAGTGTTGCTTCCTTGGGCCGCTCCTCTTGGCTGTGGTACTGAGAGGTGCTAAAGATGAGCTGTTTCACTAGGGATGCAGCATTCAGTGTCTGTTAGTAGCACACAGTAGCACTTCAAGCACATAACAGGCTTTCTTCCCAGTGAAAGAGTCTAGTTGAAGATTTGATTTATCTGCTTTGATTTATTGTACACTTCAGGTGGTTCCAGATATTGACAGTTTTTGTTGTTGAGTGGCTGGTTATAGCCCTATTTTGTGTATGGATAAAGCAGACAGAAATGTATTAGGAGTCATTAGGGTTCCAGCTAATAGTTCCTGTGGATCCAGGATACACCTTCATCTCAGCACAGATGGTAGGACGGTGCTATGAGAGGACAACACTTCAGAAATCCAGTAGGCAGGCAGGAGCTGCAGCTGGAGACTGCAAGCATCTGAGGAGGGCCTGCCTGAGAGGTGGTGGTTGGAGTTTGGCAGATTGCAGACCACATCTCATTTCTTTGGCGGATTGCACCATCAGAACTAAGGCAGCTAGGACCCTATACCAATGCTGGTCAGTAATGTTGCCATCTTCTCAGGAGCTGGAAGCACTGTTTGTTAGCTTTCTGCTCTAATAGAAGATCACCAGGAACGCTGACTCGGATAGGTCAATGTAAAAGTCCATGCTGAAAGTTAGAGATAGGTTGGGAGCAAAAGGAGGTGCTAAAAGCTTGACACAGCAGCTCTTCCTGTGAAATCATGTATTGCAAGATTGCAGCTTCATGTAGTAGTGCGTCTTTGTGCCAGGAGGTTAGCTTCAGTCCAAGCAGCCAGCAAGGCCAGCTTCATGGGAATTGTGACAGATCTTCAGAGTGCCAGTAAGATACGTCAGCCGTGATCTGATATTTAAGGTAGGCAAAAAACAGATCCTACTGCTTCTCTCAGTTGAAGCTGTTACTTTGGAGTTTTCATTTTCACTTGCTGACTCGCTGCTGGTAGTCTGGGTACAGGATAGCATCTTTCTGGTCATGACAGGCAGTGTGTCAGCATTTATGAGTTTATGATGTATTCTCTGCTTGGTAGCTGAATTTCTTGAGTCTGAAAGTAGTATCAGGGTTACAGTTTCATTACAGTGCATGTAGGTCTGGAGAAGGAATTGCTAGGTTTGGAGTTGCTTTAGGAATTTTCCCTGTAGGTATTTAAGGCACATTTGTTCTAGAAGTACCTGGACTGGCAGATGTGGTTTTCAGATACTCCAATATTTTACAGTTTCCCTTATGGCAAGGAGTTTGTTGGCCATCTGCTTCTGTGGCACGAGCTTAGGTGAGCAGAACATGCACAGGTCCTCTGAAGAACCGCTCCAGTTGTGTAGCTGGAAGCTGCATAAGTCCATAGAGTAAGCATTTTGCTATATTTGGGCATATCAGCTCATGTTTGGCTGCCATGATCTCTTTAGCTGGTCATGGCAAGGCTGGACTAAACTTGGTGCTGCGTTGTGCATCTTGGGCAAGTGTGAACACCACCTCTGAGAAGGCTTCAGGCACCATCGTACTGATTATCTGTTGAGGTTGCATCTCCCATGATGGAGGAGTGCCTTCTTTGAACCCATACTTGGAACAGCTGAGAGGTTCTGGTTTGGTCTGGTCAGGTTCAGATGTCTCAGGACTGACGTATAAACTTTTCTCTCCCACATCATTCAAGAACCCACACCCTATTACAGAGGGGTTGGGGGTTCCAGAAAGATCACAGCTGAGTCAACCAACATAATTGCTTACAAGTCCTTAAAAATGCTGATTAAGTGCTGGAACGGGTCTTATGCCCTGTGGTATGTGAGAGCTGCAACAGAAACATTTTCGTAAGCCAACAGAGATGGTAACTCCAAAACAGATGAGTTCATGGTGCTTGCTGAAGGCTTTGACAGTGTTTGGGTTGAGCTTGAGTTTGCAGGAGCTGGCAGCAATGACTCATTGCTGAAGAGAGACTTGACAGGTGAGGGGGGTATCTGAAATGCTGAGGTTTACAGAGCAACCCTTTTGCCCAAGCTAAATGCTGGCCTCATCCTCTGCACCTGCAGCTTGGTTGGGTAAGGAGGAGCAGAACAGCCTTGCCTTCTGGACTACAGTCCACTGCCGCAGACCTTTCCAGCCTGAATGGTACTTTTGTGTCATTTCTGCTTGGGTGTGGAACATCTTGCTTCATCTTCCACAGTATCAGATACGGAAGGGTTGGGTTTTCAGAAAGATCACAGGTGAATCACCTGACAAAAATGGCTTGCAGGTCCTAGACAATGTTGCTTTGGTGTTGCTTTTTCCCTTGCAACGCCTGTCACTTTGCATGACTTGCCATCTTCAGGCAGGAGCTGGTGATAAAGACACAGAGCTTGCTTTGTTTAGGGGACCACAAGGGGCAGGTGATGAGGTGCAGAGCACCAGGCCACCTCACCCCACTCAGTGCCATCAACCCGAAGGGTTTGAACTGCAGTCCCTCGAATCAGGGCTGGTATCTCCAGCAGCAGGTGTGCTGGCAGTGCTCTCACTGTGTTTGTCTGTGGGTGAAGCAAGCATCCTAGCCATTCTCAGCAAGCATCATCCTCTTTCTCATAGCAATGTCTTTGAGCTGCTGTTTGTTGCTGATGGTAGAGCAGGAACTGGCCCATGTGGACCAGCAGCCTTCTGGGCTCAGAGCAGGTGGGCTTGAGGTTGTAAGCTCTGCATGAGGTTGTCCTACCCCAGCTCAGCCCAGCAGGAACCCTGAGGAGTGGAGCAGAGCCCAGCAGAATGCTACCAGGAGCTGTAAAGGTGAGCAAAGCCATCCAAGAACCAGCTTCCCCATGCAATTGCCTACCTGAGTGAGCTGCAGTCATATACCCCCCAGCAGTGGGGCTCCAGCTTGAGGCCAGGTGGGCTGCCAGGGTTATCACTGGCCTCCTTGGGAACTGGAGTGGTCCAGGCTATTAATAGGGTGGGTGGCAGCAGGGGCTTGTGGTATCACAGCCCATTATTACTGGATGTAATACCAGTTTTGGAGCAAGGATGAAAATTTATTACAGCTGATCTTTCTCTAGTCTCAGGAAGAGCCCATTTTGGTGTGGAGAAGAAGAGGGCTAAATAAGCCAGGCTTTTGTGGCTCCACTCCCTTGGACTTGTGCCTGTGTGTCTGTCTTCAAAGCTGTGTCCATCTCCTCTCTCAGCCTCCTCTGTAACTGCTGCTGGTGAATTGATGAGTGGAGAAGCTTGTGGGGTTGGGGAGTTGGACCAGCTGTTGTGAAACATGGTTGTTTCCTCACGATATTTTGGCCGAGTCGTTTCACCTCTGGTTTGCTTATCTTCTGTGTTACCTTGGTGCCCATCTCCTGTTAGGTGAGTGTGGTTGTCCCACACCAGGAGGATGCTGGTACAGCCTCTCGTGTGCCCGGTGGGCATCCTTGGCTGCTGAGATGACAAGATGTGGGAGATGGTTTGGGAAGGAGTCAAAGCCGTGTCTTTCAGCCTCTGGGTTGTTATTTTCTCCATGCGGTGGCTTGTAAGTGATGCTGTGCTGTAGGCAGGGGGCACCCATCTCCCCCTCACTGCATCCCAGGGCCAGAGCCTAAAATAGCCCAACAGCCTTGCTCTCGCCCTTGCCTTGGCCCTGCTCCAGCTTCCACTTAGCATCAATTATTCAGTGCCGACTGGCAGATTTATTGCGGAGGCATGCAGCAGGGCTGCTCAGCTTGCAGCTGCTGTGGGTGGCAGGCAGGGAGGATGAGGAGCGCAGCCGTGGCTCGGCTGTTCTTAGCCCCAGTGCCCTCCTCTTAGGGCAGCAGGCAAGCCACCAACCGCATGGAGCTCAGAAAAGGTGCTGGTTCCTCGGTAAACAGCAGCTCGAAGGGGCTGGGAGGCTGCGTGTGTTGATTAGGATTTAAGCAGCAGCTCTGACACCTGTGCTGCAGAGCTCGCTGGTCCCAGTGCCGCGCAGCAGGGTAAGCACACCGGTGTCCTGCTGCTCCTGGTACCAGCCAGGCCAGGCGCTGAGCCCTGGCTGGCCACCAGGCTTGGCTTGCGTTTTCCTTTCCTCACCCCACGGAGGTCTTTCAGTCCTCTGGTGAGGGCTGGAGCTGCCCTTACCTGGTGGGTGAGGCTGTTTCATTTGCAAGCTTGGCTTCTGCTGGTGCCTTTCCTGCATACAGCGCCTGCCTCTTGCTGCCAGGGGAAGGCATCGGCGCTGCCTCCCCTGCTGCTCTCCCAGTATCACTTACCCGCTTACCATTAGGTGCTGGTCCTGGGCTGCTGTGCCAGCCAGCAGCACCAAGGGCACCCAGCAAGGTGCCTGTCTGTCTGCACCCAGCAGCAGAGGATGGGCGCTCTCAGCATGCTGCGGGACCCAGCCCGCTTTCTGGTTTGCCTGGGTGGCAAAACATCCTTGTGTCCATCCTGGTCGCAAGGTGGGGGAACGGTGAGAGGACTCCTGAGCTGGCGGCAGAAACGCACCCCATGCAAAACAGACAGAGATAGGGGCAGAGTCCTGGCATCCTACAGCAAGAAATAGGGAATACAGCCAGCCAGCTGTTAGCAGGATCTGTGTGCCTGGTCTCGTGTGGGGATGACTGATGGGAGAAAGACACTGCTTGACCTTCTGTAGTCAGAGCTGTGTCCCCCTTCCCCCCNGGGAGTATCTGGCACAGGCTGTTTGGCTGGGCCGTGCGGTGCCCGTGATGATGGTGAGCACTGGGGCTGTTCAAACCTGGAGCCAACCTGTGGCCTCCTCTGTGCCAGCTGAAAGCCAACAGGTTCAGCACTGCTGGTGGCTGCGGGGTGAGCCCAAAGAGCCTGCTTGTGCAGCAGGGCTGCTGGCCGGCAGCTGAAAACACTGGAAGAAAGAGGTTTGCTTCTTTCCACGATAAGCATGGGCTGGACATCCACGGGCTGGCATCCAGCATGAAGTGATACCCAAGGCAATGTGCCGAGAGCTGCCACCTTGCTGCACAGCTGCTCCACTGTGCTGGTTACTGATGCTGCTTTTTTGCAGGGGTGCACACCAGGTTTTAAGCAATTAATATAAATGAGTTAACTAGTGATGCTTGCCACCTGATTGCTTTTCCCATTTAATGGCAGCTCCTTTAGGTGAGGCAGAGCACTGCTCCTAACTGCTAGCATGGCTTTTAGTTAATCTTGGCCCCTCTCTTGCTATCGTAATTTTTGTGCCCTCTGTGCTGCTGTTTGAGATGGAAGACCCAGCACTTACTGTAACCACGCTGCTTAGTACCAAATGGCAGCTTTCTCTTTTTTGCACAAACTTAACACTCCAAAGCCAAAAAGCACTGTGGATATCTCAGCGCAGGAAGCGCCAGACCTGAAGGGTGGTTTGTGTTAGAGATGCCAATCACACGCAGCTTCCTCAAATACGTTTTTAGCTGCGAGAGGCACCACCTTATGGTCCCAGTAAATGTCATAAGCATGAATCAGTCCTGACTCATGAGGCAGCTGCGTCATGACACGTTGCACCCACCCGCCGGCCACTGCGCACCTGCTCTCCGTCCAGGAAACCCCTTCTGTCCCCCGGGGTGGCACTGACCGTGGGCAGGAAAACAAGTGCCAAAGCTGAACTCCCTGCTGAAACAGAGCAGGAGAACGGCTTCTGGCCATTGGCAGCAGTGCAGAAGGGCTGTGCCAGGGGTTGGAAGCAGGATGAGCCCTGTGTCAGCTCAGCGAGCCAGGACAGGAAGGCTTTACATAGAAAGAAGTGGTTTTCTGTCCTTGCTGCTGGTAATGCCTTGTTCAGGCCCCGTGGCTGTTGACTCAGGAGGGAGGCATAAGGCCAGAATAAGCTAGGATGCTTTTACCATGCAGACAGCACAGATCAGTCCCTGCTGTCAGCCAGGACATCTGCTCTAGACAAATGTCTCCACCATCTGCACACATGGAAGCTCACACTTCTACTCACGTCAGGGAAACACCAAGCCTTACCCCAAAACTTGAGCAGTTTTCCATCTGAACGCTCTCATGTGCGCAGCAGTGTGCTTCGTCCTGTGAGCCTGTCTCCCAGCCAGCATCTGGCTGTAGCTGCAGGAGACAAGCAGGGAGGCAGGCAGCAATGCAGAGCTAGGACCTGCTGCTGAAGCACACCAGGACTGAGCTAAAAGCCAGCTGGGGAGAGCAGCCGGGATTGCTGCAGTGTTTGTTGCTGTAAGAAAGCTCGTGGAGAGAGGTTTTATGCTAAACTTCTTTAACCATTATCATTACAACCATGTAAAACACAGCATTGAATACTATGTACAGTCTGTTTGGATCAGAGTAAAAAGGAATGATTGACTTATTTTTTTCCCAAACTTCCTTACAAAAAAAACAAAATGACCAAAAAAAAAAAAAAAAACCAAAACACAACCCACAGACATAAAAATGTTTTTTAAGTAATAATTATAATACATTAGAAGGAGTCATGGAGGAAGCGTTCCACACTGTAAACAAGAATAGCAATTAAAACAAAAGCCAATGGTAGCAGGTCTGTCAAAGTGCACGGAAGAGAGACCCTGGCCTCCAGCACGCAGCCCCGCAGAGGCTGCCGTCGGCAGATGGGGACCGTCCCCAGCGCTGGGCCCCGCGGGTCCTGCTGCCTGGCTGCACCGCATCTGCTCAAAGTGCTCAGTTACGGAACAAAACACAACCCACGACTAAGTGAAGGTCAGCTCGGTGGGCATCATCCTGGGGCTGAAGGGGCAAGGAGCTGGGGAGCTCTTTCCTGAGTTCGCTTGCGGTCACACTGGCTTTGCTACGGGATTGAGGCTGTTTTAGGAGCCTGGGGCAGGGACAAAAGTGGCTGTGGTCAATTATTTTTCCTGCTGACCTGTCACCCTTATCCCCAGCTAACTGTCTGGGGCTGGGGCATATCATTGCCACCTCTGCTGCTGCAGAGCTCTTTCCAGATGCCCAAGGAGGAGGAAAATAGACAGAAAAGGAGGTGACCTTTTAAGACTGTGCCCTTTCAGGAGCAGCAGGTGCCCTAAGACAGCTCCATGCAGTCACAGCAGGGGAACCAGACCTGCCATGGCTGCACGTTCATCTGCAACAGGCAGAAGAGGAGATTAGAAGTTGGTTGCCTACTGAAGATGATCCTTGGACATGCTGAAGCTAGAGCAGTTTTAAGGGGGAACACCATCCCAAGGAAAGCAATGCATGCTTCCAGCTCTCAGCAGGCTCTCCCCAACTCCACCAGAGCAGAAGAGAGCAGAAGCCCCTCTGCTAATTCCCAACACATGGCTAAGTGCCGAACTGCCAGCTTTCAGGAGCTGCAGGCTGGAGGAGATCTGCTTTGGTGGTGGCAGGGTGAATTGAGCAGCACGGTGAGGAGCTCAGGTGATGGAGCCAGTCTGAGCTGTGGGCAAGACGCGCCCAGTGAGGAGTAGGGGATGTTTCAGGGCCAGCTGGTGCTTGCCCCCAACCCCAACCTGCCTTCCCCGTGGAGGGGCACTGATGGGAGCAGTAAGCCTGCACACGGCCTGGTCCAAAGGTCCCCAAACCCAGCTGGTGGCTGCCCCCGGGCTTCGAGATGACTGGAGAACCTGCTGCAACGGTTAGGGCTGGTGGGCTTGGAGGGCAGGAAAACCCAAGTTCTTGTTGAACAACATGCACCAAAAGTAAGCTTGTGCAGGGGGTACTGCGCATTGCCAGCTCTCTAAAATTATAGCAAATCACCTGTTAAACGTGAATACTGCAAAACGTCCCAGACGCACACTGGGTGAGGAGCCAGGGCGCGCACACAACATTGGTGAACACAATGCGTGAGGGCTGTGGAGGTGAGGCTGTCAGAAATGAGGGGAGAGAGGAGGTCTCACCTCTTGTATGCATAAGCCAAACACTCACACAAGCGCGCTTTGAGGGCAGAAAGCAAGCCATGACCGCAGCCCTTGGATGCTTCGCGTTGCTTCCCTTTGGGCTGCAGAGGCCAGTGGGGTATGGCTCCTAGCAAAAGGCAATTGATACCTGTCCTGAAATACTGCCCAGGTATTTTAACACACAAATAGGTTTAACTACTGCACAGTTACTGAAAAGCGTACTTTAACTTAAAACCAGTTCAAGCACCTTTACCCTAAAAATGACCCGTGGTATCTCAAAATACAAATACTGAGCATTCATACAGCACTTCTTGTCAAAGTGCTTCACAAACATCAACTAACGACCCCTCACAACATCCCTGCGAGGTAGCTATGGGCTTATCCCTGCTCCACAGAGGGAGAGGACAAGCAGATTTAGAGACTCAGCCAAGGCAGAAGATGGGGTCTCCAACAGAGCAGGGGTTACAGGAGAAGTTGTGGGTGCTGTGGTCTGGCTGACCACATCCAAAGATGGGGTGCTCCCTTTGATGGGGAGCACCTGCTCCTACCTGCTAACAAAAACACACACATACACACACACACAAACCTGATAACCCCCTCCAAAGGAATTTAATGGATGTTTTCTGCTGGGCTTCAAGGTAGGCTTTGGATTAGGCTATGTTCCCAAAGCAGCGTAAGAGGTGAAAACCAGTTTTCAAAGTCTCCTTAAAGGCGCTTGTGCCCAGGTTTGCCATTGAAGGGATGGACAGCAGTCCCACCTGCTGTCCAAAAGCCGGCATCTGCAGCAACCCCTTTTCAAAAGCAGTGTCAAATACAGCACGTTTGGACTCGAGTTTACTTCCTGCTGCCTTCGTTGATCCTCCTTGCCTGTAGGGGTGAAGCAGCTGCTGAGGGCTGGAAACACGAGTTTGGCCCAGTTCCTTCAGGGGGGTGAGCTGCCCCCGGCTCCCTGTGCACCTCCAGCGGATGGTTGGGGCTGTGCAGGCAGCAACGCCCTGGGGATGAGACAAGCTGCCGGGGAAAGAGGCTTGGAGCCCGAGTGGTCACGGGGAAGGGGAGGAGACGGACAGGCCACTGGGACTTTTCACTGCACGAAGGGCAAGTAGGTGTGGGGGCACCCATCCCATGGTGATGCTGGTGCTCTGGAGTGTCATCTTCCAGCCCTCTGTGCACAGGTTTCCTTTCTCAGGTGCTGATTTCTGGCTAGGCTAAACCAGAACGGCTGACATAAGGTTTTGGGCAATGTGCTCACCTTTCCTAACTTCTATGGCGTTTCCACCCTGAAACTTAACCTGCTCAAAGCAGAAGCAGGCTTCAGCTTGGGCCCTGTGATTAGATACCATCACACACCTCCAACACCTTGCTAGCGAAGACAAGACACGTGCCAGGGGCTTGCCTCCACTGCACTAGCAGGCAATTAGGCAGCAGCCCCTTTGCCTCTTCAGTTAATTTAAGGCAGCAAGCCTGCTTGCCGCCCTGGGCCTGTGAGGGAAAGGCCACTCAGCAGCCTCCCAACACACCCGACTGAACCTTCACCACTGTCCTTGCCCCCTTGAGAACTTTGAAAAGAACCGCCCTGCCTGGGGCCCTCCGCCGGGGTCAGAGCTCGGAGCCCCAGGGGCTCACCTGCTCCGGCTGCTATCGCCTCCCCTCCAGGAAAGTGTCCTCTGCAGCGGGGGGTACGGGAAGGGCTCGCCAGGAGCGGCAGGGAATTGCATAGACTGCTGAGCAGACGTGCCACAGCCCCGTCCGAAGGGCTGCTGCCTCCTACGGGTCTGGAAAAAGAACAAAAGGTCTATTGCTACAGAGAAAGAAATGCCGTTGGCTACGCTGATCAGGCAGATGTAAAGAAAGCCTCTCTTTCTAAATATTTCGGACTCCACTGCCTCGTGCCCACTTCCGTGCCCATGGACACACCACCAGTGTGAGAGCCACGGAGCTCGGTGCTCCCAGAGACAGGCAGGAGGGCAACAAAGCGCACAAGTTAACCAGCCCTGCCTCTCTCCCTGCGTGTGCCGGGGCTTGGGAAGTTCCAATGAACGAACCAAAATTAAAGCACTTTTGTCCATAGAAAAGAAACCACGGGTGCAAACCGAAACGGAGTTTGTTGGTGGCTCCTGGCGCTGCGGTGTTCGCCTGTGGCCGCAGCTCCGGCTGCCCCGGGCTCTCGTACCGAAGCACAGCTCCACGGGCAATGCCGCGGGCAGGCACAGCCCTGCCGAGGGCATCGTGGGACCGGTGCCGCTCTGGCCCCCAGCTCCTCTTCCTCACCTCTCCCTGTGCCCTGCTAAAACGTCACCGATTTGGGCAGCTTTGCAGGGGGAGGAGAGCCTGAGCTGAAGCTGTTTTCAGAGAGGGATTTGGCAACCTGCAGCGGTAATTTTGGTTTGGGGCTGAGGGGGGGCCGTGGCGCTTTCAGTGCATTGAATGGTTTCTGGGCGCCTTGCTGGGCAGCTGCTGCCCCCAGGTCCAACGCAGCAGGAGGCGCCTGGGAGGTGGCAGCCAGGGGCCGGCCAGCCTCCGGCAAAGGCAGTGCCACCTGCTTTCTGTTCAACAAGTCTTGCTCTGTCGCGTGGGCCACGTGCAGGGGAGTGGTGGTTTTTACGACGGCGTAGGGGCTGTTCCCCTCGGCAGCAGGGGATGGCACCCGCTGGAAGGGGCACCCCCCGGTCTCCAACAAGACGGGCACGCTGCCGCCCGACTGCCTGTGCGGGGGACGTGCGCCGAGGGCAGCGGAGCCCAGTCCTGCTGCTGCGTCCGCGCCCTGCTGCAGGCTGGCGAGCTCACCCGTGGACGCAGACTTGGGTACCGAGCTCTTCGAGTCCGTTTTGCTCAGCAGCATCGCGCCGCGCTGCTTCCCGGCCGCATCCTCGGGGAAGTTCTCGTACTGAGCCGTGCTGGACTGCTGCTGCCTGCCACCCGGCAGAGGAGGAGGAGGGAGGGCACCCAGTGCCTCCTCCCCGGGCGGGGAAGGTACTTGCTCTCCCTCTGGCAGACCGCAAGCAGCAGGATTCGGCCAGCATTGCGAGTGGTCTGTGTTGGAAAGCTGCTCAGACAGCAAAGTCTCCCCAGCTGGCACGTCCCCGGACGAGGTGCTGGGGTCGGGGGCACTTGGCACGTGGTGGAGCGAGTCTGTGGAGCCGTGCAGGGACCGAGCTGGGCTGGGCGACTCGCGACGGAGCGGAGGCTGCAGGACAGCAGGCCGCGCCGGTGAGGCAGCTCTGCTTGTGTGGCTGGTGGTGGGCAGCGCGGGGCTCTCCTCGCGCTCCCCCCGAGGTCTCTGAGGGCTGCCGTGCAAGGCAGGCTCTCTGCTCACAGCAGCATCCTCCGGGCCCGCGGGGAAAGCCCGCGTCTCGCTCGATGTTGGAGGAGACTGCTGCCGCTTGTCCCCAGGCAGCTCCACCTCGTCCTCGGCCGGCCGCCCCTCGCTCCGGGGTGGATGCAGGCGGCCGTCGGCCACTTCAGCAGCGTCGCTGCCCGGCTGGTCGGGAGTCCTCGCGGCCGCTGCCGTGCCAGTGCTGGTGGCCGTCCCTCCTGGCGGCCCTCTGTGGGGAGGGGGCTGCGTGGCGTCCCTGTCTGGGGGGTGCTCGCCCAGCAGGCCGTTCTGGCCATTGGCCGCCGCGTTGGCCTTCATGGCCACCGGGTTGAGGGAGAGCTCCAGGCCCAGGGGCTTGCGTGGGAACTCCTCAGGCTTTGCTGTGTTGGAGGGAGGGGAAACAGGGGAAATAATAAATAAAATAAGGTAAAATAGAAATTAAAATAAAATAATAAAATATAAAATATATAAAATAAAATATAAAATGAAATAAAGACATAAAATACAATAAAAATA
>VXAA01002478.1:149790-205063 GCA_013399115.1 Anseranas semipalmata
ACAAAATTAAAAAAAAAAAAAACGCATTATTGCATTTTGCATCAAGCACTTCCCCGGCAGCAGCCCCAGCAGCCCGGGAGCAACCCAGCACCAGCATCCTGCTCTGCCCTTCATTCCCAAGGCCCCGTTTCCCCCTGCTAACTGCAGCAGCAGGAGGAGCGGACCAAGTGCTGCCGGGGTCTGAGCCTGAACCCGCGTTTAAGGAGAATGAAGTGGCCGAGCTGCTGGCCACCCCTCTCTTGGGGAGCGCAGCGAGGGGGGGACACGCGGCCACTGCCACGGTTCGCAGACCTCGGTGGCTGTGGCAAGACAGCAGCAGGGGCTGGGGGGGGCCAGGGGCTGCCGGCCGTTCCTTTTGCTCTGCCCACCTGGCGGGGGGAGGTCAAACTTCATCTTGCGCAGCTCGCTCATCGACACCTGCAGCTGCTCGATGACAGCATCGTCCTCGTACTGCAGCGAAGCAGCAATTTTCTCCTGCAGAAATTCACGCAGATCTTCCAGCGTCATCTTCAGCAAGCGCTCTAGGGAAGGGCAGAAAACACAGCCAGGTAAGAGCAGTGGCATGGCCAAACCCCAGGGTTCTGTTTCAGGAAACAGAATGAGTGCAAGTTGCATTGCTCTGGTTTTGTCTAGGTCAGGAGTGAAATCTTCTGAGCCAGAGGTTCTGCTGCCCTTTCTGTGCCGGGGTCTGAAGGTGTTGGCCCCTCTGCCATCCTCCTGCTGCTGCTCAGGGCTGTCTGCGCTACCCCTGCTCTCACCCACGTTCACGCATCCACACCACTCAAGTCCTCTGGGCAGCAGCTCAGCAACAGCAAAACGCAAGGGCTGGTAGGTAGGTGATATGGGGGGAAGGGGAGGGGGGGAATCAGGGCCTATGAAGACCAGAACACAAGTTTTGGGCCATTTCTGGAAGTTCACACCAATGCCTCTAGGAGGAGGAAAAGCTCCGTGAGACAGATCCCAAGTGTCAAACCCAACAGCTGCCTCCACCCATGCCCACAGGCAGGGACAAGATGCAGGCAGTGATGCTGACCTCCCTGGAGGACAGATGATTTCAGCCAGGTTGAAACTTCTGCCTGCCAGTTTCCCCATCTTTGCAAACCAACTCGATGCTTCAAGATGTATTTCTGGGTAGTCTGTTCTGAATTCAACTGAAGGAAGGGCAGGGTGGCTGCAGAAGCCAGTGCATACAGTCCCATCAATCCCACTGGCACAGAGGACCCCAGTATGCAATATCAGTGTCTCTCCATCCCACATTTAAGATCTCGCAACCTCACAGGGCTGCAAAGCCAGGTCTGATGGCAGGGGGAAGCAGTTTCTGACTTTCTAGTGAGGGTGGTCAGCTCACCTCAAAATGCCAAAGATATCAAGACAGAAACGTCATTACCTTACTTAACATCATGTATGAAAAACAGCTTTGGGGCATTCTAGAATTATATCACACTTGTTTTGACAACTTGATTCCACAATAAACAAGCAATAGCTAAGCTCAGGGTGCTTGCTTGCTTCCAAAAGAGTTTCTTGACAGTTGGAAAGGACAGCAAGTTCAGGGCCATGCATTATAATCTGCTTTCTTTTGGGTGCTTCATGCCCACACAGACTGGTGACAAAACCGCAAGTTCATGGTGAGCCACCTCCAGCAGCCCTCGCCTTGGTTTTGCTGTCAAAACTAAAGCTTTCTGAAGGTGGCGACTGTGCAGGAAGATGATCCAGCTAGAAACAAATCACTGCCTTTGGATGGCAGCACTGGCTTGGGCTAACCTGAGCTGAGCACCAAGCTGTGTCCCTGGGTTGGTGGCTACGTGGCAGCTCATCCCCTTGCTGCCAAAGGGGCTCGCTGCCTCCCTGCTGCATGAGACACTTACTTTTGTGCAGCTTGAGAATCGTGTAAGCCATGGCCGTCAGGACCCGCTCTCCTTCCAGGATGTAGATGTCCCACAGCCGCAAGGTGAGGGTGAAGGGTGTCTGTTCCAAACACACAAACAGAACCAGCCTGTTAGCACCAAGGCAGCAGCACTCATCTACGGGATTACAATGCAGAGGTTAGTGGCATGGCTACGTCCCCTCGCACTGAAACACACACCACAGTGAGGCATCTGGGACTCATCTGTAATACAAAAATGTATTTTCTAATCTATGGTTCTCGCTTAAAGCTAACAAACGTGATGGCTTTTGATGGTTGGACTTGGTGGTCTTCAAGGTCTTTTCCAACCTAGATGATTCCATGATTCTAAGAAACTCGGGCAGCTGGGCAGCTGCACTTAAAACACAGTGTGCAGAAAAAGGAGAAACTTTCAGCTCAGGCATGCTAGCAACTGGATTCCCTTATCCTGGAGGACGCACCATCACCTTTGGGCCTTGCAAGTACACACAACCACTTCTGTTTCCACAGGGGACGTCAAAATTGCCTGAACGGGTGAAGGGTTATTTAGTGGATAGGTCTGACAGCCCAATGGTGCTTCACCGAGCATAAAAAATAACTCCTTTGGGGTCTAGGGGTACAAAGGAATTTGTATATCACTGAGACATGGCTGAGAAGCGGTCATCCTTGCACACAGGCTTATTTCTACTCAGTCTCTTTCCTCAGGTGATAAGCAATAGGACGTGAGGAAACAGTCTCAGGTTGCGCCAGGGGAGGTTTAGATTGGATTAGTATGAATTTCTTCATGGAGACGGTGGGCAAGCATTAGAACAGGCTGCTGAGGGAAGTGGTGGAGTCCCCATCCACAGAAGTGTTTAAGAGACGTGTGGATGTGGCACTAAGGGACGAGGTTTAGTAATGGGAGGTAGGTCAGGCTGGCGGTTGAACTTGATGATCTTGAAGATCTTTTCCAACCCAGATGATGCTATGTTTCTGCTTGCTAGAAACCCCCCCAGCAGCTCTGCAAGAGGTTCTGACCTATACCTGGGCCCATTCTGAGGAATGGGAGTGAACTGGTATCTAAAACAATGAAGCAGACCATCTCCCAGGGAGGTCAGCAAAAATTTAATCACCTCACCAATACAGAAATCAGTACTGTAATATTTAAGTTCAATTTTAGGATGCTACACTTACTCTCCAGAGTTTGGCACGACTGACCACTGCAGCTCTTTTACCACAGGCTACTGTAGCTAGGGGGATTCTGAACATTTTGAACAGCTTTTAGTGACAAGCAAGGCAGTGCACGCACATGTCTGAGCTCACTCCCAAGAGGAAGAGGTTGCCTCTGTTTTATAGGAGACAGGGAAGCAGAGACTGCGGATGCACAGATGTACTAAACATTAGCCAGTCTTGATCTCATGTTCATGTGTGCAGAACAAGGCTGCCCCCAGAAATAAGGCAGTCTTGGCTTGGGCTTGCCAAATTAGCCTTGGACAAATCACGGTAATTTTCTCATGCTTTCATACGTCTCCAGTGCACAGCCTGCTCATTTGTGTGCAACTGCTGCAGTCCAATTTGCTCGGGTTTGTGCCTTGAGCTGCTCTTCTCCGTACGTGTTTCCAGAGCCAAAGTGAGGTTAATTGCCTTTGCACGGCTGCAGCAGTGCCAGGGGGCAGGAGAAGAACCTCTCCTAACTGTGAGGCTCCCAGCGTTGCTGCAGAACCAGCTCCCAGCTGCTATTTGCAGTGTGGCTGTCAGAGTTTGCTTGTCATCCACCGTGAGTGACGTGTGGTTATTCTTAGCTTCTCCCTTGTTGAATTTTATGCCTTATGAGAGTGTGCATAACAGTCTGCCTTATATATTATTAAAACCATCTTAAAATTATGATACTTCTCTACAATTCACTAGTAGAAAAAACAGACGGATTCAGTGTGTGAGCAGGCAGCAGAGCAGGACACAACCCGTGCGGTCCTCACCCGGTCGATGAAACACTGCAGGAACCACTTCGTCGTGTAAATCCCCGTTGTCATCTGCTCCTTGTCCTAGGACAAGACAGGAAACAGAGACATATGCGTTTCAGCAGACAGGCTGCGGGCAGCTCGAGCGATTCATAGGGCTTACTGGGGGGGCTGGCTGGGCGATTTATTGATGCTGGGGTCTGGGTGCACGTTCTGGCTGTGGCTTGACAGGCTTCTTGGCTCTCCCATAAAGGCCCCTGCTTCAAATACCAGCACTGAAACCCCACCTGTCTCTTTATCCACTGAGTAAGTCTGCAGCCAGGCTTCGGCCACGCCACAACTTCGGGGAGGAATGTCTAAGAGAAGCTTTTCTGGCCTAATCTCTACTCCAGGGATTTACAAAAACCTCGCAGGAACCAAAACCGTGTACTCCTTACAGACTACCATTTGTGTTTCCATAGCAATTTCCATCCCAGCCTCTCAGAGCACCACAGAAGTGAGGAACCCCAAGCATCCCACAGGCAAATCTGCACCTGCATGGTCAAGCCAATTTTGCCTGCTCCCCATTGCCCTCACCTATTAACTCCACTTCCCTAACAGCTACACCTTCTACCTGGGCAGAGGCACCGGAGAGGGAGATGTGCCTCTTGCCAAGTGTAAAAAACCAAAAATTAGCTGTAGACAGCTGCTCATTAGCAGGAAATGCTTTCTAGGACTGCTGCAGAGCACGCAGCACACAGGCAAAGCACAGACATGGACACCCTGTGCAAGAAAATAGCTGTCCCATCTTACAGGGACTGCACTGTGCTCTCCAGCCAGGGAACCACCAGTACTGGCACCTGCTGACTACTGGAGTCTCTTATGAAGGCATTTTTGTGCTTGCTGGCTAGGATTTGAGCTACTCCCATCCTCTCCCCTGTCTGCACCCCCCCCAGTGGCTATAATTAAGTGAAAACCTGTCCTGGCTCCATTTCACTGACACGGCCAGGGCTGGCTCGCTCGCAGCACTAAGCAGGAGCTGTTTCAGACGATGGCAATATAAACGGCTTTTCCTGGAGCCGTGCCACTGAGCCCCCTGGGAGCACAAGAAGCCTTCAGCAGTCTGGCCACTGAATACCGAATGTCTAAAGCAAATGCAAAGGGGGAGGAGGAGGAAAAAAAAGGGAGCAGGTGTTGCAAAATAGCCGCCTAGATGTTCGACTGCAGTCAATGCATGCTGCAGACACCCCTCCAGCCACCAGATGGGCTTGTGCCAGCTGCTTGAGAAAAACAACTGCACACGGCGAGCCAACGAAACACACAGGAGATCTCATGCTGCTCCAGTCTCAGGAGGGATTCTCCTGCCTTTCAAACAGCAAAGCAGCACAGGGAAATGTTAAACGAAAGCACTCAGGGCTAATAATTATTCAAGTAAAACTCCAGACATTCCAGCATCACCCTTTGGGTTTCGCAGCTGGTCTTGTAACACAGCATGGCCTCACTGCTGTACGAAGTGGCTCCTTTTGCTGCAGTCTCTAAGCCTTCCTGCCTGGCTCTGCTAAGGAAGCCTTCAGATTTTAGCAGTCCCTGCACTAATGATAAACAGCAAGCAAATGATAGCCATTCCCCTCAGCAAGATTCATGGAAAAAAAAAAAACACTTAATAAATGCTTGCCTCTGTGTGGCTGAAGCAGTCATATAGGGTTAGAAATATGTTCAGTTGTGTATATATTTGGCAGAACATTACACTAATTACTTTGACATTAAAATGCGACATTAGTATGGGAAGATTGATAACAAAGAGATACCATGTGCTTCTTCAGTTTGGGGAACAGTTTGCTTAAAATCTGCTCATGATGAGCTTGAAATCTCTGCAGCTTTGGGAACCCAGGAATGAAAAAACCTAAACAAGAAAAGACAAGAGAGCAAAAAATTAGAAGAGCTCTGGGAGCGGTCACAGGGGCAGCCTGATTTTGTAGACACATATCCCCTGCATGTCTATGCCAGCGTGGATACAATACAAGCTTGCAATCTGGAAGGAGATGCGCTTGATGAGCCCCCAGTGCATGCTTTATTAAAAACCTCTAGCAGGCTCCCTCCCGCTGTGCACCCCCAAAATCACAGAATCATAGATAAAGCAGTGCTTTAGCAGAGAGCATAAAAGCAAGACTAGACCCGGAGCAGGCTGTGTCAGGGCTCCTTCACAGAGGCCATCCAGAGTTATCAAACCATTAGGGCTAGCCCTCCACTTCTAAAATAATCCTCTCTGCACAGATGACTTCTAACCACAAGTAAGATCAAAGGAACTTTCATGTGGTTGAAGAAAAA
The DNA here is from genome assembly GCA_013399115.1 of Anseranas semipalmata. NCBI lineage: Eukaryota > Metazoa > Chordata > Aves > Anseriformes > Anseranatidae > Anseranas > Anseranas semipalmata. Next base: position 155,917 of record VXAA01002478.1, read on the forward strand.
TAATACAGCCCATTTGGTAGAATTGCATCTTCATAAAAACATAAGGGCATGTAGCTTATATCATACAAAAAACAGAGGATTATGTAGTGCTCCTGGATGTACTTCTGTTAGACTTTTTAAAAACTCGTAAGCTTCAGTTAATTGATTGCCAAGGGCAAGGCACTTTGGAGGGAAGATACCACCTCTGCAACAGTGTTAATTACTGAGCGTTAGAGGCTGGTGCCGATAAACCACATTCTTCTCTGATGAACCTGCCTGCCTGGAGTGGAGTTCAGCTCTGTACTTGGTTCGTGCTGGTAATGTAATTAAGCCGTACCTGCTTTAAACAAGTACATAAGGAGAAACAAGGCTCTCCTGACCAAATTAAACAGCAGCCTACAGCCTCCTCTCAGCAAGCCTCCGTAGGAAGAGCTGCTGCCTGCATCTCTCCCATCCTTACCATGCATCGCGTGCTTCTGATTGGTCAGCAGCTGTGCCAGTGCCCAAAATGCATCCTCTTCGTTCAAGTACATCAGCAGGATGGCTGCGATCTGACTCATCCCTTGGCAGTAGCTCACCTCCTGCAAGAGCCAAGGGGGCGCATGTGCTCACATGCCGTTGTGGTTTTCCATGCAACCTCGTCAGACCCTTGTGATTTTCTTACTGGCAAAAAGGCGCGCACGAGGAGGACCCAGGGGACGGAGCAGCACAGATCCTGGTCTCCTCCGGAACGCTGCTATGCCAGAACCTCTGGGAGCAGCTCAGGTTGCCTGTGCCTCCCAGTCCTATTTCAAGGTCTGTCCCATTTCCAGGTCTTTACTGTTTATTCTCAAGTTTACAGTTCCCATATGCCTACAGCGTCTGCCATATGGTCTACAGCGTCCCACCTGCAAGGCTTTAAAATCTACAGGCGCCTCCACACGATGGTTAAAACCAGCACGCAAACCACTTCTCCCTCTTTTTCCCCCGTCTAAGTCAAGAGCCAAGCTCTGACCCAGGCCTTTGAAAAGCCTTTTGGGTTTGTGTCATCTGCTGAACAGCACCTTCAAAATGTTTATGCAAGATTTTAATGATGCCAAACAGCCAAAGCGGGGGGATAGGTTAGCAGGCGGCTGCTCCTGCAGCGGACTAGACCCAGCCCACCCCACCTGGAGGTCAGGCTGGCACCCCAGGGAGCTCCCCGCTGCCACCAGCCTTCACCGGAGCCCGGGGGTGATGAAGAGAAATGTGCTTGAGCAGCCACAAGCCAGCTCCTTAGTGGTGCCCACAGCTATTTCTGGGAATATGGGATGGGATGACAAACAGCACATGGCTCCAATACTATTTGGGATTCCTTCAGCCACACAAGCACTGAAGTAGTTAAAAAATAAATAAATTTGGTAAGCCTTTATCCGGTCAGAAGCACAAAGTGAAGGCAGGGTCTTTGTTCCTTTGACTGCCACCCTGAGTCACCTGTGCCTCCTGGGGTAACCGTCCCCTCCTGGGGATGGAGGCAGTGCATTCAGCAGCCAATTTACGCCTATTCTGCCCATCGCTGAAAGAAGCTGGTTTGCTGTAACAAATCAGCATTTTCAGCAAGGATGCTATTCAGCATATGACAAGAAGTCAGGAACATGATGGGCAGACAGGCCCTCGGACCAGGAGGCTAGTCTTGTGGAAAGCCAAAGAGCAACAACTTGTTTTGTGCTAGCACTCGCCCAAATCGAATCTGCGAGGTGTCCTCTTACCAGGTAAAAAAATGAACAAGGGAATGAAACAGCTGGCAAAGAAACCTGCACTTATTCTGCCTGTGAGTATTGCAGCAGTCTGTACAAAACAGCATTAGGACTTCAACTGGGATTACCACTGCCTGATACATACACACCTGCCAGATAGATATACATGCATCAGGACAGTGCTTTTCACTTTAACTGGACTAACTTACTACTTACGGTGTTATAGACAGAGTATGCTGACAGGACGTGGAACAGCGCCTGTTGCCTGGGGAGAAAGAAAGAAGGACATTAAAATGTACTGCCCACACAAAAAAAAAAAAAGAGTGCTCAACACACCCGTTTGTCAGGTTTGGAGTGGTGGCAGTGGTTTTTCAGCAGTCTGGAAGCCACTAAGGCAGCAAGTGTTTTAGTCCCATGGGAAACACTGTCACCTTTTTATTAGTAGGTTTCTCCTTTCTCCCTTCCCTCCTTGCTACGGGAGTCATCACCGTATAGATAGGCGGTGCAGACCTCCTTCCACACCATACGTCTGCGTAGGGCAGCCACACGTGACTCGCCCAAGTGATAAGGCCATTTTTTCAAACCTCTCCAAATTCATGCATTGTAGAGGCTGCGCATGTTGCATCCTGCTCTGTACGGACCCTCCCCACCACCCCAAATGAAGCCCTGTGCAGCTGCAACCCGAGCACCACTGGGGATGAGGCACCCCAACAGGCTGATGCCTGGCTCCAGAACCAGGGCTGAACGTGGTCCAGTGTGGACCTGTCTGGAAAGAGAGACTCAACAGCTGAACCCAACGCCCATGGCTCAAGCCTCACCTTGTACCTGTGGTTTTCGGAGCAGGCAGAGGTGGTTCTGCTCTCCTGTGAGCTGCTCCCAGCCCGAGGGCTGGTGGCCATCCCAGCCAGCTCTCATGCAGCCCCAACACAGCAACCGTACGGCTGTACAGCCATTTGAAGCCTCGCAAGCAGTACTCACTTCACTCCGTAGCGATCCCGAAACATGATGTGGTTTCGGAAGGTGCGGTTAACGTCCAGATCTATCTGCTTGATTTCTGAGGACAAGCTCTTTGCTTGTTCTTTCATTTGCTGGAAGGGAGAGGGGCAGACAAGAGGAAGGGGTCAGACATCATCTCAGCCTACACCTCTCGCCATGCAGCCTGTGGGAGAAGAAACATCTCCCCACAGCAGAAGTGGCAGCCTGTGAGATGCAGAGCCACCACAGAGCAATTCGGACAGTAAGCAGTGATCTGCAGCCCCAAGGTGAAGGGAGGGGGAACAGCAACCAAACCAGGCCACAGGCTTGCCTTCCCACCAAGGCAGAGCAGACGTGGCTCAGCAGAATGTGTCTGCACATAGGGACGTGGGCCAGCGCATCTCGCCTGCCCCAACAAACCCCGCAAGCACTGAGCTGGCACATCCCGCTGTTCTGCAGCCTCCTCGCTTACCCCGCATCCACAACACGGGCTGCAGCGCTCCCACCACTGAGGCCAGTAATGAATGCACTGAAATAAACACCCCTGCTGCAACAGCAACTACTCCCAAAACAGCTTTCACTCATCTTCAAACGCAGATATGGAGCTTTCTGAATCGAAAATCTTTACAATTAAATTCCATTGTGATTTCTTTTGAGTTCTTCATGGCGCCTGGCCTGGCACTCTCTATCCGGGCTGTAACAAAGCATCAAGAGCTCTGTTGGCGCTTAAGGAACACTGCACATATATAGCCAACACACAGAATTACACACACTGACAGCACCGAGTCCCTGAACTCTTCAGAGGCTCAGTCATAATAAAGTCCAAACTGTTAAGACTTTGGTTTCTCTTGGAAGTGATCCCTACTTGCCCCGCAGAAGAGAATCATGTTAGGTTTAAGGAGATCCCACTGAATCCTAGAAAAGCAGTTCTGGGGTATTATTGCCTAGGATTGGTGCAAATTTTAAGGAACTGGCAGAGAACAGAACAGGAGCTAAACTCAAAACTGGGAATCCTCACATTCCCAATGCTGGCTTATCATTTAAAGCAGGGTCACACAGAGAAAGGAGTGAAGTCCACTGAAAAACAAACAAACAAAAAAACAAAGGGAAATTCATACCAAGGCTAAGTACACCTGAACCAACTGTGCACTCAGAGTCCCAAGCTCAAGATTGGACAGACTAGACATTAGGAAAAACTTCTTTACTGTGAAGGTGGTCAAAACACTGGAAGAGGCTTCCTGGTGAGGTGGTTGATGCCCCATGCCTATCAGTGTTCAAGAGGCATCTGGATAATGCCCTCATTAATATGCTTTAACTTTTGGTTAGCCCTGAAGTGGTCATGTAGCTGGACTTGATGACCTTTGAAGGTCCCTTCCAAATGAACTATTCTATTCTAAGGTGCTCCATGGATGAATCCCACTGCAGTTCCATTCATAACCCTGCGTTTTGCCCTGTGCATGCAGGCAAGGACCATTATGCAATTGTTAAGCATCTCCTCTCACAGCCTTTAGGTACTGCTGGTGATCATGCCCTCGTTCTTCAATATCCCCAGGGTTAACTGCATGAATAAAATATGTTTTGTGACTGTTTTCAGGCAGCCTGCGATCCCCCAGCAGGTTAGGGGCAGCAGAGGGGAGCAGCAGGCCCAGCATGGCTGGAGCCCAGGGTCGGGTCCCCCCCTCACTAACCCAGGACAGAAAATAACACATCCACACAGACACTTCATCGTCTGCTCAAGCAGCTGCCATCCTACGGACGCTTGCGAGTCTGCCACAAGCTGCCTCCAGGTTGCTGCTCACCTCCCGAGGTGGCCACATCAGCTCTGGGGAACACCAAAGCTCAGCAGCTGGAGGTGTCCTCCAGCTGTGCGTGGCCTGCAGCACTGCTCCAGCACAGCGAGGCTGGACACAGCTGATGCTCGCGGCAGCTGCAGCCCATCCTAGAAATTTTAAGTCCGACCTTGAAAGCAACTGTATGGAGGAGCAACACTGCAGGGCCTATTTTGAATTATTGCCTGAAGAAGACAAGGCACGATAATAAACATAACAGAATGACGATCTGATAAATGCTATCGTTTCCCTGCTTTAAATCCTGCGCTCTCTGCATCCGTCCTTGCCCTTTACAACAAAGAACCATGAAAGCGCCTGGATCAGGCTTTTTAATTGCACCGCTCCAGAGGCAACGCAGAGATGGAGCAAGGCACCCATGCAGCTCCTAGGCCAGCCGCATCCTAAAATATTGCTACTGAGAGAGGAGTGGGAATCCCCTGGTTTTGCTGCATAGGGTCCTGGGGATCCTCCGCAGAGCCACCAGCACCCAGGAGGACCTGGCTCTCCCCCAGCAATGGGATGTCCCCAAAGCACAGGAGGTGCTCAAGGCCGCTGGGATTTTTTTGTGCCACAGCTCATTCCCAAGGGAGATGTGGCAGCCTTGGGGCCAGCCCCTACAGGACAAGGGGCTGAGGCCGACTCTCGGTTCCTTCTGAAAGCAAAATCTCTCTTCCAGGAGGTGCCCCTGACCCTCCTCTGGAGCAAATTAACAGAGAGCTAATTGCTGGCGGCAGGTGGCACCAAAGGGGAGGAGGATTAAGATGAGCTTTTAGGGGGTTGAGTCCAGCAAAGCCTATTAACCCCGAATCTCCTGCTTATTGCAGACCCCCCTCTGGCACGCAGATAAACAATCCTTGCGACTTTCATTTGTTTGCACTGCTTCCCTGCCTGCACGGCACAACTTCCCTGGAGGGAGCATGATAAGAAACTGCATGCTGGGAGAGCTTCATTATCCCTACTTATTGCCGTGATCCCAGCCCCTGTTCCCCGAGCCCCATCACGTGACTCCATCCCAGCAGCACTTCACTATTAACATCCACGCTTGACTAGCTATAATGAGTATTAGCACCATCCTGCTTAATAGGCAGAGATTTTAGAAATGCCCGCACCTGCTGGAAGTGGCACTTAACCTTCTGCCTCCAAAAAGCAACCACCTCCGCGACACCCCGATCCTCGCTCCGTCAGACTCTGGTCACCGTCCCAAGAAACGCTGCTGCTTGACCGCCCGGCTGGCACGCGGCTGGTGGCGGCGGCGGCGCAGATGCAAGCGGCCAGACAGCATGGCGCTGTGCGGGCTCTCGGGAGCAAGCTCAGGTTTGCTCAGTGTGAGCCAGTCCCTGCCGCGAAGGAGCCTGCTTGGTCTCTGAGCTATGGTAATACAAGCTAAATCGTGAAACAAGTTAGGAAAAGAAGGTAGGCAGCGTAAAGCAGCCTGGGCGTTTGAAGTAAAAAATAAAAATACAGCCAGCCCCATTACTTGAATTCCTGTTCAACACACGCCACAGAAATGTTTTATTTGATACCAAGAAATCCACAGAAAAGCCTGCAGCATGAAGAGCTCTGGTAGGAAGCAATACAAGTAGGACTTTGCTCCTATCTGCAGAGGAAACAATGGAAATTGATTTTAATAGAAACTTTCAAGATGGTACTCCTATAACAATGACTGAAGTTAAGAGATGACACACACCAGCCACTTCAATCCATGCTGTTTCAATGCTTCCCATCAACTTCCAGCTGCACATCTAAGTTGTAAACTGTTCAGAAATCCCCCACAGGCTTTCAAGATCTGCCCTCACTCCACTGTAATTGGCTTTCTCGACTAATGACCCTTCGTAGACTGGTTCAAGGCTTCTGACCTTGCTGTAAGTTTCACCACGCCATGAGTGAAGTTTTAAAGCACACAGAGAGGTCCAGGGCACCCACATCTAGCACCACCTGCTTCAAGGTGCTTGTGGCTACTCCGCATCACTCCAGTTAGCTCAGGGAACCACCACGACCAGCACCTTTGCCAAGCCTTCCGTCCCCTCTCGTTCACTGAAGATGCGGTAACATCTACAGCATCTTTGCTAGCCACTTCCAACAGAAGACATGGAAGCAGCACACTAGGGAAAGCAGCTGGTCAACGGAACCCAGCCTGACATATGCAAGCATAAACACTTTATCCCCCTTTTGTTCTCAGCCCTCACTAATTTTAAGCCTTTCCTTTTCAGAGGTCTCAGCAGGTCACTGCAGGGATTCAGCCCAGCCACCACCGCATGCTGTACGGCGCTTGGCACACTGCTGCCTGAGTGAGAACACGGGGGCTGCCCCCTCACCCCCATCCCCAAATCCCCAAAAGCTTCCCTGTGGGAATCCTCAATTCCCTCCCACCCATCACAGATAGAGATACCAGTGTCCACCATGGATCCAACCGGCCCCACCACACCAGCCCAGGCGCTTCCCTGCCCACTTGCTCCCGTTACCTGTGCTGGACCCATACCTCATACTTTCCTTCATTCTCCTTCTTCATCTTCTCGACGTCCAGCAGGAGTGACCAGACCTGGCCTCGCACCTGGAGCGGGATGCCTTTGTACACTCGCCGACACATCTGCCAGGAGGAAAACGTGTGCAACGTTAGCTACTGCAGCCTCCCAGCAGGGGTGGCCGCGATGCTGCAGCAAGGCTGTGCCAGTGTGGCAGAGCAGCAGTCCTGCTGGTGTAGAGCAGATCTGCTCCGTGGTTTGCCACTGCAGAACCCCCCCCTGTGGCCAGTGGGCCCCACAGACACCCCCCCTGCCTGTGCTTGCATAGAGAGGCATCTCCAGTCTGATGGATAGGATGGGCATCTGCACCCATCAAAGACATCTACTCAGCCAAAATCCAGCCACATCTCATGCTTTTGAACTCACTGGAAGAGCTAGACATGGACCATCTTCTTTGTAGGTGGAGGCATCTCAGGTGCTTCGCAGCTGTTATGCTCCCTGTACACCAGCCTGCCCTTGGACTCCTCTTGATTGTCTCCTGGGGCCAGATGCAGCACCCTTGGCTTGGCAAGCCTTTGGTCTGAGCTGGCATGGCCACTCTTACCTGGATCCTCAGGGACTGAGAGAAAAATGCATTTCCCCTTCAAGAGGAGAGCCCTAACCATGAGAGTCACAGGGATGCGTTCACAGCACCTTTCAGACACAGACTGATGCAGCTTGACAAATGGCAAGGCACGCTGCGGGCTACACCAAGGGCTGTCACCCTGAAGGAGGTTAACAGCCTGAGTGGTATCCCTCAAGCAAGGATGGGGATCGGGGATAAACATGCGTGTCCCCCCTCCTGCCTCCATGTATTCATTTTATGCATTTCACAGATGCCTGTTCCCTTTTTCTTGACATAAGGCCCTCTCCCTCTCTGAATAGACCATTAAATTTCAATGGGAACCAGAAAAAAGAGCTTTTGTTCCATCCCTGACTTCTCCCATTAAAAGAACATTTTTTTAAAAAAAAAAAAAAAAGTGCCTTACGTCTGAGCATTTTCTACGCTTTCATTCATCCCACCCTTGAAATGCCTTGCAGCTGCACTATAAAGCCAACTGCAGCATTCCTCCAGGTTCCTGAGGACCCCGGAGGGTGCCAAAGGATGTGCTGCACGTGCCCAGGCTCCAGCCACAGGGGGTTTACGTTAGGATGTGGTGATCCCCTTAGGACCGGGCATGGTCATTCAGGCAGAGCAGCAGGTCCATGCCCCACCACACAATCAGTTCATGATGCCTGGTTTAAACTTATCCAATCTCCTTCAAAATCCCTCTTCTTTTTCCATAAGGCTGGTGCAAGAGAAGGGCTGTGAATCAAGGGGAAGCGTCAAGGTGGTCAGTGTCAGCAGACGGTTTTCTGGTCATGGTCCTGCAGCACTGCCTTCGCATCTCTGATGCTAAGCTGAACATCTGCTGCTGTCACCCTTCCTTTCTGGTGCATCTCACATAATCAGCTTTTTCTCTTCTCGCCTGAATTCTTAGCACAGGCCTGGGCACAAGGTTAAAGACTAAATGTGGGTTGGTTTCCAGCCGTGAGCTAGCTCACATGTCGCCCAGCACTCGGCAGGGTGCCTCTGCGGGATGCGCTGTCAGCCTACGGGGGCACAAACCTCTTCCAGCTCTGTTCTTTTACTGCCTGCGCTGCAGCACAACACTCGCCACGTTAGGGGCTGTGCAAAGCACAGCAGTGACAGCTCTTGTCCCAAAGAGCTAGCACGGGATAAGGCAGGAGGGTTCAAGTAGACAGGCTAGGGGACAGCAAAGAAATAACCCTATCCTAGTCATAGTAAACAAGGATGTAAAACAAATATGTAATAAATGCAAAGACCACCGTGTAGTACTAGTAGAAGTGAGGGCTGTGAGCTAGATATTGTGTTAGAGCATTTATCTATCCAGTTATGGTAAATATTTCAGTATTTCTGACACATACAGATATCCTGTAAGAATAATGTATGTTCAACCATTTAAACCCCATTCTCAGCACTTGCCAAATGCTTGCTCTGCCCCCAGGTCCGTTGCTCACCACTGCAGGCAGTCTCACTACCTGTGAGGGTCCCACACAAACCCAGGACCATACCCTACAGAAATCCTTTGCAAGACCTGCTCTCCCTCGGTAAACACTTGATGAGAACTGCCCACTAAGCAGCAGCTCACGGCCGAGATGTGGGCACAGAAGGAAAAGGCCACCATCCTATTCAACAACGGCCCCTATTTTAAGGGATATGTCACTAATTCAGGGTCTGCCATTGCTTCCAGGGGAGCCACCCCTGCTCATTCTCTTGGGGAAGGCTCACCCGAAGAGGGGTTTTCTGGAGGACAGTAAGCCTTGAAGCTGCATTGGACAGCTTCGTCCCCATGTCTTCAGTTCGCATTTGGGTTGAGTTACCTGAGAGTCATTAAATCAGCATGAAAGAAGACTCATGTGTCTGGAGATATAAAACAGGGTGATTAGACGGAACACTCCACCAAAGTCGTGCTGGTAAGAAGCATATGAAAGCCCAGCTCCTGCAAACGCTCGTGACTTCGTGAAGCATGAGCTGAGACAGGACCAAGGAAATGGAGCATATACCCATTCAGTTAAAATAACCCCACGATTTATTTATTTCCAAAGCATTAGAAGAGATTGGCTGACAGTTGCCAAGGTAGAGGAAGATGCTCAGCTTCAAGGGAGCTAAATTATTTTGTTTTGAATTCTCAGAACTGTTATTGTTGTACTGTAACGAGTGCAGCCCTCACTAGCATATCGTAAATGTCTCTTAATGATTTTCTCTGCATGAGTGCAGCAGAAACAAGGGAGTTACAAAACATGCTGAGATTGAACCGAACTGAAATGCCTCTCTGTTATTTATCCAAGGGCTTTCCTCCTCCCACCGCCTCCAGAAGTGCAAGTGATAAAACCTCAGCGCTGTGAGTCATGCGGAATAAAAATGAGCAATTTTCCTTCGTCGTGAGACTTGAAGGAAAACAGGGAAGTTATCATTAAAAGCAGCAATTATCGGGGGGAAGGAAGTGCAGGTGACGGGGACTCCTGCTCCATGTGAAAAATGAAGAACCCTCAAGGTCACCATCTTTTGTCTCTAATAAACTGCTCAATTCTTGCAGCTGGGAAAGGAGTGCCATGACCCAAGCAGACATACAGGCCAAAGCACAGCAGGAAGAACAAACACCATCCCACTTTACAGATGGAGATGCTGGTGGCTGAAGAGATGGCTCAAGGAGCTGTGTAGAAAGGCCACGTCAGAGCCAAGGACTGAACCTACAGTATTTAAAACTTGGTCCGGGTTTTGCCATAGGATCATTTTCCCTTTTAGGCTTTAACGCATAAAGCTCGCAGCACAGAGGCTGCTGTCACCCCATTCCTCCCCTCACCGTATACTTCCTTCCAAGGAGATGGGGAAGACTACAGAAATACAGACCTGAGCTCCATCTTCCTCCATCACAGATCTCCTCTGAGAAGCACCCAACCAGCTCCAGGTCTTTAATTAGAAGGATGGACTTGCTGCCTTTAAACAGTACTTTACCACCAGAAAGAGGTCCTGAAGTTAGAAAGGGCTGGGGGTGGGAGGGCAGGTTTAAAACTGAATATACACATTTCAGCCCGCTTTCACATTTTGGTGTCTGTCACTTAGCTTCTCAGCCACGTGCACAGTCCACCAGGAAGAGACTGCAGGAGTAATATCCAAATTTTGGGTGTGCATGGCAATTTCACTTTCAAGCCTCTCGGTATACCCACCAAGTCTCCAACACCCTGCAGTGGGGAGCAGTCCCGTTGTTCATTTCCTTTAGAATTCAAAGGGTGATTTTTCCAGAGAGGAGAAAGTCCTTCCCCTCCTCCAGCAGAGACACGCCTGGGGAGCTGAGCTTTGGAAATCTTTACACAGCGCAGGGGGAGAAGCCTCCACCACCCCGCCCGGAGAGGAGGACATCCCTCGTGCAGCATAAAGTCGGCTGACTGATGATGTGGCAGTTCAGAACACTTGGAAGCCTGGACTTTCGTTTGCATATTTTTTTTTTGTATGGATAATGGTTGCTCCCAGCGCAGCCGCTGGTCCTGCAGCTCGAGCCCCAGTGATGCTGGAGCAAGTGTCAGCAGGTCTGCAGGGGCTTAGGCAGCAAAGTAGGGGCAAATTTAAATCCTAAAGCTGAGGCATGATGGGTGGCCATGCACATTTACTACAAGGGCCACCTTTGGGGGAGAGGAAAATACTACCTGCCTTCACTTACTTCAGCATAACTAGGGAGGAAGCCGGCAGTCCTTGTGAGGAAACCCTACTGAGAGGTGAGAGCCAGTTGAGAAGTCCTCTGTTAGGAAGTGTCTCAGCTTCCCCTTGCTGCCAGGGAAGATGAAGCTGCTGGGAAAAGAAAGGTGATGTCTCTTATGAGAGCCTGAACCCCAAAAGCAGCTGAAAAGGGCAGGGAATTTTTTTGTTTTGGCAACAGTCCTCTCCAAACCCCATTTGGAGGGTTTGTCCTGGGCACAGACCTTGCGTGCTGGGACTTGGCCCTGCTTCCCACCTCTCTAGCACCCTTGGAGACTTCCACCGCCCTGGTGGACACATCACAAGGACGATGCAGATGCAGTGACCACGGCAGAGAGAGGCTTGCTCAAATGGCACAACCCCCCCTTCTTCCCTGTGATATTCCAGCTGGCAGCTCCGCAGTGGGGACAAAACCTGACTCCAACCAACCCTGCCGTGACAAACGTCTGCAGTCTGTCCCCAGCAGTAGCAGATTACTCCCTCCTGGGGGTCTGTGCCAGTCAATACAGAGCCCTGATTCATCCTAAACCGCTTTGCCAGCACGCACTGGATTAAGCGCCCAGCACTCCAGTGACCTTTAGCAGAGACAAGGCCACGCCTGTGTGCAAAGACAGGCTTTGCCTAAAAACCTGACATCTTTGGCCAAAGACATCCCTCTCCAAAGGTCCTGTCCCACAAGGCCAGCAGCAACAAGCAGCTTGCAAACGGTGCAGAGGTCACATCCTCTCCCTAGCTCTCAGTCACACGGGACTGATACTTCTGGGTGAAATCCAGTTATTGCAGGGCTACAATGAACAAATTATCCTGCTATTGGAGCACAATCAGCACAGCCTTTTTCCCCTAAGCTGCACTGCCTAAACTGTGTATATGCTTACATGGCACCATCAGGGCATTTCCTAGAATCCTAAACCCAATAATGTGGGTTTAAAACAGCAGTGAAGGGGACACAGATCACCTGGTCCCCACTGTGCTGCACCCTGAATTATACGATTTAACACTTCTTCACAGGTTTGGCATACATTAACTCCACAGAGCCGCGTGCTCTTTGCATTGACTCATTTATTTTCATATCATTTCCCTTGTGGAAGTCAGCAAGACAGCACATAGCCAGGAAAAGGCACCGTGACATCAGCCTAACATCCATGCTAGGAATGGTACTGGTGTCACTTGTTTGCGTTTCTACCGAAATTAAATCATATTGCTACAAAGTGTGTCTAGAACAGCTATGCAGACAGATCTGATGTGGTGATAAGTACAAGGAGCCCCAGGGCATTGCTTTAATTAAGGCAATCCTATTTGTTGCTCATCTTGAAACAGGTTATACCAGGCATGATTTTAGGCGTAGCCCTGCCACCATGGGCTAGGCAATACAAGAGGCCGTCTGCTGAGGGCTTTTTCAGCCTTGTTTCCTATAATCTGCGGCAGCCACAACACACAGCCGGTGGCCAGCAGCGTGCAGGGACACATGCTGGAAGCTCCAGGCTGCTCAGGGAGCAGAATGTAAAGCCAGACATGCAGCCTTCCCCAGCCTGCTAGCCACCGCTGAACTACTGTCAGCCTGGCTGGGGGACATGGGACATGGGACACACCTGGGGAGAGCACAGCATTTGTGGTAGAGTTGTCAGAGAGAGGATGAGGATGGTTACACCACGGCCCTTCTCTCCTCTCTGGCAGAAAGCCCCGCGGGTCCTCTCGGTGCGGCTTTTGGTCCACACAAAAGGAGCCTGCGCAGTTCACACCCTTCCCAGCTCCACAGTATGCATTTCACAACAGACAAGCCGAGGCAACAACCTAAGCCCCACGCAGATACTGAGAGATGCTGCAAAACACACCTGTCTGCACGATAAGCCCAGAGTCCCCCTGCACAGGTTCTATCAAAACAAAGATCAAATATAAGGCTCCTGTCTTCAGTAAGAGCTTTTTTTTTTTTTCCTAAGACAACATCCAAGTCTTTATTAAAATAACAGGCAGCCGGTGTCTTGTGACACTTGGGCTTCTGTCACATCAGTGAAGTGCTGAAAACAAACTTGAAGCAAACGTGCAATGCAGACGACAGGCTGACTGCTCAGGGAAGGAACAAAACCAACCCACTGCATGCTGCAAAAATCAGATCGAGAGCTTGTCACGTTTCTTTCAGCTAGGAAAAAATGTAAGCATCTGAAGAACATTACTGTACTCCTAGCATAAGGTTTTCCTTTCTTTGCTGTCCTTCAAACTCCGTTCTGAGCTGCATCCAGCCATCAGCTTGTGGCAACACGAATCTCCAAGCAGCTTTTACGCTCCCGACAGAGCGTGGGGTTGTGCAGCTCTAAGAGCGCAGCATCTTTCCTTTAAAAAAGCAATGCAAACAGCGTAGTGCTCCATGCAAAGGACAGACGGGGATGGAAAACACATCCAGGTGAAGGACACAAGCTGCTTTTTTTGAAAGCACTTTGTTTTGTGCTTCTTGGGGCCTTGCTCTCCCTGCCACTTCGCACTGAACACTGGGCTGTCTGGCAGCTCCGATGCATGTACTAGTGGCTAACAGCAGCAGCACAGACCTTCCTGTGAGCGGTCAGAACCAAGTCAAAGCTCCTTTATGCTCCCCTGGGCACCAGGCTGCCCTTCCCCGGCCGCCAAGTGCCGTGCCTCCGGCCGCTGGGGGGGCTGACGCCGACTGCCAGAGCAGCAGGGCTCAAGTCCTCCAGGGGACAATGCCTCTTCTGTGTCCAAGAGTCATGAACCGTTTACGGGCTGTTATAAATAATAACATCATTTATTCCATTACGAGAGCTCTGCGATTTTCTGACACAAAGACCCGCAAGCAGCCGGCTGGTAGATGGCCGGTCAAGCACCTCGCGAGCCTCCAGCCAAAAGCCAGGAAGCGGCTGGCTGGTGAAAATCCTGCTTGGCTCCTGGGTGCTACCTGGGGCTGTACGTGGGAACCCCATCACTTGGGCGAGGGACCAAGGCAGTCAGCTACATCAATCCCTTGAACTCCTCGAGTGCAGTGACCTCCGGGACTTCTTGCTCTGAGTTGCTCCATCTTCGGCCAAAGCCTTTGGGCCTGAGCTGGATACCCCAAAGGACACCATACAACCAGCAGAGCCCACCACAAGCTGCAGGGTCCCCAGGCCATAAAGATGGCTAATGCTGCTCTGTCTACATGATCCAAAAGGGTTTGGCATTGCTTCCTTGGTTGTCTCTTTCTGAGAATGACCCCTGGGAAACCTGGTGCACAAGATTCAAAACTCCCATGCAGAAAGGCAGCACGTCCACCTTGCAGAGCTGCCTGGGGAAACTGAGGGCAAGGGGAGAGTGAGGAGGAGAAAAACCCTGGAGGAGCACAGTCCCCAAGCCCAAAGTCATGGCCACACCATCAGACCTGAGCAACATCAGCTGCAGCATGCTTAGCATGCCTGCTCCAGCTCAGGGCAGACCCAAGGGACATGACAATACAGCCAGACAGATGGGACTGCCACTGCTCCTTGCATCCTTCACCCTGGGTCTTGTTTGTCCACCCTAGCTGATGCAGGAAAGCCAAGGCATGCTAAATGCACTCTTCATCGCCCAGCACAAATGTGCTTCAGGACCTGAAGGGATTCCCCGAATGCTGCTAGAATTTGGTATTTTATCCACAAGGCCACTAACCAATTAGTGCTAACTTCTAATTAGAGTAGTCAAGGCCACAGGAGAGCCTCCATTTTTGCCCACAGAATAGTACTGATGAACAAAATAATTATAACAACTCTGAAATGAGCAGAGGGATTATAATATCCCAAGCTCATCTCCAGCCCCATTCCTGCTATAACAAAACTAAGATTTTATTTAACAAAAGAGGAGACTACTGGTGTTCTTTGGTTGGGTGAACTTGAAATCACTCTGGGCTGCTGGTGGCCAGGCAAGGAGGATGCCTTGTTCCCATGCTGCTCATTGCAGCCCCCAGCAGCCATGCAGGCATCCTCAGGAGAAATTTCTGATGGGGCTCAGGTTCCTCTCAAGACTCTCAACAGGAGCTAGAAGCAGTGCACTCAAATAAGAGGTCTGCAGAGGCCACAGCGACGAGGTGATTTCCCCCCTCACCCCACGTGTGTTGCGAATGCACGCATTGATACAGCCAAGTCTAGACAAGTAGGAAGCAAGAGCACTTCTGGGAACTGACGGGTCCTCACCAGAGTAACTCTTGTGTTCTCAGCATCCACTGCCAGCAACCCAGCCCTCCTTGCACCGCCGCTGCCACCTCGAAGCACACTGCACCCACCAAAACAGGGGGGAAAGCAACCTGCCAACACACCGAGCTTTTGAACGCAAGATAGCCCTTTGCAAACTGGCCTTTCTGACAGTAATTGCTTAGCTGCAGGACAACACGAGACCTTTCATGTGCTCTGCTGTCACAAGGAAGGTAGCACACACAGCCAGAGAGAGAAATGATTTGGTGACATGGAAGCAGCAAGGCTGTTTTGCCCACAGGTCGTGAGATGCTCCTGATTTTACACAGAAGCGTGCTGGGCTTCAGCCCCCTCCTGCAAGCTGTGCCTCAGTGCACAGTGCCATAAACATAGCAGGTCAGGGGCAGTGCTTCTGTCCGTGCCCAGCAAGGGTCTGAAGTCTGCCACTAGGTTTGAGAGTTTTTTGCTTTAAGGGGTTTGTAGTAGGAACTTATTACCAATATTACTTATTAAAATTAATTTGGTTTTGCACCAGTGTTTGGTGCAGAGTTTATTTTGAACACCAAACCTAACACACAAGGTTAGTACCTACACATTTGACTTCCACAGATGGGTGAACACAATCTAACAGGCTCAGCAAGCAGCTAAAGGACTTCTCACAGGCAAAACAAGGAGCAAAACCTGAAATCTAGGTCATGTCCTGGACGAATAAGTCTCTCCCCAGGGAGACTTCCAATGAGAGAATAAGGAGGAACATCAGCTGCACCGCACCCATCACGCCTTCCATGCAATCCCCAGGTGCTGGAGACGTGAGCAACCTATGGCATGTAGCACCGACTGCTCTTGCAGGCGGCGACCCAGCTGGGCACACAAACATTTCTGCTGTGCTCCTGCTTGCTTAGGTAAGGATAAGTGCAAACATGCAGGCAGCATTTAGGAAACCATTTTTAATAATATTCTAGTCAGAACAAGACTTTCTCTCTACTGATAAACCAGCAAGCTCAAGGAAAGATTTAAAATATTAAGGACTAATGGGTAGAATTAGGCAATATTTTCCAGTTTCTCTCAGCTTTCTGAAAGCCTCACTCATTCAAAGGATGCACCATCACATCCCTCCTTGCATGTGCTTTTTCTTTTCCACCTTACCTTGTCACTGTTTCTGTATTTGCCCCATTTCTTCAGCATCTTCAGCCACTTGTCCACACGTTCAATTTCCTGCTGTTTTTGCTGTTGTGAGAGAGAAGAAGACAAGACAAATTTTAGAAAAAAGCCCCAGAATATACTTTCTGAAAGAACAAAACTTCATTGTCTTTAGGTTGAAATTTCTAACAGCTGAACTTGGCATTCAGGTACATACAAACACCTCTTGCTGGGGACGGAAATAATCCAGAGGTGCTTGCAGGAGCTGGCAATTTCAACACACACTCATTAAGAAAGCATTGTATAAACAAGGAGAGACACATAACATACAGAAAGCATTTCCAAGAGGAGCATTCCTTGACAACAAAATCTTTCCAGGTTCAGCTAGCCTCAGCTCGTTCTGCATCACATCTGCCAGAAGGCAGGTGGACACGAGACGTTTTAGTCTCAACTAGCAGGATCCTAACGGAGAAGCCAAACATTCATGTCATCGTAAAACCAGACCCCAAACAGGTCCCTATGAGGCGATGCATTTTATTAGATGAACTGAGGGAGAGAGACATTATTCTCCACAAAAGCCCACTCACAACCCAGGCACATACAAACATCTCCACTTTCAAGGTGAGCTTTAACCTGCTGCAGCTGTGGCGTGGTGCCCAGGATAGCTCAGCCCTATCTCAGAATAAAATGGCTTTCTTCTGCAAATAGTCCCGTGTTCCCGCAGGAGGACATGCTGCCAGCTCAGTGCAGAGGAGGATGGAGCAGGGTTACCCACAACGGTTGCTGCCTTCCCCCATGCCCGCAATTCATTTTTCAAGCTGCAGCCGCTCAGTGCCATGCCAAAACCCAAGCAACGGAGGCTTTTCCCAGGAGGAAAAAATGTGCAAAATGTGCTTTAAAACGTGCGATTTCACTGCAGCGTGGAGGAATAGGGGTGCCTGACACTAAGAATAAGAGCTTCAACAATGGGACCAAAGCGCTCCCAGAGCCACTTCGTGCAGAGTCCCCACCTCTGCTTGTTGCACTCACTTGCACATTCGTTTCCCTAAAAACGAGGGCCACCCCTCCCCGGATGGGGTTATAAGGATCCAATACCCGCGACAGCAAAGCTGACAGCTCTCACCTTCTCCTCCAAGGCGGTGCGGGTCGGCAGCTCCTGCTCGCTGGAAAAGCAAGGGACGACAGGTTAGCCTAGGGGCCAGCAGGGCAAGGAGCAGTGGGTGCTGCGGGTCCCTCTGTGGGGAGCACCCGGCCATGCACTGGAGAGGTGCAGCTCTGGGGCTTCGTGACTGTCCTACAGCTGTCCCCTCTGGGCCACAGCCTGGGCCAGCCTGCCCAAGGCACCAGCCAAAACCTCGCGGGAGCTGCTGGAAGGCTATCTAGCACAAACATCACTGGAAAGCCTGGGCATGAAGCTCCTCTTCAGTGCACACATGGTCATCCATTAAAAAAAAGCGGGGGAATTCTGAACAGCTATTGCTTTGCATCCCCCTAGTGCACACAGAACACCCACCGTTACAAATTTTCTTTCAGATTTAGATTAAAAGTAGCTCTTTAAGCATTCTCCCCAGCCACAAGGTACGCATTTAATTCCTTCGTGCCTTGCTTAGAGCAGGAATTTCCTAAGGGAACCAAGAATGATCAGATATCTTGTCTCTTCTCTTCCTACACAGCCAGCATCAGCGGGAGCAAACACAAGATGGTCTCCTTCAAAAAAACCACCAGGGGCCTCCAAAGAGGTGCACGAGCACCAGCCTGCAGCTTCTGACACCAGGTGATGGGAAACCACCCTTCCCCAAAGAGGACAAGCAAAAGGATATCCTGAAATCCTTTTTTTTTTTTTTAAAAAACCTTTCCCACCATGTGGTTACCTGAAAACCTTTTAGAATGTCATTGTGACCATTCTGAGGTATTTTTAGAGGGCTCTGAACCTTGCCTTGTGGCAGATTCAAAGCATAGTGTTTCCACATGTGTGGCTGAGGGAGGAGATGCCTCCAGTCTTTCCTCCAGCATTTGGGGCTGATCAAGCCAAGCCACAGAGCGGCTTGTAGCCAGGATGCTGGCTCTGCCACGCTCTGTGCAGAGGGCACCCTACACAAACACGCGCTGTGAGGACAGGAGAGGAGAGCAGGACTTACTGCAGGAACCCAAATCGGTCAGTAACTTTATACAGCGTGAAATCGGCATCTTCCCATGGGTCAATCTCGGCTCCCTCCTTCCTGCCCTGAAAGCAGAAGAGATGCCCGTGAGCCACACACAGCAATGGGAATACCCCAGTGCCCGCATGCTAGAAAGCACAGAGCAACAGGCCTGGAGACCAAAACCTGCTCTAAATAGAAAAATACAATGCAAGCAAGAGAAAAATCTGCAGGTGCAGCCCATCCAGCTTTTCTGGGGTGCCTCTGCTGTGGGCTGGGATGGGCTGTACATCAGAGTAGCCAGTGCTGATGGGCATAAGCCAGCCTGGTTTTAAGGGGGCACCAAAGCACTGGAAGCCCAGGACCTTTTGGACTCTGTGCTGAGCATATATAGGATCCACGAGAAAGTCTGGGGATGTTGTGAGAGGGGACGTGCAGGCAGAAGCAGGCAGGGAGAGATGAGTTACTGTGGCTATACTTAGAAGCATCCCTGCTTGACCAATCGATTAAATAGCTCCAGCCTTAGCATGTTGGGGAAAAGCATGAGGTTGGTACCTTCTCATACTTGGCAACGATCTCCGCTTTTTCCTGGGTTATTAAAGTGTCTATATCTTTCTTCATGTCAGAAGCTGTAAGGCAGAGAAAAAAAAAAAGGAGAGAATGAGATAAGTAAATGTGTACACAGCATGGGAAATATTTTAGGAAAGTGCTAATAAGAAAAAGCTTTGCTGACAACTTTAGCTTCCAGCCTTATCCCAAAGCTAAAATTAGGCTGAGATTGAAAAGCCTCCATACAAAGCATGCGTGGAGCTCGCATGCACACAGCACGACTGCCAGATCCTCACTCTGCACGGGAAAACAATTGAATTTGAGCAAGTGGGAGCTTTGTCTACATAGCAGGTTGGATGATGAGATGCCACACCTTTGTTCTAGGCACACACAGGCCTGTACGAAAGACACCAAGCTTTTAAAATCAAGACATGCAAACCAGCCGTGCTTACCACAGAGTTCTTGCACTACACAGTTGCACGCCAGCTGGACTGCTGCACTGCTGAGCATTTATGGGATGAGAGCAAAACGCCCGACTCTTGCCCTCAGCTATGGATGTGAAGCCATCAGAGCCACAGGGGCATCTGAAGGCTGACGCTACATCAAAGAAGAAACTAGAACGAGAAGTGTTTGCCTACTGAAGTGCCCACACAATAAATTGTCCTCTAGGGGATTACCTTCCACATGCATCCCTAAGAGAAAAACAATGGAGTGGCAAAGTGACCACAGAGTCCCCATCTACTCCACCTGAGGTGGACCAATCTGCTGGGCTACTCAAGACTCAGCCTAGTTCCCTGAGATCTGTGCCCACCGCTCTGCTTCACTGCACACACACATGTATGAGCAAGATAACTTCCCATGTCAAACACGAACATCGTCTTGCACAAACCCACGGGAGCATCCTCCCTGTCAAACAAATTTGAGTCTGAGCTAACACACTGAGGAGAAAGCAAGGAGGCTGCAAGGACGAGCACAGAGGGAAGGTCTATGTCCTCCTCCCTTCTGAAAGTCTGTGGAGCTGCCCCACACATCGCATACTGCCATGAGCAACCCTGCTCAGATGGCCACGTCACCTCCTAGAGCAGGCAAGGTGCCAGACCACCGCAAGCAACGTTACCCAAACCTTCAGGCTACAGGAACCACCCTGCCGTGTTGCAGCTCCAGCTTCAGCTGTCCCTGGGCAGCGAGGAGGCAGCAGGGACAAGCAGCCCTCGGGGACAACTCCAGCCCACCGACCACATTCCCAAGCACTTTGCAAGTGGACAAACTCCAGCGAGCCTGTCTTCTGGTATCTTCCCTTTACTCCCCTCCTGCAGTGCTCGTTTATTATTATTATTATTATTATTATTATTATTAAAGTTTTTCCCATGATTCTGCTATGAAATATTAACTATTATTATGAGCTTTTTTGAATTATTATGAATATTATATGAATATAATATATGAATATATTTTTTGAATTATGAATTATTATTATTATTATTAATTAACTATTATTATTAACTAAGAATTATTAACTATTCACTGCAGATAGGACAAGCACTGGGAAGTCACGTTGCATTATCACCCATGTGGCTACGTCTCCGCAGGCCAACAGGTCCCAGATGGAAAGTATGCATTTCAAGAACAGGGAGGGAACTGTGGTCTAACATTATTTTACAAATGGCTTAGAGTTTGGAAAAGTTTCTAAACACTTAAGAGTACAAAAACTCTTAGAATAGCTTGTTAGAAAGTCAGACTGCTTTTGCCTACTCTAAGGAGATTTTTGCCTATTTTGCCTGCTGTAAAAAGAATCAGCAGGGTGGGGAAAAAAACTGTTAAGAGCCACCACAGCCTTAAACTATTTTCCCCACTGCCACATAATGAATCATCCAGCGATTTACCCAGAACATCTGAAAGCTAAATAACTTTAATAATACAGTCCAGAGATTTCTTGTAGGGCTTGAAAGGAGCTCCCTGGAGCACGTGGGACTCTTAGCAGAACAGACTTGAAAGCCTCCCACAAGAAATTACAAAATTAACCATGTGGTCAGCGCACAGACTGCATGTGCACGCTGTGCAGCAGTGGGTCGCACCGGGATGATTGCAAAGAGCCGTTCTCCAGCTGCCCGCTCCCATCCTGCCGCCTCCTTGCCCATGTCGTGGGGATGGAAAAAACACGACACATAGCAAATCCTAACCCTCTGCAGGCTGCAGTATTGGAAGAGAAGTGCTACCGACCTCATTTTCACTTAACAGATCAGTTTGTTAATGGCTCTGTCCTTTTTTTCATTTGCCCACATGGTTCTCATTAATTTGAGGACACCTACAGATCAATGGACATCAGTGAGACCAGTAAGCAAAGTTTTAATCAGCCAGTCGATATCAGGACCACTAAAGGTAAGCAGGAAAGCAAGTAAGAAAGACTGCTGCTTTTTCAATAGAAAAAAAGACCAGGTCGCATCCACAACCACAAAGTGAATCCCACTCTGCTGTGCTCTGTTCTTTCCCCCTAGGCCGTCCCCTTGCAGAGAAGAGGAGCGTCTCTGCCCAAACACTGTGCAATAGCTGCCCAAGAACTTGTTCACTCTGAGCTGTCATTGCAAACTGATGGAAACCAGGAGCCACCCTGACCTCCCCGCAGGAAGCATTTCAATCCCCTCTTGGTGCAGGACACACGCTGGCTGAAGCTGCTCTCAGCGAGCCTCCGCACAACTGGCAGAGCTTTGCACCAGAGAAGCCAGAGAGGCCAAGCGCTGTTGCACTTGGGATGACCTGAAGAACATGAAGAAGAAAAAAAAAATGCTGGGGGAGATACGATGAGCAAAAGCCAAAGCACTCTCCAAGGCTCAACCCACTTCCTCTCCTCTTCGCCTTCAGACATTGCTAAGTGTTTATTTGTCTCATATTCCCAACTGCTACTTAATGCAAACTGCTCGCTGCCAGCATCCTTCAGGTCCAGGCTGAGAGGGCAAAGAGATGCATCCTTCGTTAACCCTTTGTCTGGAAAGCAGCCGGCACCGCTGGTTGCGGGCAGTGCAAAAATGCAAGCTACACCCACCCGCCCGTCAGCTCACACCTCCACACCCCGGCAGCATCTTCGGAGCCGTGGTACCAGCGGGACGCGACCTTCTCACCGAGGAGCGCCGCGGATGCTTGGCCCCCTCGGCTAGCTACAATCGCCAAACACACCCAACATCAGGGCTACCAGGCAGCTCTTCTGTCACGCGTTATCAGCCGGCAGCACAGGGATTTCACCGCTTTAAACTCATGTATGCAGGCACTGGCAAAAAGCTTCAAATTTGCAGCAGGAAGAGGTACATCTTTCCCCATTACTGACTCCACAATCAAAACAGAGCAAGAATAGATATATTAAACTGCATTTTGTTCTACTTTTCCAAACCACAGCTCTTTCTTAAGATGTTCTCATGGCTTTTGCTTAATACATGTTAATTGTGGCTTCATTTTTTAAAGATGCAAGGGCTGCGTTACAGTCTCAGTGTTCTCTAACATATCTTTATCTTCTCCTTCCCATGTCTTTCTTCTGAGAAGTTTAAATCAAAGGCAAATTTGCGCTCCTGCACCACCCCCTTCTTACATCATTTTTTGGTTGTTATGAGGCCGAAGAATGAGATCCTTTAGGTGCTGCTAAAAATACAAACATTCTTCAGGCCGGAGGGAAAAATAAACTGTATGTCAAATTAGATGTACAATTTTTCAAGACATTTACGAAGTGGAAATTATTCTGACTGTCTCTGACCACACACTGTAATAGAATAACCAGAGGAAGAGCTACTTGGTAACAAGGGAGGGGTTACATAGCAGAAGAAAGCAGCAAGACCACATATATTCTGGCTTCAGCCTCAGCAAAAGCTAGAAACCCCAGACTGATGCAAAGTAGCCAGTTTTGCATCTCACGCCTGGAACATGCACGTTTGTTCTCTCTTTCTGCTGTGCATTGGTCCGAATTTAGAAAAAACTTAAAAGCAGACGACATGGTTGATGGTGATGGGATGAGATGGAGATGTACTCATTTTTACTCATCTTTCTATTTGTGTAGCCAGGACAGCGGACACTGGTGGAGGATGCCAGCTGCCACCCACGGAAATCCCCGTGAAGGAGCTGGGGATCCAGTGGGGCAGCAGCAACCACTTAAGTTGAAGGAACAACAGAATAAACATAGAAAATGTCCTCCCATCACAGAAAAGGTGTTGTGATGGCACCCAGGTAAGAGCTGGCTGTCTGGCTTGTAACCCCAACTAATGACAGTGACAGCACATGCCAAGTAAGTAGGTGCAACCTGTACCTACCTCACTTCTCCATATCCATATACTAGACTTAGGAGTTTTTTTTTTTTTTTTCTTAAATACACAACTCCAATGGCCTTCTCAAGCTGCCCAATTTTCTCCTGTGAGCACTGTATTCTCCCAGGGAAGGGTTTTACTTGATGACAATCATACACTGAAGCAGCCATGAACAGGAATGATAAAGCATGAATATTGCCAGAAGGGTATTAGATAAATTTGCTATGATACAAGCAACAGAAAACCCCAAGCCATTTAACTAGAAAACAGAGTTACCAAGTAGTTTCTTTTAAAAATAATAAGTAAAAAAAAAAAAACACAATCTGTCATCTCACACTAAAATTTGCAGCTCCCCATTTATGATTCAAGGAATGAAGAACTAATCCCAGTAACAGTAAACCAAAAGATGCTCAGTGAAAACATATGTTACAGCCTATCCACTCTGAACACCATCTAGCCATTAGCAAACCCAAACTCTTCACAAAATATCCAAGTTTTTCCTAGATGATGAGAACAACTTTCCTGATATTAATTCACCATGTGGGATTTCAAGTATTGGCAGCAGCAGAAAGGTGTCTGCATCAAAAATCCATGACTTTGTGCAAACATTGTTATCTCTAAGTCAGACTTACTGTTATAATCCTCCCCAAGAAGTCCCATGTTTTTTTCCATAAAATCATTATCATCATGTTTAATGGTAAATACTTACGGAAAGTGGATTATCTAAATCTATGCTCCTTACTCCTTGTCTTTAAGGTAACATAGTCATTAAACTTTCCTGGTACAGCTGTATTCCAGAACAACCCAAATTGGTCTAAGAAAAGCTGGTTTTTATGAGTGACCCCTACTGCACCAGCCAGAATGATTCATCACCTGAGCTTGGAGTCAGAGCAGCAGGAATGGTCCCACAGACCCCTGTGGATGCAGCCTCGCTGCTCAGCTCCGAAAACCCTTCAGGAGCAAGCCCTGAGCCACCAACACATGCACCAGCTGCCTGCCGTGCTCCTCATCCACCAGCAATAGCGATCTTTTTTTCCACCAAAGTTGCTTCTTACGAACCCTGTTTGCAATCACCCTGCCTGGTTCGCTCCCTCTGTGCCTGTACCTGTGGACGAAGCAGACACTGCCACCTCTTTCCAGAGGGGTCCTCTCCTGAAGACACATCCGCAGCCCTCCGCTAACCTTCAGATCCTCTTGCCCCACCGCTCGATGGATACAAGGAAGAATGCCCATTAAACTCCAACAGGACACGAGACCTGCACACAGACTTGAATCCAGCAAAAATGAAAGCAGATGCAGTCTCTGTATAAGGACTGGAGCTTGAAGACTTGGCTGATGGGCCATGCAGAGCTTAACAGAGGATTGCAGGTAGTAGCACATCAGCATGTCTTGAGATGCCTCACAAGAAATTCACTTCAGCCACGATTCAGGATTTGACACCTCCGAGACCTTCTTGCAAAGCAGTTTTGCTGCTTGGACCTCTGACAGAAAGCAATTCCTAGCCGTTGAATGAAGAAGCTATGGTGGTGGTGTGCTGATCCACTATTTTTCACACCATCTGAGTTTGAAGAAACCATCACTTAGTTCTGAACCTACAATTTTCAGGAGCATGTCTGACTGTCCTAGGCACTCCCACATTTCCTGCGTGAGCTGAACCCAGCGTCAAACCTCCCTCCTCAAGCGCTGCTGAACTCTTGCTCTTCAGCCTCCCAGAAGCCAAACCCCTTCTGAGCCAAAGCTGCCGAATTTTCAGTTTCCTCAAGCCCTTTCTGCCTTCTTACAAGGAAAATACAGACATGTTACACACATGCTGATTTTATACTGTCGGCCTGCACGGCTGTGTTCACTATCAAGTTCACTCTTTTGCTGGAAAGTAGGAGTAATAAAACTTGGCAAAAGAGCTTTCGAGTGAAAATGTCAGTAAATCTCTTCTTTTTAGTAAGCATAGCATAGCATCATGTTCTCAACCTTGGACTAGATTTGCGGATATTCTGGAAGCCAATTTTTAAATATTTTATCCTGCAGAGAAGTAGCCACTCAATGCACTTGAGATTACAGACTATATGTTTTGGTTACTTCTCTGTCTGCGCTGTACCCACCAGTTACAGCAAATTAAAGGCAAGCACGACACGGGCATGCAGCCAAATGCAGCCAAGTTACAAAATCTGAAGTTCCCTCCCCCAAGCTGAGCCATCCCATCTGCCTGCACCCTCCTCAGCATGCTGCATCCCCAGGGCAAAGCTCGTAAAACCTGCATGCTTACTTCAGCTGTGACAGAACCGCACGTTTGCACTGCCCAGCTGCACCCGAGCCCATGGGAACGGGGATTTCAACCACCGCATGCTTCCGTGAACAGCAAGTCACTGACAACTATTGCCCTAAAGAAGAAATGAGTTTGGGGTAAGATGTGTTGGAAACCTGAATGTGCCCAAATAACAACTACTAGAGACTGCCATAAGGAAAAAAATAAGCAAATTTTGACACACCATACTTAAACAATATGCTGGCTTGCATCAGACTGAAGCTACTGTGGAATAAAGTCACAAAGGTATGTACTGACGACCACATCCACCACCATCAAAACTTAGCAAGTCTCTGTTCCTGTTTTGCATTCTATTTTAAAAGCACGTTTTAACGCTTCATTTTAAACCTTTAGCTGCCTACGGTACAAGCTAGCCCCTGCAATTTTCCTGCAGGGAACATGCCTCGAGGAGCTGACCTCCAGCTGTTTGACGCAGTGGAAGTGCTGACAGGACACCCGCTCAGAGCTGAGCCCCCGGCGCTGGAGCATCCTGCAGCCCGCCCCACGTCCCCAGGACGTGCTGCCCCGGGGCAGAGCAGCCACGGCTCGAGCAGCGAGCCTCACGGTCCGGTGGCAAAGCAGCTCAGCAAGCGATGGCTACGAAATGCTAAAAATGCCCCGGTAGGGTTTATTAAAGTGCACGGACAGGAGCCTCGATGTACTTCAAACCACTCCAGCTATCAGCTCACAGCCAGCTATACACGCTGAGGTGACAAGCAGCAGGAAATGACAGCTTTCCCTGGCCGAGAAAGCACGACACGCTCCCAGCTGCGCCCCGAGCTCCTGCTTGGCGAGACCTGGGTCTATATGCTGAACAACCGCACGGTCTCCTCGGGGCGGATGCGGATGTCAAGTTGTAGGACCTCCAGTGTCACAGCTGTCTCAGTGGTTTTACTAGAAATCCTGGGAGGGAGATTTCAACTGGAACAATCCTTCACAGTTCCCTAATGATGGCTATAGGCAGTCTCAGCCTCCAGCTTTGAAGATGTCTGCAGCCAGCGCCGTGAGCTGGGCACCCTGCGGTGCTGGCAGCAAGGACTCGTGCCATCCCCATTCACAGCTCCTCTCTCATGAACCAAACCGGGCAGCCCACGCGTGGCCAAAGCCCAGCTTCCAAACAACGCGTCACCAGGCGGCTGGTCACCGATACTCGCCCAAAGCCGGTGCTTGGCTACAGACGGGCTACAGAAAAGGAAATCAGACTTGCACTCACAAAGTGAATAATGGCTTCAGGAATGAAATTACTACCAAGCAGGACGAACCAAGATACGGGAGATCCTGTTTGCATGTTTATTTCCTTGACTACGACAAACCCAAGAGCAAACAGGCATGCTTTTTTTGTTTTTCTCCTAAATAGCATTAGGAGCACTAAGCCAGCTGAATATCAAGGAGGCTAACGTTTCAACTGTCTTGAGGGTCCTTGAAAATGATTGCCTATAGGTCACTTTCTATGAGTCACAGGTGTGTTACAGAAAGCTCAGACCAGTTCCTATCCCAGTAAACTTGCACCATATCTGAAACTGCTCTGCACGCTGAACAGCGGAGAAAGTTACAGTCATCCCTACAAAAACACATTCACCTCCTTGAGCAGAGACACTAGTGACAGCTGAGTGAGCCTCCACTACAAGCTGCCTGATGCAACTAGCAACGTCCCAAGAAGCTCGGATACAGAACACCCAGGATTATCACAGAACAGACTGACCGGCACAGGTCTAAACGATTTATTGGCACAGGCACCAGCAGCACGCAACTGATCTTGGGGCGACTCCTGGAGCTGGTTTGTGATTTAGGAGAAGGAAGCTTGGAAACGCAGCCCAGCGCACGGCAGCATGCCCTTACCTGAGCCTGGTATCAGGTGCCGAGATGCATCCGTTCAGCCGGAGTTGTGCTCTCCCCTTTGGGCATCTAACCGGCAGCGAGCCCTCCCTGCCCCGAGCTGGCGGTCTCTGCCGCGGGTCGCGATGATCCCCAGCCGTCACCCAGCGCCGGTCGCACGCCCGTTCCCTCGGCCTCGCTCGCACCGCCTGGTTACTGCGGCTCTGCCCTCGGCGGCCCCGTCGCACCGCAGCTCACCGTCAGCAGCCGGGAGAAGAGGCACGCCGGGCAGCTCTCCGTACGTGGGCTCGCTCTTCCTGCGGACTCACTGCAAAGGAAGCAAGGAGTTGATAAGCTTTCCATTCCTTGCACAGCACGGGGTGCTTGCAGACAACAGGGGAAATACATTTTGCCCTCCATGCTGTGGGTGGCAGACCCCTGGCGCTGCTTGCTGCAGGGGTACAAAGGGTGTCCAGGAGGGGAAGCAGGCAGATGGCAGCTCCACACTGCAAGCAGCGAGGCGGGGAGGCTCAGCAAGCTGGGCATGGGGCCGAGGTGCCACCAACATTCTCTAGGCTGTGCTACCCACAACCGGGACACACTCCTGCTCAGGGCGAGGAAGGAAGCTCCACTGAGTCACCGGAGACAGGGTGGGACCTCACACTGCCGAAAACGTGCTGGGAGATGAATTCCCAGCTGGAGAAGGGTTTTTTTTTCCCCCCGTTCCCATCACCTGTATATCTCCACGCGCAGAGGATATGGAGGTCTCACCGGAGGGGCATCCCAGGCAGGGATTCCCCAGCGTGGCGGGGAAGGAGCAGACTGTAATGGGAGGGCACCCAATGGCACAAAGTAAACTACACTCATCTGCACTGCAAGAAAATCATTTCACTCGCTACCATTCATGCTCGATTTGTTGACTCAGGGTGTGTTTTAGGGTGAGTTTCCCTCCCATTCAGCACAAGGCATCGTCTGCTTTCTCTGCCCCAGTACTGCCGCCCAGCCCGCCTCGGGTTTTCCACAGGGCTCTGTGTTTTAGCCCATTTTCTGGCCTGAGTGACAGAGGCTTCCCTGGCAGACCTGAGAGCCTGTGACACCTTTGTACCACCAGACACGCTACCTGCGACTCAGCGAGCAGAGGATGCTCTGCGCCCTAGCCCAGGGCTAGAGAGCTGGCACCTGCAGTGCCGGCTGAGCTACTTCCCAGCACTTGCAGTTTCTACCCAAAACATCCAAATAGCTAAAGCAATTCAAAGAACAGAGCCCAGTGTATAGCTGTCATTATGACAGCCTCAAAAACTGGTATTCCTTCCAATTTTAAACAGTGACAAAAAAAAAAAAAAAAAAAGACATGAAGGCTGTCAGCCTGTGTTCTGTGATGCGTAGGCATGTGCACATTTTGCCTATGACTTTGAGGACCCCTAACCCATCACAGAGCTTTCGATGAAGTAAATGGTGTTTCATTTGGTGACAAGCCTTCCCAGCACAAAGCTGACGTACTACAGCAGATCAGACTAAAGAGGCCAGCTGCCACAGCTACAAAATTGCCTCTGCTTCACAAAGATGTTCTGCAATGGCTGCTGGAGGCAACGATTTACCAAGGCTACTGGAGACTGGAAAAAAAGCCCTACTCTTAGCAGAACAGAAGAGGAAGGGAAATTTTTCCCCTTTTTTAAAACAAGTTTTTAATTCTCACCTTAAGCAACCCAGAGAAGTAATGTGCTGAGAGACTTCGCTCCAAAGCGCGACACTTCTGTTAGAAATGACTGGGGGAGGTGTGCGTGCCCAGGAGAGGAAGTACGGCTCACTTCCACCACGAGAATTCACTTCGGTGACACGGTCTCGCCCCCGATCTCACTCATGAGCACTTGTGAATGCACTTTTCCACCCTGTTCCTGTGCTGTCACCCCTGCAGCACCCAGGCGCAGCAACTCAGAGCCCCCCACGTGCAGATGACTTCCCACGTGCTCCTTAATGAGGTGGCCACCTTTACCATCGAGTAACCTATAATGCAGATTATATTACATATACGTTGCCACTGAGTGACCTATAATATGGCTTTTGCACATTATAACGCAAATTGCACACATTTTCCTCTGTCCTCCCAATTTACATCAAGTTTGCAAAGTATAATGGAAAGCTGTGGTCACAAGGAGGATAATACTTTCCTGCAAGTATCACTAGACTATGGCAACACAGTAAAACACAAATATGTCGGCCAAGCCTTTTATTTACAGAAATACTTAAATGTGAGACTGCATTTACATGCTATCCATCCCCCCTCAATGCTAATACCGCGTGTGGCAGTGCTGCCAGTAAATGAAACCTCAGCCCTCTCCCCACCATCCTCCTTGTGCTCCCAGCACTTACGTTTCACTCTCATTTTCACACAAATTTGCTGCAGCGTGCCTTGTGGCTCAGGTGGAGGCTTTCTGACCAAGGATTGAGGCAGGAGGAGAGAAGCAGAGAGAAGAAAGAGGGCTGGTAACAAGACAGGCTCTGACAGCAGCTCCTCCCTGCTTGCACTACAGCAGAACAGCTTCGGTGTTCCTGCAAAGCTCAACCGTTGCAATGCCAAAACCCACAGCTTTAGACATAAGCTAAAGCCCTCAAGCAGAACTGTGGGTCTGCAAACAATTCTTCAGCAGCTTCTATTTTTAGACCTCACAGGGACTAAAAAAATAAAAATAATAAAACAAAAAACATCCAAACATTTGTTTTAGGCTCTTTTTGCCAGGAACCCATCTTCCGCAGACAACAATACAAAAAAAGAAAAAGGAAGATGAATGAACTTTTTTTTTTTAAAAGCTTCATTATTTAAATGATTTCTACTTGACCTTATTTAAAAAAAAAAAAAAGATGTAAACTGGAGAATGCAGAAGTCCACATGCTGCTTTGGGAATTGAAGACTTATTTTCTCTCTACTCTGCATTCCTCCCTTTCTCCATTCCAGTGTCTATAAAAAGGCCAGAAAGCCAGAAAAAAAAAATCCCCCTCTTTTGGATGATGCATGGGCCTGGAAAGCAACTGTATAAACAGAGTTTAAGGATTGAGTTCTGGTTGCTTAAGACTGGAAGAGCAGTTTACATTTCTTTAACAGTAAACCACAGGAAGACACAATGATGATTGTTCTCCACTTCAACATGGAACATGCAGGACAAATCCAAGTACTCCTTCCAAACGCGGAAGCGTGGCTGGACCACAGCATCCCTTAAGCAAATTGTAAACGGAAATTAAGCACACAGATAAAATGACCTGAAGGTAGCCGTACTGCGAGCACTGAGCAGTAATCCAGGCTGAACGGCGGACTGTGAGCTAAGTCACAGACACCACTTCAACACCGCTGAACAGGGGAATAACGGTACTCAAATACACTGGTACGGATCTGCCAGACCACAAGCTCTCCTCCCAGCAAGTTCTCCTCCCGAAACTCTGTACTTCGTTCTTTTCAGTCTGCATATCAACACGGGACATGCTACTCTTCCTTTTACCATTCCCACGGTCATTTTTGCCTCCAAGATATACAGGGCAACTTTGGGTGGGCTAAAAGCTTTTGCTGCATCTCCTTTTCTATTTAAAGCCTTTTCTGCTTTTAAGCTTAGTTGCCACTGCCAGCTCCAGGCTACTGACACGTAACAAGTGCCCGATGCAGAGGGACAAGGACACGCGTCCTGGCTGGTGCCTAAGGTTTTGCCCTCAGCACCACAAGAGCTGGAGCGGGTCCCTGGTCAAGAACACGGGAACAAGAAGGATGCAGAAGTTAGCGATCGCACTGCCAGCAGCCTGTGCTCTCCTTGGCACAGAGCGACTGCATCTTTCTAAAACACAAATAAGGACATAACAAATGTCCTATTATATAAAGGCACTGGGACAGCCAATGAAATAAATAGGTAGGGAGTTAAAAATCCACTAACAATGAGATACAGCTTGTCCATGGAAAACTTGCCCAAAATAGGCACTGAGGCTGATGGTTCCTAAGTTGTAGATATCTAAATTGAGCTTAAAAGAGACTATACTGACTGTGTGGGTCTCTCACTGCTTGCCAGAGCCCCTGGCTACACCTCATTTTTAGCAGTAGTGACTTGAGCTGTTAGTGTGACCCAGACCAATGCCTGTGCTCCTAGGAAAATACGTATTTTAATGAGGTTCTCCCAGTACCACCCTCATTTCTTCAACCACTGTAATGGGTTTAATCAGGTGACACAGCCTCCAAACCCATTTGTACTTGGCAGCCCTTGCGAGGACACTCCCTGACCACGTTGCCGGCAATTCCTTGGATTTCCACTACCTTCAAACAGCATCTCTGGACACCAAAGCACTAACTGTTGTTAACTTCTTTTCTTCTACTGAAGCCCCAAGCAATCACTTCAAGTAATAGAAAACTCTGGGGAAACAAGAAGTATCTGATCCAGCACTGGAAAGGTACTGAGAAAATGTCTCTCCAGGCTCTGTGATCTTTTACAGCTTTGCAGTACAGCATTAGGACGCACAATATTTTTAAGGAGTATTAAAGCAATCTTTTTTTAATTACAACGTAACCTTTCCCTTCCTTTTTGTTGATAACTCCTAAAATTACCCAAACTGAATGCTCACAGGAATTTTTGCTATTTTGTGCAAAAGCACCGTTTTATATAAACAAGAAAATTTAATGGTTACATTCCCTTTGAGGAAATCATTCACACAAGAAGCCTCCCCTCTTCCCTTTGTGGAAAACATGTTTATAAAATCCAACTGGAAGGGAAGACTTAGGGCACATGCCGTACTATGGGCAGCCTTCAGCTTACGAAACAGCAACGATCATGTTGAACATCCTGTTAAACGCAGCTCACCAACTTAGGATTCAATTTAAAAATAAAGCCAGTTGTTTTTTTTTATAGTGTTGAAATCAACATCTGTGTAATTTGGTTAGGGCTCCAAAATACTTCTTACAATTCACAACACATTTGGCTGTTACCACTTTACCATGGCTGACGTTAAGCACGTCTGATGCTAAAAATGGATCCATTCAGCCTGCATGTCAAAAGACAGACATGCAACTTTCCAGCCATGGAAAAGGAAAGGGTGCTGATATTTGGAAGTCGAAAATAGTATTGCAATAATAGGTAAATGCAACAAAATGATGCTCAAGGGAGTGGTGCGCAGGCAGCCGGGAGGGCTGGTGCTGCAGGCTGATAAGCATGGGAGAGGATGTAAACTCTGGCCATTAGCAAAACCCTGCCGCCTGCACCGCAGGTCTCCAGCCCCAGGCGATCAACAGCGGCTGAACCATCGCTCCCCAAACTGTGGTCTGACCTTACACTTGGCAGTTGGGCTTGATGATCTTTGTAGATCCCTCCCAACCGAACTAATCCATATTCTACATTCCTCTACCAATTTATGGCATATACTACCACATAACAACATAAGCCCCCAACATCCCTGCCTCTCCTCACAGACCATCCCAAACCAGCATGAACCAGAAGCTCAGGTTTGCCAACCCAGCTTCTTCCCCACGCTTGGTTTTGAAACCTCCTGTGATGATCACAGCATCGGGATGAGGCAGTAATTTGTCTCAGTTCCTG
This sequence comes from Anseranas semipalmata, assembly GCA_013399115.1. Taxonomy (NCBI): domain Eukaryota; kingdom Metazoa; phylum Chordata; class Aves; order Anseriformes; family Anseranatidae; genus Anseranas; species Anseranas semipalmata. Next base: position 189,110 of record VXAA01002478.1, read on the forward strand.
AGGAAAGAGCACTACCCATGAGCTCATCGCCTGGCCACGCGCCCAGGAGGAGAGGGGCTGGGGACAGCCTGCGGGCAGGTATCCATGGGCAGAGCCGCCAGGAAGCTCTGGGAAGTTCGCCATCACCTCGCCCAGTTCCACAGCGCTTGGGGACGTAGCCATGCCCCCCGGCCTCCTCCCGGATGGGTATCCGCCCTACGCAGCGCCTGCTGTCCCATGGGCTCAACGGCTTCCCTGCATGGCTGCCCGAGTCCCACCTCCTGCCCAGAAACCTTGTGGCAACCTTAAACAGCTTCGGTATCTACTGAAAGCGTGGGAAAGTGTAACATCCCTTATTTTATTAAAAAAAAAAAAAAAAAAAGGTGTGTCTTTGTGGGACACAGAAGGAAGGAAAAGCATATTAGTGATGCTCACAAAGGACAGGGACACTAGGATGCTGTTATTTAACTGGAGCTCTTCAACCTAACCCAAAGTAGGAGAGCTTCAAAGAAATTCTCACACGGGCACTGACTCACGTGACTCACCCCCACCTCCTGCTAAGGGAAAGGGGTTTGGAAATCACAGAACCATAGGATGGTTTGGGTTGGAAGGGACCTTAAAGATCACCTAATTCCAACCCCCCTGCCATGGGCAGGGATGCCACCCACTAGATCAGGTTGCCCAGGGCCCCATCCAGCCTGGCCTTGAACAGGAATGGACCATCCACAGCTTCTCTGGGCAACCTGTTCCAGTGCCTCACCACCCTCACAGTGAAGAATTTCTTCCTTATATCTAATCTAAATCTACCCTCTTTTAGTTTAAAGCCATTACCCCTTGTCCTATCACTACACCGCCTGACAAAGAGTCCCTCCCCAACTTTCCTATAGCTCCCTTTAGGTATTGGAAGGCAGCTATAAGGTCTCCCGGAGCCTTCTCATCTCCAGACTGAACAACCCCAACTCCCTCAGCCTCTCTTCACAGGAGAGGTGCTCCAGCTCTCTGATAGCCCTCATGGCCCTCCTCCGGACTCACTCCAACAGGTCCATGTCCTTCTTATGTTGGGGACCCCAGAGCAGAATGCAGTGCTCCAGGTGGGGTCTCACAAGGGTGGAGCAGAGGGGGAGAATCAAATCACCTCCCTCGACCTGCTGGTCATGCTTCTTTTGATGCAGCCCAGGATGTAATTGGCTTTCTGGGCTGCAAGTGCACATTGCCAGCTCACGTTCAGTTTTCCGTCCAACGCCCCCAAGTCCTTCTCTGCAGGCTTGCTCTCTATCTGCTTGTCACCCAGCCTGGAGCGGGTCCTGCAGAGCCAGGCTGCTGCGGGGTCAGACCCCAACCTGTAGGTACCATCAGGGGCCGGGGCGGCTGTGAGCAGGTAAGCCAGGTGACCTGTGGAAATGTCAGCCAGCAGCCTCACCTTTCTGCTTCTGTTCTTCAGAGGCATTCAGGCAGCACCTTCAAGCAAATACGCTCGAGAAAGGAACTTGACAAAAAACAGTGCTCAAAACCACAGTGGATCTATCACCCACAATTACCATTTTCCATGTCCTCAGCATTTCCAATATGAATAATGTAGCAACAGAAGGGGGATAAAAGCAAGTCAAAGGGGACTACAGCAAACTTAACTCCATTAACGACAATGTTTGAGAAGGGTTATTCCAGTGAAAGCTGGAGCTTCCATGGGGTAGGTGACCCTATGCACAGAAGAACTACAAAAATTACATCCCCCCCTCTTGGATGAGATAAAAAGCAGAGAGAGTAAATGAGGGACTGTGGCAGTGATACAAAGACAAGCATTTGGTACAATGGAGACCCATGTTTTAGGTAAAGGGTGCAGACAGGAACAGATGTCTCTTGAAGATACAGCAATTATTCCCGCTCCATTGCCTTCCAGCCTGTGGTCTGCAGAGCGCTGGAAATCAATGGGCTACACTGCACTGCAGCCTGTGAGGCTGCTTTCCTGGTCACTTCTGGCAGCCCCTCTGGGCAATTTATTTACATGACATTATTATTAAAAAGAAGGAAAAAATCCAGTCCTCGGAAAACATACAGGAATCCATAAATCATAAGACAGCACGAAGGCCCTGGCCTGACATTGTGAAGAAAGTGCAAGAAACTCCCACCACTGGCTAAGGCAAGACTGCCCATAAAAGCAAGCCGTGTTTTTGTGCAGACGTTGTTCTCCCAGGAAGCAAATGAAAACAAATAAAGCATCACCTGGGTTTCAAAAGGACAGCGAGAAGCAAGGCACAGTCTGACTTATTTGAAGACATGCTCAGCTGAAGAAAAAATAGTTATGATTTGAACTTGAAAGATGCACTTATCTTTAAAATGATTTAACATTCACCCAGGAGAAGCAACAAGTAGACAGTTCGCTTAAAGTATGTCCATTAATTTGGTTAATTGCCACAAAAAACATTTGCAAGCAGGATGATGATTTCCACTAGAGTTTGGGAAATGGGAATCTTTACACTCCAAGATCAAAATCTGGGAGAGCTGAATGCATCTTACCTAAAGTGCAGCTGGACTTGACACTACGCAAGAGTGCTCAGAAAAGGAAATTTGTCAATAAATATGCATCTGAGAACAGTGGAGGGTATTTTGATAAGGAAAGGTGCAAAGAAATCACTTTTACTTTTCCTAAAGTAAAGAGTGGGGCCAATACAAAGATTAAGATCCATGCTCGAGCTAGAACATGACTGCAGGCCCTGAAATAAGACTTTAAAATAAAATACCAATTGTATGGGATTGTTTTTGCCTTTTTTTTTTTTTCTTCCTAAACTAAACATCAAGTCACTAGCTGGAAGGACTTTTCCAGAGAGCAAATCGGAGCCTGTTTGCTCTTCATTATCACTGTCGGTCTAGCAGAGGAGCCTGTGTTGAAGTGAGCGCAGCCCTTGAAGAACAGTCACCACAGCTTTGTCCTGAGTGAGTGAGTACAGGACAAAAGGAGTTCTGTAGCATCCAGGTCCCAGCATCTTGACACCAGACTACTCCCCAGCAGCAGAAAGCAAGCTAAAACTCCTCAACTATACAAAATAGCTGTTAAGTCAGAACAGCCTCAACTTTTCTTGTACCAGTGTTAGTCTTCGCTCACATCAGGATCAAGGAAGAAAGTGCTCCAATAAAAGGTGTTAAACATACAGACTTCTTATCGGTGTTTCATGCACAAACTTTCCAAAATCTTAGCTCTACAAGATCATTAGCAAAGTTCACTGGTTACCAGACTATTTTGCACCACTGCATATTTTTAGCACTTATGAGTGCCATGGGCTCACACACCCCCACATACGCCAGGATGGGATTCTCACCAAAGCTCCCTGGTTGCAGACCTCCCTGTCACTCAGTTCAGGAACTGAAGAATCCCAGACTCCATCCAGGAGGGCACACAAGCACCAGAGCCAGTACAAGCCAGCCAGGCTGCTGTCAGTAGCTGTGGTGGCATTGCAGGGACCTCAGCCCAGAGCCGCAGGGCAGCACAAAGCTGCGTGGTGGCATTCAGGCGTCGTACCTCCTGCCTCAATCCCACAGAGCATCCCAAAGCTATTGCTCCACCCCTGGCAGCCCCATGAGCGCTCAGGCTTGCACAGGAACTGCTTCGTAGAGGTCATTCTGTCACCCAAGAGAAGCACCATACATGCATGCACCCGCGCCAGCACAGCAATGCAGCATACTTGGTAGAAACGTATTATTTAGCACTGCGATGAAAGCCACAGCACTTGGGGAATGTACAGGACAGCTTTTTGACTGCTAGCCTGCCAAGCAGCTTTGAGAGATGCCTGAATTTCAAACAACAAAAACCAAACATACCGCTTCAGCTCAGGTTCTCTATATTTCTAGTCTTTTTTCTTTGGCACCTGCTTCTGACAGATTCTGAGCTGCAGCTGAACACGAGCAGTGGCTTTCCCAATTGCTGCTCCAAGCAGCCTATCTTCTCCTTACAAACATTGCCCACTGGATCCTGATCTGTGATCCACTACAGCAGGACGAGCACTAAATCTCTTTTGCAGCACTGAAGCCTGCAATGCACTAAAGCTATTACGTGTTTCTCCCACTTCCTTCCATTGACAGAAAACAAAAGCACACGCTGTTGCTCAACATTATCACAAAACATTTGCTTTTCCAGATTGTTTCTCCCCTCCCTCCTCATTTTGGGAGGGTTTTTGGGTAGAAAGGGGTAGAATAACAGCCTAAGCTCTCACTCCCTGCTAAGAGCAACGGTGGGTGATTTGGGACCAGGGTGGCTCGCAGCCCAGCTGGTGCAGCCGGCGTGCCCCAGTCCCAAGCTGCCTGTCCGTCCCGCCAGGACCGCATGCCCCAGCGCTCCTCCGCCAGCTGCCGGCCCCGCGGGGCAGCCGATGCTGCAGCCGCGCAGCCCAAGGAGACGGGGCCCGCTCTGCACCGACCCGCTGCGAGCGGCTGCCCCCCTTCTGGCTGCAGACCATTTCCAGACAATATTCTACCCGCTCGAGTGTGAAGTATCAGCAGTTTCTCCGTTTTCACCACGCACTGTGCTTCCTTCCTGCCAGATCCCTTATCATCATAATTCACCCCAAAACCAGCAGGATGAAACCTCCACTGCTGCTGACGCTGGTCTTTTACTCAGCAACTGCAGAAATGCACTAAGCCCACATTGCTCCTGTCAGTGAGCAATTCAGAATTAAACACAGGTGTCACATGAAAACTTAGGCCCTGGTGCCAAGCTAACAGCTCCCAAAAAAGCACTGAATGCATTAACACACACAGTCATTTTTTATTTTTAATATATATATATTTTTAAGCAACCAGAGTATCATGTTTAAGGTCCCAAAACCAAGAAGGGCAACAAAAGTCCAAGTTTTACTCAGGATATGAAATACTCAGCTATTGCTACCCAAGCTAACCCCCTGCAAAGTCCTCACTGATATCTGCACATGGTGCTGTCGCCCCAGCGAGCTGCAGGAAGTGTGCTTGGTGTGCTGGGGAGCAGCTACTTGTTTTTTCTTCCGACTCACGGCTGGACCAACGGCCGAGTGCGGTGTCAACACCTTCAGTATGCTCTGCCACCATTTCTAGCAGATCTAAGCCAAGCTTTGTGCATGCTTGTGGTCATTAAAAACGCATCACAGCATGAAAGCGCTTGTTGCAGACAAAACAGTCTTGGCTCAGGGAGTGTTTTCTTAATTTAATTTATTGCCCATCAGCAGAAAATCCTCACCACTGATTTGGGTGCTGAGAAAAAAAGAAAATATAAACAATTAACCACTTAAACACCATTCTCATCCCTTCCCCAGGCTCAGCCTAAGCCAGACACTGCTCCATCCCCACTGCTAGGTGCTGCAGCCAGGAGGGTCCCCAACCCAAACCTGTGCGAGATAGTGCTCCAACCGCTCTCTGTCCCTGAGGGACAAGATGCCAGCACGGAACACAAGCTTGCCGTGCTAACTCAAACCATTAGGCTGCACTGAGAGGGATGGATGCTGGCTGTGGCTAAGCTAAGAGAAAGTCTACGAGGGCTTGAATTTAGGACTCAAGCTTTAGATTTGCTGGCTGGACAGCACACCACCAGTTAGAAATATCAAAATTAAGACAGATCTTGCCTATAATTCTTCATGAGGCATTGAGAGTGCCTATTTTTAAAGCCACTCTGTGCCACTGCAACTACGTGGTGCTACTTGCACAAGTCAAAGAGATGCGTCAGCTCCCAGTGAAGCAGTAATCCTCCTCCTTTTGTTATATTCTAAGGGTTGCGCCAGAGAAAAAGGCTCCTACCTCACAAAGCACGACACCAGCACGACTCTGACATGGCACAGGCACCTCTCGCCAGCCCTTCCTACTGACAGTGCTCACAGCAAACATGGCACTTGCTAATTATTTACATTTGGCTTAATTGCTCTCCTCACTTAATGTCATCAGATGAAAGCACAGAGAAACACTCATTGCACAGCTCAGTGCAATGAGAAGTTTGCTTCAGATAGCCCAACCATTTCCACCAGCAACTATTAATAGTCAGATAGCATCAGCAACCCAACCTGAAAATACTTCTCCAGCTCCTCTTATCTTGCTCCTCACACCACTGCTTTTTGAGAAGGTTTCTCACTGCCACTGACATTCACCACAGACACCAGGAGAGGAGTAGCCTGGCAGCCTGTGGACTGATGAAGACAACCTTCAGGTTTTACACAGGAGTTTGTTTGCCTATCTGTATCATCTCAGAGATGACAACATTTGTGGGCAAGTCCCAAATCTCTCCATAGAGTCAGCTACAGACCAAACCATTGCACACATACACCTGAAATTTAGGTTGTCATTCCTCACACCTGGATTCCCATAGGACTCTTACACTGCAGCATTTCTGTCAGCATGCCATTCTTTTGTCCAGTACCTTTTATATTTGTCCAAATTCATTTTTTGAGAGAGGCTGAGATCTCACAAATCACATCCTAAACTGCTTTTAAGAAGAAGGCAATAGCAATCTTACAATTGCTGCAGCTGAACCTCTGCCTTGGGAAAGGCCCTTTGCGAGATGCACCCAATTCTAAAATCGTACCCTCTTAGACACCGAAATCTACCGTCAGACACAAATCCACCAGAAAACAGGCTGCTACACCCTCTTCTCCCCTCAGCAACACATCTTTGGCTGAAAAAGCTACTGCACCTACAAATACTTTGAAGAAAGTGTTATAAAAGGGTACTGAGAGAAGGTCATAAAAAAAACAACTTGAGAATAGCTGCAGCTAAAAATACCAATCCCCACACCCATTCTACAGAAAAAGTATTATCAGATGTTACCTCCCAATGTTAAAAACATGTTTGTTTCTTTTTTAATTAAGGTGCTATTGTGAACACTGGATTGTCTTGCCAGGGAAGACAACAAGGCGTACCTTAGAAAAAAAAACCTTTTTTGCTGCCTCCAAGATACCATTTTCTATTCAATCTAATGATAAGATACTGTCTAAATCTGGCACCTGTAAATCTATATTTTCACAGAATCACAGGATGGTTGAGGTGGGAAGGGACCTCTGGGTCCATCTGGTCCAACCCCTGCTCAAGCAGGGACACCCAGAGCTGGTTGCCCAGGACCAGGTCTAGGCAGCTTTTGGAGATCTCCAAGGAGGGAGACTCCACAGCCTCTCTGGGCAACCTGTGCCAGGGCTCAGTCACCCGCACAGTAGAGAAGCGCTTCCTGATGTTTAGAGGGAACCTCTTGTGTTCCAGTTTGTGCCCATTGCCCCTTGTCCTGGCACTGGGCACCACTGAAAAGAACCTGGCTCCATCCTCTTTGCACCCTCCCTTCAGGTACTGACAGACATTGATAAGACCCACCCTGAGCCTCCTCTTTTCCAGGCTGAACAGGCCCAGCTCTCAGCCTCTCCTCACAGGAGAGGAGCGCCAGTCCCTTGACCATCTTGGTGGCCTTGTGTTGGACCATTTCCAGTATGTCGATGTCTGTCTTGTACTGGGGGGCAGAGAACCGGGGGCCCAGAATTTTCTACTAACGTGACCTAATGTTGCAAAATAACTTTCTAAAGAGAGCAAAGTATTCTAGCCACTCATACCGAGTTGCAGAGTGCTTGTACCATACAGATTTTTTTTTTTTTTAAATAGTTAAGGGTATCGAGGTAGAGAACATGGGAAGGAGATAACGCCAACAAATGGAGCAGCAGCAGCGCAGAGCAAGCATCGGCACATGTGGGTTTAGAATTGGCCTCTCATCCGACCCAGAGCCTAGGTCAGACAAGGCATTGGGAAACCTCTGATATGGGCAGACTGAGCTGGTGGCTCAGCCTGCTGCCCAGACCCTCCCAGCTCTTACGTGGTCACTGAGGTTTAGCAAACACCAAGAGCCACACCGCACTCCTCTTTGTGAGCATTACCCCAGAAGGATGTGGGTCATGTAGTGCCCATCAGGTGCAACCTGCAGCATCTAGATGATTTACACGGTGACAGGCTTTCATTTAACAAATACTGCATATGGCCTTCTGTAACAGTTCATCAACTGTTCATTTCATCAGACCCCCTATGGAGCCATGCCTTGAATACCCTGCATTAATAATAAGCACATATTTTTCTAACAGTTTAAGGCGTATTTTTAACATGGAAGTGTCAGCCTTACCCCTTCAGAGCCGAGCAGTCCTGGCTGACAGCATTCTCATATCACACATGCAGAAACCAAGCAGGGGCTCTGAGCACACCCCACCCGCACTCTAGAGGACCTTTTGGAAACTCATCTAAGCATCAACGCCACAGCTGCTCAAAAGACAGTACACACTGAAAAGCACCACCTGCCATAGCAGACCAGAGCAGGTAAAGACTATGCTAAGTCCTTACAAAAAAGCCAAGAAACCATGTAAATCAGACTTTCTGGTTTACTAAATTTGCTGTAAAGAATGGCTATATGTAAGCCCTTATTCAGCTTGTACTTACAGAAGTTTGCTGGTGTTGGCAAATTCACGTTATAACATGAGGGTTAGACTTGGGCAAGCTCGACTTTAAAAGCACGAGGGAAGCAATCCTCAGTGACCCACCCAGAGCCACTGCAGCAGCCACACGTGTGGGTCTCTACACGCCAGAGCCACACAGCATGGCTAGGTGCTGGCTGGAAATAACACACAAGTGGGTTAGAATTGCAGACTGCAGCAAGCAACACCAGTGAAGGCCCAGTACACCAGCCAGCTTCTGGCAAGACTACCAGGGCAAGCAGAATAAAGGGAGCCAGTTAAATGCGTCCCAACTGGAAGTACCATTTCACCACTTAATCTCTGGCTTTCTGACCACTTCAAGAAATACCTGGGAATTACTGCAGGCAGGTGAGTGGAAGCCTGTGCTAACATGCAGCAATACTGAAACAAAGCCAGCACACACAAGGGAAAGGTTAGCATACCACAGCATGCTTTTTCCTCCAAAGATTTAAATGAAGCCTAGTGGTAACTTCTGTCCAGAGACCTTGTTCAGGTCACGCTCTTACCTGTGAACATAGGAGGTGCTGTGCAGAGGAAGACCAAAAAAGCTGCTCAAAAGTTAGGCACGTGGAGGGAAGAAGAGGCCACATGTTTTGCAAAAGGATGAGAAATAAGTGATTGAGGAAAAAAAATAGAGCAGTAGTAACCTTTTGCTTTCTAACCCTTCACAAATATATACCTTGCCCCCATTTAGAAACTCTCGTTACAGTACCAAAAAATAAAACTAAAAACCCACCACCTCCTCACTTTGGTGCCCAGCTCATGCCTTGCCCCTTTCCTCAGCACAGCCAACACCCACTACAGGCACATCCACCACTCCTGACAGGCTCTCAAGATGTTCACCATGTTCACACCTGCCAAGAAAAAGTCCGAGACAGCTGGGTTTGACTGCCCGCTGTCACATTTCCAGACAGGCACCTTGTTTCCCTGTGTTCTAGCTGCCCTTTGGGAGATGCATCCACAAACCTGCCTTTCGCCTCAACGCCAACAAGACGATATTCAGGAGCAGAGCCTGGGTGGCTGCTGCCCACAGCAGTGGAGAAACACTTTAAAGGACTAACCTGAAAAACGACGAGCAGGAGAACAACCGTGGCTATGGTACAACGGCCTTTAAAAGCTTCCTTCAGGAGATGCACCAGCCAGAGACCGGGGTGAGGTGACAGCGACCGCCTGCTGTGGGACCTCCCCGCGCTCTCCTCAGGAGAGGGGCCCAGGTTCTGGCGCAGGACGGCCACCCGGCAGGTCCACGGAGACGTCCTCGCAAACACGCAGCTCCACAGCCGCTACCTCTCCTCTGCACTCGCAGTCCAGACAAACTTGGAGAACTTGCCCACATGATGTCATCACTGGGCTGGCGTCTAAATAGAGGAAGCTTTTTATAGAATTTCCCACTGACAGACTTAATCCGGTAAGCCCTGATAGCCAAGGCTTCGTCAAGCGGAAGGAAGGAAAAGGGGAAACAATAACCGCCCCATCTCTGGGGCCGGGGCCGGTGGGCGGCGCCTCGGGAAAGAAACCAAAACAAACCCGGGCCCCAGATTCACTCGCCAGTACCTGCGTGTCGGATCGGAGGCACAGGTACAAGCAGCGCGTATCCTAAGGGAGCTCTCTTTATACACAGCCTGTCCAAAAGCAGCTCGGCCTATTTCTGCACCAGCGCAGGGAAGATGAAGAGGGAGGACAGGGAGGGAAAAAAACTTAGCTTAAAGACAGTGGATAAAACATACTTCCATGTCAGAGGCGTTTTCCAGCTTCATATTCATGTGGCAGTTACTGTGCTTCCTAAAAGCAAACTGGGGTTTTCTGCATATTTGGAAGGCCCCTCGCTGCAAATACTTTAATCTCAAATCATCAGCAAGCAGTACTTTCTGGAAGCTCTCAAAAAATACTAACGAAAGCAAAACCATCCAGCAGTTCAGCCAAGTTCATGCAAGTGTGCGTGTCATTCTCTTCTTCGTAACTCCTCGCTTTGACAGCGCTACGGAGCAGTTCCCCTTCCTTCCTCTGCTCCTCGCTGCATCTTCGGCCGGGCATCCACACCAAGAGCAGTTGCGATAGCCAAGTGACTCATGCTGCAGCAATGTGGGTGGGAACGGCCTCCCATGCCCAGCTTCTAAGGACACAGCCTTTTATGGTATTTTTAGAGTGGAAGCCGTGGTGGTTTGTAGCATTTTGCCTTTTGTCTTGCACCAGCCTGGAAGAACAGAGCTCACGCTCCAGGACCAACAGTGAGGAGCCCACGCAGGTTACGAGCAAGCCAACACCAGTCTCCACAGACTTCCCCACCTGCAGGAGCCTGCTACCCCCCGGCCACGCCAGACTGTGGCATTGGAGACTGCTGGCGGGTGTCAGCCGCTCCACGTGGCAGCACCACGGCTCCATCCACAGGCTCTCACCACGCTGTGCGCCATTACACAGCTCCACCAAGCTCCAGACCAGACGTAAGAGCAGCACAAGGATGCAAGTTATTCCGTGGATACCTTAATCGCTGCAGCCCAATTTTCTAAGGATTCATTCCCTGCATCCCCTGAGTTTTGCCAGCCTCTGGCAATACGCTAACGACCTCTTCTGCATCTCCAGTGACAAGCCACCGGACAAGAGGAAGCACACACTGTGCCTACCCTCGGTGGGCTGCCAGCATATAAGAAGCTGATAGGGCTGCCAAAGGCAACTGAGTCCCATCTGTCTTTCCCTCGGGGCAAGCCGTAACTGAGGACTGCATCTCTCTCTACTTAGCAAGTGGAAAATTAACTCTTTAGACTTTTACCTCATAAAATTTAGCTGAAATGGGTCAAAATGTTATTAGGGAACAGCAGGCAGGGGTGTTGCCCTGAAAGCAGGTTACCAGCGCAGCAAACACTAAGCATGCAGGAGAAGCGCCAGGGCAGAAATGCTGCTCTCCAGGTCCAGGGACCACAGCACATGCGACTTGTACCTGGCAAGGTAAAGCCTGCTCAGCTACACTCTTCAAAAGCTGACGGTCATGCCTGAGATCAAAAGAGCATCCCAAAACATTACCCCATATGGCCTGAAACGGGATTCTAGTTGTAAATGTGCAGCAGATCACTTTACAGGACAGCTCTCTGCTCTCCTTTTCACATGAAGCATTATCTGCTCTAGAAGAAAGGGGCATGAAAGTTTCTGCCTCTTCATGCATCCCCAATCACAGCTCCAACCAGCAGCTGATTTTAGTCCTTTCAAAGCTGTTAAATTCAAGAAGAAATTAAATTATAATCTGCACATGCATAAAAACTCTAGAAGAAAAGCCACGAGGGCAAAGGCAACAGTCATCAATCCTCCTGATGCAAAGCACCGACATTAAAGATTTCTTTTCCCTCCTTAAATCCCAGGGAGCTCTGGAAGTAGTCGGCTTACCAGTCAGAGCAGATGAATTACAGACCGCCCTGCAGCCAGATTTCACCGCGGGCACTGCAGTGGGAAGATGCAGGGGAACGCTGCTCCGGGGCGAGGTCTCGGGTACACCAGACAAAGCGGAGGGGAAGTCTGGGGGAGGTACGCTTCAGCAAGCGCTGCACAGCCAGCTACGTACCTTGGAGGCAAGCCAGGAAGGCAAAGTCTCTAAACAGCAGCAGAACTCGCAACAAACCCCTCCAAGCCTTAAATGCAAGTTAAAAGAGCCTTGATGGTTTCAGTGCAGTGCCCTCAGCACGGCAACCCGCAGCATCTACCAACCGCAGCACTAAAAAATGCCCCAACGCCAGGCTTTTGGGGCCAGTACACAGCACGCCCTCACCCACGCGTGCAGTTCTCTACCGTTCCCCTGAAAGCCTCTGAATGAGAGCACATTTCAGCCCCTCGCTGCCCAAATCTGCAACGCATTTTTTGAACTTGCACGTGGCCAGCGTACGCCGACATTCGTAATGCTTCACACTAGGGATGATTTCTCTTCCTGTAATCAAGTGAGCCATCTCACAGCTGCCGCTTTTAACCCCTCTGAGGAGAGGGACAGAGCTCCCCAGATGGACTGAGAGTTTCTTTTCCTCCCCAAGCAGATGAAATACATTTCCATGTTTAGGGAGTCTTCCTGCTGTTAGGTAATGGATAAAGATCACAGAATTAAATTAAAAAAAAAAAAAGAAAAAAAGATCACGTGAAAGGCTCCATCCTGTTCAAAGGAACACAATGAATTTCCTGTAGTCTTCAATGGCTACACATAAAAGCAAAGTCTTGCCACAAGGACCACAACATCGTGCCCAATTACCATCCCGTCTTACTTCTAAGTCCTGCAGAGCCAGCTCAGTCATAGGAAAGCAAAATGAACTCTGCCTTGCCTCATTTCTCATGAAACTACTAACTACAAACAGCAGTAGCTGCGTAAGAGGTAAGGCAAGCAACTCAACTTTCATTACCTTTTATTTGGACCAGCATTATCAAATTTGATTCTAAAAAAAAAAAAAAAAATCAGGAAGAACAACAAATGCAGAACAGCACTGAGGAAAACAACAAGTCAAAAGCTCTTACATACAGAAAACGGGTACATTCAAGACTGATCTCAGATTCAGATCTCCCACACCAGGGAGATCTCTCTGCGTTAAGACTTTTATCAAAAAGGCATCCCTGCCCTTCACACCCCCATGAACAGCAGGGCAAAGAGAAGGCACCCGTTTGCCCCGCCACGCTTGACAGCCTGCAGCCTGCTTGCTGTGGGCGTGCTGGCAGACCCCACAGACCCTGCCCCACAGTCCAGCCACCCACCCTCGCCTCCAGCTGTAAACCACACCTGCTTTTAACATCATTTTGATACTCTCGCCCACAAAGGAAAAACCTTTCCCAGCCAGCAGGTTTCTTTGCAAACCTAAAAGCCTCAGACACTGATTCCTACAGAGCAAAACCCCCCGTTAATGCAGATGCCAGGCTGGGGCACATGGAGCAACCATGGCTTTGATGCATCCGGGCTTTCTGCTGATCGTGTCTCAAAAGGAGCAAATTCAGACTCCTGGAACTTGCAGCCCACTCCCGCCACAGCGTGCGCCCTGGTGACCACACTCCCGGACCCCTGGCGTGGGGAGCAGACCAGCTGCCTTCCTCCCCCTTCAAAACCCTTCCCTCCTTTGCAAACAGGCTGTGAGGCAGATGTGCCTTGCCAGAGGAACTGCAAGAGCCCAGGCACAGGCTTACCACGTCGGCTAGCCGGAGGACACAGCCCTGGCTCCACTGACATCAAGGGGGATGCTGCTAATGAACATACAATGAAACTCAGATTTCAACTAGTCTGCACAAAAGGCCCATCTGGGTGAGAAAAGAGCGTTTGCTCAAAAGGCTGAGTTTCTCTGAAACTCCCAGCCTGGTTCCTCATGAGTTTCTGTGTTTATTTTCACCCTTCTCCCTCCCAAATTTGCAGACAGGTTTAGGCCCATAGCAGCATCTGCACTGGACGCTTCTCAAACCAATTAGGAATGAGAGCGCTGTAATGATTATAGGAACCTGTGCAAGAAAAAAAAATCCTTCTCACGATCTGCAGACAGTGTTCCTCCCGTCAGAACCAAAATTGTTTCAAAGACAGACAAGAGCCTTCCAGCAGGAGATGCAGGCAGCAGACCCCGACACACAACCTTCAAAGCCCTGTGAGATGAAAAGAAGTTCTTCACCAGCATCTCGGCTACGCGAGGAGAGGGGGCAGAGGACCGTGACACAAGCGGTGCTTCAAGCAGACTGCCTGCCATCTCACGGCGTGGGGGAAAAGCAGAGAGAAGCATCCCACTGCGGGCAGGCTTAACAAGCAATTCCCTCCGTTGTGCCTTTGCGGGATCACAGCCTTCATCTAAGTAGGCAGCTCGCTCTTGGCACTGTGCAGCCTCACGCCGCAGAGAGCAGCCCCAGTGCCGGAAGTAATGGCCTCTGTCATTAATTACCAAACACCGCCTGCCTGCGCGCAGGGGACTGCCAGCAGACGGATTACAGCGGCCACGGTGAGCGCAGGCTGCTCCGCTTGAAAGCTTGCACGCCGAGCAAGCCCCGGCAGACTCACCTCATCCAGACCCGTCAGCAGGCAGCTCTGCTCGGCTGGAGCCGGTCTGCAAATTATGTGGTGACTGGAAGCTTTAGAAGCCTTGCAAAAAAAATAAAATAAAACCTCAGCTGGGCAGGTTCTCCCTGACAACTTATTTTTTCCCCATGCAGTGCAACACGGCACAGAAAAACGCAGCATGAATCAACCCGCTTTGGCAGCACGTCTAGCCAGGAAGGGCAGGACGCGTCACCACGCCGGCACACCGGGAACACCCTCCAGCAAGCTCTGTTTACCCAGCAGTAGCCAACGCAGTCCTGACACAAAGCCTGTAAGTGCATTTTATCCTCAAAAGTCATCTGAAACAGGTCCATTCTCCCCTCTCACTCCATAAATACAATCCAAATTGGGTCATCTCCTAACAATAAATGAATGACATTCATTTAAGCCTCTGATGCAGTGCTGACATAATCTATGTCCTTTCATTCTCCTTGCACTGCAAGTGCTAAAGATGCTTTTGTACAACCCCTGAAGTACTCCATTTAAAAACCATGGTAACTAGGGCATTGCATTCAGCTGCTCTTGAAAAAAGCCATTCCCCTTTCCCCTCAATAGACTCTTGGAAGGCTTGGGGGCAGATGGAAAAACATTGCCTAATTCAAACTGCTCAACCACGACGGCTGGAATGGGGTTGCAGTTGGGCATCACTCACAAAGTGATGGGGATGGGGGCGAGCTCGGCCCCCCCGACTGCTGGGGATCAATTGTGTCTGCGGTGTGACGCCAACGATGTCGTGGCATATGGAGACAGAGAGCTCCTACCGGGGTCCTGCAGCCAAGGAACACCCAAAAGTCCTATTCTAAGTCACAAGTTTGACAGCACAGCCGCAACATTAGATAGGCAAGCCATCTGATTTGCTTGGAAAGCTACTAGTGCTGCCAGACAAACTGCCGTTCTTTTAGTGAATTGTTCCATTCCAGTATTTTAGCGCGACAAGCAGTGAAGGAGTGAAGAAGCAAGTCTTTCTGTTATCTTTACATGGCAGTAAAAGTTTAAGGGGTTTTGGTGGGGTTTTTCTTGCTAGTCACAGCTCTGAGGTGTTAAAAACACTTCTGCACTTCAGAATTTGGAAGTTTGTCTGCTGGCACCGGTGTCGTCCTCCTTTCTGAAATGGAAATATTTAGACATGTGGGCACAGAGATCAGATGGAAAAAACAGCACCACTAAAAAAAAAAGCAATTAAATGGGAAAAATCTAAGTGAAGAGGCCCTCTCAAAAAAGGGACATTTGTCTAAGATGGAAGGCCCATTATTTGTTTTTCTTTAAAAAGAAAAACATTCATAGCTCTGCATTCATTAAAAAAATCATATGCACCAGCAGCAGAAAGTCTAACGGCTTAAACATGACCTAATCACTGCACTCTCCCTTAAATGACATTTTAACAGACTTCTTTCCAAATCCCACTACATACTGTTATGGAACCACATTCCAAGATTTTAAAGGTTTTAAAAATAGAAGTTTTAACCGCAACGTCTGCAAAAATACCCTAAAAAAAAGGGGGGG
>VXAA01002478.1:205097-220061 GCA_013399115.1 Anseranas semipalmata
AGTCTATCCTGTTAGGTAGACTACTCCACAAATGATGCACAGAAAGACATTTTGTGCTTGTATGTAGGAAGCTGAACCAGATTCAGGAGGGTGCAGTGCAGCACTGTTGCAGAGGACGCAAGGTGTGCTCCCATTTAAACACGGCATGTTTCGAGTCACTGCAAATTAGTTCAGAGTCAGCTTTTATCGGCTTGAGGGAGACGCCAAGAGTGTATCTGTAACAGAATTTACACTTTTTTGATGGAGATGCAAGCTTGTTAGAAGACAGACAGCTTAAAGAACATCTTAAAAAGAAAAGAACATCTTCGCAAATGGGGAAACCAAGGCACGTAATGCTTAGCTGATTCCCCACGCAGTCAGATGAAATGAGGCCTCATCTGTTGAGCAGAGACACCACTGAACACTGGGAGCTTCCAGCAACTGCAGAGCGTTAGGCAACAGATAAACCACGCCATAAAGGTCACTGCACTAACCTACGATCCAAAACACAGCGGCTGAGAGTCCCGCTGTATGTTTGTGCCATTGTAATCTAACACCCAAACCTGGTTACTGATGCAGGCGAATTTCCTGTGGGATGCTCATTATGGCCAGCCTGGGGTTTCCATTACATCGCTGCTCCATCTAGCTTTTACACAGTCAAGAAAGCAAGGCATGGCTCCAGCAGAGGAGGTAAGGGCTGAGCATTTCAACTCCCAGTACCCGACCAGAGCAACTGCTGGGTTCTGTTTTTTTCCACTTCAAAGTAAATATATTTCTTCCGGCTAACAAAACATCATCTTTCCTAAGACAGACTGTTGTGGTCAGAGAAGGGAGAAGGGTGAACTAAGGACAAGCTGATCAGTTAATTCTGAATTCCCCAACTCTGCTGCTTCTGCCACCATCCACAGTGTTAGTTTTCAGCAGGAGGAAAACAGGAGAAAGCTGATAAAGGAAAACAAGAAAACAATTTGGGGAAATTCTCACAATCCAGTCTGCTCCACAACAGCCTGTCAGAGTGACTGTGATTATTTTCATCGAAGTTTTGTTTATGGAAGAGCTACACTCTTTGAAGTCCAAAAGCAGACATAAGTTCAAGCAAAACACCGTGGTGATCCCAAAGTATTAATCATGCAGCTTAAGGTGACAGGGCTGAACACAGAGCATTCAAGGGTTGGTTAGTAAGCTGTTGTCAGAGAAAATAAGTCTCTTCAAAGTAGATGTTCGCATTTCCTTATGTTCAGTGAGGAAAGATAATGCAAGCTTGGAGATAACGACCTGCCACTGAACAGGACTGCACAGCCTGGCAGACACATCAGCCTTGCTCCTTTTGGACAAGGGTCTGCAGAACCAGGTACCAGCACCCTCCCACCCATCCTAGGAGAAAGGCAAAGACTGGAGGTGTTCAGAGTTTGAATTATTGTGCCCTCATCTCTAAATAAATGGGAATAATGTTAGAAACAGTCTTACACTTCTGTAAGCAACAAAGGAAAGGAGCTAACATCACAAGGGGCTTGCAGGAGACACCCTCATTGCCACTGCAACATGCCTACAGCAAATAAACAGGTACTTTGTGTTGCTTTTACAGTCTCAAGAAAAACAGCAATAAGGCACTTTCCTTCATATGAACCTCACAGGAGAAAACAAAAACAAACCAAAAAACAGAAGAAAGCTACTGATCCTGAAATCGGTCTAGCAGATCTCTACTCAATTACGGTTTTGAATGCAGAAATTTATTATGGGACTGCCCAGGCTCCTCAGACTTGCCATCAGCAGCTGGCAGGGCTATCGCTAGCCCCCAGCATGTCTCCGCAGCCTGAACGCGAGGAGCGTGTCGGGAAGCAGCCGGCAGCCCCAGCTCGCTCCCTGCCGCCTCCCCTGGAGTGAACGCGGTGGCTCCCCCATCTCCACCACGTACAGGGAAGAGTTTGCTCACAGGCAAGTTTATGAATGTTTCAGCAATTGCCTCCTCCTTCAAGCAAGCTGCCTAAAAGCTTCCCCAAACCTGGGCCCCCTGCCACATTAACCGGCTGCCCTAACTAATGAGATCTCTGTTTGTAAACACACGCTTTGACAGACATTCTCTGGCAAGCGGGTCTGTACCACGCTCAGCACAACTGCAGATGCCCGCTGCTCCCAACCTGCGGCGAGGCTTCTCCATCCCTGTGGCAAGTGTCTCTGCCTCCAACAGCCAGCCTGCACGCAAGCCGCTGCTGATGAGCATTGCAGGTATCGCACCACTTTCCTTTTTCTGCAGGTCAAAGACCTTTTCACCTTTTTTAATCAAGACTTCACAGCTGGCTCAGAGTACCACCAGGAGCACGGCCTGCTCCATGGGACACCAGGCTTCTGATTTCAGAGGTCTGATAGGTCATCTTCCTTAAAGCATAACATCTGTGATCTTTGGTTCACACTCTGCTCCTCCATTCAGGGGCAAACCTCAATCTGAACAGCAAAATTTGGGTTTTGTGTTGGCACAAGGTTCTTCAAAAACATGAAAGACCAAGGAAAGCTCCTTGCATTTGGAGCAAGAGGTGGAGAAGTCTGTAGCGATCTTGGTTTCAAGGGGAATGCACATACACACCCCCACACCTCTGCAGCAGAAAGCTCTGCTGTGGTATGGGGGCAGAAACAGCAACCAAATCTTTCATGAGAGGACATGGCATCTTCTATCTTAAGGCTTATGCTACTTCTAACCTCAAAATCAAAGCTCAGGCTCTCTCAAATTTTGGTATTGTTTTTAACACAGAGAACTGGGTCTCAGACCCATGCCACGTGAGGGGTCTCGGACCCCTCTCTCCACAGCAGAAACCAGCACGTTGCTCAGGAGGTCTTACCCATGGCAGCCCCTGTTTGTGAGGAGTCATGCTGCAACGTCCCATGTCCATTCTCAGAAGGACTTCCCACCCAAACATGCTGCAGCGCTCAATCCAGGTGGGAGAGGAGGAAGGTGCAGATATTGGAGGATGGACCACAGAGAGCCAGGATGGAAAGTGATTTGCTAGCCAAGCAGAGAAGACAGAAGATGCTACTAACCCATACTTGTGCACAACCTTTCGGCTGCTCCTGGACTCCCCAGTGGCACTATTTCACTCAGTGAGCTCACCAAGAGCAGCTGTACATTTTTGGCCAGAGGCTTACCGTCTCACATCTGAGAGACCACCAAACCCACCTCCCCAAAGATTTAAAGACACAAAAAATAGCACTGCAAGGATAAGAGAAGAAAATACTGTGTACCTTTAGTTGCTACTTATCAGAGTGCCTGGAGCACAGGTAACAGCAGCCTGGCTTTGCTGGTTATTCTTGAAGTAACATCCTGTTCTGGTCCCAGGCAAAGCACAAGTCCTGCGCAGTGAATACAAGCCTCGCAGGAAACTGTGAGGACATGTTGACTTAACTTTTTCACTACTGTCTGTGTTTTACCATAACAGAAAGCCCTTTGACATGAGTTGTAGATGCAGATCTGGCTGCTGTAAACACAAATCGCTTCCCTGCTATCGACCGAGATGTCTCAAACAACCCTGTATGGTGTTAGCGGAGAGCTCTCAAAAATAAACCACAATGGCTATCTCAAAAACAGGCTAGGCTTTGAACTTTGCAAGGCAAGCATAAAACCACCGGAAATACAACCTGCCCTGTCACCCAAAATGCCAGTAAACTTCCCTAGACACCACCTCCCCACTCATAAACACAGACATCACTTTCACCCACCCAACACCCTCATCCCTAGACAATAACTCAGCAACTCAAATAATCTTTGTTTTGCCTTTATTTTATTTTTTTGCATGTGTGCTGCATGTGTGCAGTCAGGCCTCCTGTGATAGATACCGTGGGACTACCAAAAAACAAGAAGAGAGAAGTCCCACCTGGCCATCAGCACCCAGTCAGCTATTTCCTCTGTGTAGGCCCGTCATCAATTAAATTAATCATTTAAATGTTGAGGAGCACTTGTCACGGATAAAGGCCCTTCTCACAATACTACGGTAACTGTGGATCTTCTACACTGCTAAAATAATCTCGGCTTCAACTGAAGACCCTTCCACGTAACACCAGAGCTACCTTCCAGCACTTCTGTAGCACCTGCATGGTAACTGATCTAGCACCAATCCACAGAGGACGGGAAGGGGGAGACCTTTAAAGATCTCCCTGGAAAGAGAACCAAGATACACAGGAAGTTTCACCGAAACCAGTCACGCAGTTTCTACTCTATGCATCTCTAATCCTCGCAACAAGGATCAGCACCAGGAAGATACAAGGCTTGGCACAGAAGTAGAGGTATGTAGGCTTAACTTCTAGCCTACTCCCTCAGCCAGTTATGTCGAGCAAGAGCTCTCATCATCCACAGCAACTGGCACAGCTTTCCCTTTGCCTCCAAAGTCAATACTAAGTAATGCCTCAATATGCACAAAGCAGGAATCTGTGGACAAAGAAAATCTTTGCTGAGGAAAGACCAGAAAAACCCACAGCCAACACAGAACTGTCGTCCCCACACACCACAGTAAATAATTAAGCTGCCAGAAAGTGCGGTATTTATTGCAGAGCATGACAGCTCTCCAGGCTTACTTTCCTCATCTGACAGCCCACAGGAAGCCTGTACTATCAATTCACTTGGGTGCATTATTATTTCCACCAAGTGATCTCAAGAAGCAGTACTCTTGCATTGGAACCTGTGAATTGGGTTTGGGGTGCATTTGATTTTTATGTATGAGGATGTCAGCTCTGGCAATTTGAAGAAATAGGGCTGGTTATTTTAGTATCATAGCATTTGGAAAACCAAAGCAAATTCGTTTGCAGTTTTCAGTACTTTTAACTGAGTGATTAAGTGGTGAGAGCAGCCAACTTCTGTCCTCCTCTAGATGAACCACGGAGATCATGCTGTTAGCAAGCATCACTCTCACTTCATTTTTAGCTGGAAAGACAGAGCAAAGGGTATGCAGCTACAGAATAGAAAGACTAATAAATTGCCTAACGTTTCAGCAAGAGAATAAATGCAAGATGTGCAACAAAAACGTCCCCTGAGTAATAGATATGGGGGGTCATGTGGGCATGCTTCCAAATTCCTTCTCTTTAGTATATGTTTCTTGCCAGAAGAGCTGTTAAAGTCAATGCAATGAAGCACAGGACATTTTTTCAACCAAGTCTGCAATTAACCTATTTTCTCTCCGATTAAAAGGTCAGTTCCAACCCTCTCCAAAGCATCCACAAAGTGTTTCCCTAAAAGCAGACTCCAGAGCAGCACAGTCAAGGCAGACAGTCTATCATCAAGAAATATTAAGCCGCGGGCATCACAAAAAAGCCATCTGTGTGCTGAGGCACGAAACTAAACAGGCTGCAGGAGCCACGGGTTTCATGCAAAGTATGTTAGGAATGAGGAATGATTGTTCACTACTCAGTGAAAGATAGTCAGACAACATATTAAAAAAGTCTAACAGAAGGAGGAAATACTTTTTCTATGTGACACACAATTGGGCTGTGGCATGTTCTGCTGCTTACATCGAGTTATAGAAACTGTCTGAAAAGCAACATGCACACTGCAGGAGAACAGGACCGTCTGTCGCTTCTAAAGCCATGACTCATCCTCCTTCCCTGAGGATCCACTTTGGTTGTCCCTGGGCCAATGCTGGCCGAGATGGACCCTGGCTGGAGCCAGTGTGGCAGATCTTCCATGCTTGAGTTACCATGCACTGCCATTACAGTGCCAGTGGAGAGAGCTTTGGGCTCCTTGTCCTGGCACGTTAAGAGGCCACCTCTGCAATGTAAGCAGGCCAAGGAGGGATCACAGACAGCAAAGTTTAACAACTTCCACCTGCTCTTCCTTGGGCAGCAGATGTGGACAGGAAACACTGTCTGCTCCCATGCAGGGCCCCAAGCAGTGAGAGACAGCACGTCCTGCCTTCTCCACACCGTGTCACTCAAACACAAACTGCAAGTGTGCAAACGGACGAGAACGAGCCCAGCAACCCTTCCTTCACCCAAAGGCAGCTCAGACTCCAGGACTGAGATCCCCAGTGAGTTGTACAAAATTTACCCAGCATCCACAACCACCCTTCTCACCGACAGCCCGTTACGAAAGGCATCCGCTCTCAGATTAATGAGCCACAAGCTTCACAGAGGAAATCTTTGAGCGTAAGAGGCACCTCCATCTGCCTGGACAACCCTGCCACATTGACCACTGCAATCAGACACTGTGACAAGCAGATCATGCTTACAAAGCTCTTGGGCCACCAGTTAGGACAAGTTTCCAGGACGACATGCCAGGATCACCTCTACACCACAGCTTTTCCACAATAAACACTTACCAAAACCATTAATGGGTGGATGATGCTGGAAGGCTGTAAAAAGTGGTACATACACAGGGTATAGGAAGATGGTACTGCGTCGTACTGCTGAAGAAAGCTTTCTTAAGCCACTTATTCCTGCACTTGTCCTCTGGCATTGAAGCACCAGGACCTGGACACTGGTTCCAAGCTGTTCCTCCGTTTGAACAAGCAAGTTTCCAAGGTGAACCCCGGCACCAGCCAGCCTGCCAGACCACTCCAGGATGGTTGCTGGTGCGTTCTTCCTGCAACATAAAATCTCTTCTCACTAGCTGCAGAAACGTTCATGGCAGGGTGGAGGCTGATCAGCTCCGATGTAGAGTTGCTTTGTCAGAAGATGCATGAACACAGCAAGGTCTGAGAAGTAGGTTACTGGATCACACACGGGACATCTGCATCTCCATCAAACCAGGAGCAGATGCAACACCAGTAATATGGAGCAGAGAGATCAAAGATCCTTCTCCCTGCGGCAGCCAACCATTCAGAACAAATCATCACCAACAAAATCTCTTTTCAGGTAGTGGTCTCTTCTTCTGACAGATTTAGTCACTTCTGTCTGGAGAGAGGTAATCACCAGGGCTTTGCGTAGCTCATTCAATTTGTCTTCCAAACCTCGTCTGCTTTGCCAAGGCACCTTGTCTGCCTTCTGCCTCGATGTCAGAAGTGTGCACGCAGAAGAGGAAGCACTGGCTCGTTGCTGTAGCTACTTTGCAACCGGGCTGACCAAATCTTCCTGTTTCTCTGCAGTCACCCTACACTTCCCACTCCTGGTGACTGCTTCAAGCGTTCGGGTGCACTGGGAGCGGCCAGGCGCTCTCACATCAGGTTACTCATTCCAGCACTTCCAAACACAAGAAGCCAGGACTTAAAAGGCATTAAAGTGATGCTTCCTAAAATGTTATGAGGGTAAAAATATGGATGCTCTCACCAGTTGCTGGTTAAATAAAAGCCTCCACACTGACAAGTGTGGATAGTACAGCCAGTAAAAAGTCTTGGTCAGGTATCTCTTCACAGAGAGGTGAAGATAAACAACACAGCACAGACCTCTGGGGCTCATGGGGACAGTTTCAGGGCAAAACCCTTTGCAGCAGCAGCACTGATCTAGGGAGACAGGGCATGCAGGGCACATGCGGGTACCAGCAGCACCTTCCCCCCAGCATGCTCACTTTCCCAGGGAAGTCAGCACCACCTCCCTGCACGCATGCAGAAAACCCTCCTTCTCCATGCTCTCATACGTAACATATCCAAACACTTCAAAGCATGCAATTCCCCCCGAAGTCCTGTTTGAAAGCAGAGGCAAGAAAGAGCCAGGCTGCATTGCTGGGAATACCTGCATCCAGCGCTGTCGGAAGGGCGCACGCGGAAACGTGTTTTGCTTCAGGGCAGACAAATTCCTTCACTCAGAACATTAAAACCAGGACATCCTATCAATAGGGCCTGTTTATTCATGGTCCCCGAGCTGTGAGAAAATGAGAGCTGACAGCAGCATCAATACAAGCAGTCTGTCCTCTATCCTGTTCATGAGACTTACATGCCAGCAATGCACCCCGCCAGCATGTATTACCTGCTCTTCACGTTTGGCATCCAGCCTCTTGTCATACAGCTAAAACAACACTTTCTCTCATGTCTTCTCCCACCTTGTACTAGCTTCTGGCAACAAGGAAAACAAACAGAACAAACAGGCCTCCTCCTCCAGTGTTACGCCAGCATCCTTAACCCAGGAATACAAACTATATACTATACTAATAAAAGCATTAACCTTATTCTCACCCCTAAAAGCTGGCTGTCACACGTGAGCCCAGACAGATAAATACACTGCTTCACTGCAGCAACAAGCACATAGCTCAGCAGTCACTGCAGCCAGGTAATTTCTCATTTCTAACTGTGCCAGTTAATTGGCCTCCTTAATGAACCCTGAGGTCTTCAGGGCAGGTGCCTCTCCACCTTGTGCCAGGCCTTCAAGCAAACCAGCCCACTGTAGCATTAACTTAACGGAGCATGAAGCGAAGCATCCGGGGATCAGGACTCCTATCGTCCTGCAGCAGGGAGATCACTTGTGCAGAGCATCCGGGCACATCCCTCGGCAGCACCATGCACAGGTGCCATGCTCTGCTGCACTATGCAAGCCTGAAACGGAGGTGGAGGTGAACACTGGGATCTGGTTCCCTTCCTCCCCACCGTACTTCTCATTGCATTGAAACTGCACTGGGAACAGAATGAAGCTGCCCTGGAGAGGTTTCATCTACATGGAGGAAGACCTGAGGCATGCTTTCCTGCATCCCAGCTCAGCATCTTTTGCCTAGGATTACACCGCACAAACATCTGCATCAGCTCTCGGATGGCTGTGCAGACTATGAAACTTCTGCCATCTCAAAACGGCAGGTTTCTGGCCAAAGTAGCAAACCTTTGGAGGTCTCTGATGAGTTGTTTTTTCCTCCCTCAACTCTATCGGTTCATCTGAATAGCAAGCGCTTCCTTTGTTAGTTTTGGTTTCTGTTTTGTTCAAAGGTTATTTCTGCCTGCTTACTTTTTTTTTTTCATCTCAGTTGCTCTTCACAAAAAAGCCCAGTTCCAGGCTGCAGCGTAACCTGTGCATTAGGATGTCTGACAGACTGCTCTTTTTCATCTACTAATAATGGTTGTTTTTTTCCTCTTCAGTTCCAGGCTAGGCAAACAACTCAGCCTCTGGGGAAAAGATACAGCAACTTCGCGCATCTCAAGTCAAGCGGAGTGTTTAAGCGCAGAGCTTGCAAAACACGCACCTGTGAGTCACACGGACCCAGACAGTGCCCTCCAACATCTGCTCTGCAGCCGGGGCACCAGCTGTCTGAACCGAGAAGGCTGGCAGCTCCTCACCTCTCCTCTGCAGAGGGTAACCCAAAAAATCCTCTCAAAAACTCAGAGCATCTAATAAGCATCCATCTCACTGCTATTCTAATTTTTACCAAAAAAAAATAAGCTAAAAGAACAAAGCAGATATGTGGTTGTAGGCATCTGCCACAACGTTTAGATTGAGATAAACTTCTGTGCAACTTACGGCATGGATTATATTTGCCTTAAATCTGTTTTAGCCAGCCTGTATTTGGACAATGTCTATTATGCATTACATATGATGCAACCAAAGTCCTCAAGAAAATGCAGACACCAGCCTTAACACTGGCCTTGAAGTGGCACAATTACCAGTCTCCGGGAGAGCATCTCCCAGCCACAACCACACCATGTGTGTGATGGTGCCTGGCTTCACCATTGCTCAAGGCAAACTGGAGGAGCCCTTGCAGGCTCCAGGTTCTACTTGTAAAATAATACTCCGCTGTGTGCAGAGTGTGTTTCAGATTAAGCTTTGTTTTCTTTTAATATTGTCAACTCTCATCTTTGAAGCCAGATCAAGAGATTGCTTTGCAATATTTTGCATTCATCTATTTTGATAAAATGCAGCAGGTTTTTTGTTTTGTTTTTCCCTCTATCTCAAAGGAGTCTCCTTTGCAACGCTCACAGCTAAAGAATTAATGTCCGTTGGTCAGAAATATAGAAGAGCTAGGCAGTCTGGCCAGCTGCATGTTTTGAAGATCTTTTGTGGTTTTATAAGGCAGAACGAAGAGCTCAGATAAATCAAGAAAATAACTATTAGTTTCATAAATTGTAATTCTAGATTTTGAAGGAAAATAATGTGCAACTGAAATTAATCAAAAGACTGTCTTCGGAAGAGTCACATTTCCCAGTAAAAAGGAGGAGATTGCCCAACTTGAAGATCAATACAACTCAAAGCAAGCACGAGCACAGTGATTTTTCAAGGTTAGTCCAATACTTAGGGCAGCCGTTCATTAGATAGATTAATAGTCCTGAACAATGTGAATAGTTATATCTACAAGCACCATTTTACACAGGTAAAAATTCACACTACACATTTTGCAGCGTCTTCGTACCATATCGATACACAAATCATATTTTCCACTTGTACAGCTACTGAGGTCCAACTATTAAGAAAGTGGTCTTCTGTCTCATCTTTGCAGCTTCTGCAGTTTTACTAACTATAGCAACAGGAACACTGGGGGGGTGTTAGCACAGCAGCACAGATCCTCCTTGCAGCATGACAACTTGGAAGGACAAAACCAAAGCACTCCTTGGTAGTGTGTTAGCTCCAAGGTCTAGGAGCCATTTCGGCTATGTAGTACACCCTTACCTCAACAGCCTAATTTATGTGTTTAGGCAAGGCGATAATAACAGGCCCTGTAAAAGGTGTGCCAGCTGCAGACCCTACCTGTATCATTCCACATGATGAACTGGGCTTGAGTGATGGGAAAAACAGACTTCCAGGCAGATCCCCAGGACAGCCACTCGCAAGCAGAAACAGAGCTGTTTCCCACAGACGCTATGAGCAGGACATGCTTGCAGGCTTTTCCATACCACACGTACAAAGTCCCTCAACGCATAAGAAGTTTAATACAAAGGGTTTCCATCATGAAAGCAGGCGTCTTTTTCACAACACGCCTGCCAAACCTCTATGGGTAGAAAGCTCAAGCAAGCTGTATGGTCCCTGGATTATTATTATTATTTTTTTGTCCAATTAACATGCTGATAGCCTTGGCATCAGGCTACTTTTAGAAATGTTCTCTCTCAGTGCTAACTCGAAACGTTTATCCAGGAGAGCTTCTTAACTATGGCAGAAGACAGGCTAGTACAGCCTGAACACTAGGCACAAGAGCCAAAGAGGGAAACCCCTGCAGCATGGAGATGACTCCTAGTCATCTCTTCTCAGAGGTCTGAAGGGCATCTCCAATTTTGGTGCAGAAAAAGAAGGAAATAGGATTTTTTCCTGAGTGAAAATGCCAAGTGTTCAGAGAACTGTCAATTACAAGCCTTTCCAAAAATTACATTTTTAAATTGACCTCCAATTCTAACCAGGTTTTACAAGGAGCAGCACCATCAACTTCTTACCTTATTACCTTCGGCATTTTTAGGTAATTATGACTACACCTAAATAAGAGATGCTGTGGTGACATGGTTAGGTCCTTTGTTAAAGTATTCTTCCATTTAATCTACACGTAAAGCCTTCTGAAAGGTGAGCATCAGTATTTTTGGCTGGTATGTGAGAAAAGCCAAAGAAACAGCTGCTTAGAGCAACCTTAAGAGAAGCAATGTTAAATAAGGACAGAAAATGTACCTTTTCCTATGGAAATAAAAGTCATTGCCGTGCTTGGAGTATTACACCAGGTCAATATAAGCAAGCATCACATAATTTTGAAGAAAAATAATTAATATTGCTCCACACCTATCACCAAGCTTCCCAGAGAGGCTGGCACACCGAGGTATGACTTGAAAGTGGTCAAGGGCTGAAAAATGAGGATTCAGCCTCCTGGGCTCTAAGCATGTAAACTACAGCTGCCCTTTCACAAGGCCTAGCCAAGGAAAAGCATCTCCAAAGGAAAACAAAAAGGTTTTAATTGTGATTAAAAGCACTCAAGTTTGCAGTTTTAAACACATGAGCTCAGAAGAGATATTCTGAGATATGTTCTTCTCATGTAGTTTCTGTAATGGCATCTTCATTATAGTACAAAGGGTGGAAACTAATTAATTCAACATGCATTTGGCCTCCAGTTGCTTAATCAAAACATTTCTCTATGACCATTTAAGTGGTTAGATCGCATCGAATCTGTTTTGACTAGAAGACGCGCCACTGGTTTCTCACATGTGGATTTTATTGCAAAATTCTGGTGTTGCACTGGAAAAAAAAAATAATTCAAAGGATAAATGAGAACAGTGACTTTAAAAAAAGGTTAGTAATCATTAATTGTGTACCTCCACTCCACACACCCTTTTAATGTTTTTTTTCCCCTATCTTTATGGGAAAGAAAACCTACAACAAAATATTTCACGTCTTGGTGAGGAACAGCACTATGAGAGTCATCTCACAGCAATATATCAGCTAAACAAAAGAAGGAAAAAAAATAACCAACCCTTCCTTCACTGAAACAAAGCACATTACTGGCCCTTCATTGCCTGCAGCAAAAACAGTAAAAAACACTCATGCCCAACTCTGTGCTCTGGCACATTGCAAACAAAGATGAATTAAAGAGTCCTAAAACACCCCAGCAATCCTGCCAGTGACTCCAGCGAGCACTGCTTTCCTGCACGCCACTGGCAGCAGCCACAGGCAGATCTGCTTCCAATTTGAACCAGAAGTATAAATACACATTCCTGTATACAGGGAGCCCCAACTCCAAGAGCATCCGTCCCGGCGCCAGATGCTCCAGCCAACGCCATGCACACACAGTAGCTGATGAGCATGTCATCCATCGGAGCACATCCAACAAGGCTCAGCTGGTGGGCTGAACTACCGGGTCTGCAGAGCTCAAACCCAGGGACTGGTGGAGTCCCCATCCCTGGAGGTATTTAGGAGATGTGTGGACACAGCAGTTAGGGATGTGGTTTAGTGATGGGACTCGGTAGGTCAGGTTGATGGTTGGTCTTGGTGATCTTGAAGGCCTTTTCCAACCCAGATGATTCTGTGATTCTAAACAGTTAATGCCCAGGAAACCTATCTCCTGAACATCAGATCACAAGCTGCAAGCACTGCAAGGTCACGGCAATCACCCAGCAGCTCAGGAGTTGTCAGTGACTTGCTGTACTGGGTGGGCGGCTCGCGTGCCGTCCCGGGGCCATTTGCTCGTTGTAGTCCTCCCACTGCCTGACTGGCAGATGCCTGACACCCAACAGGCGAGATCCACGTTCACTAGCAGACAGGGGAACAAGTCAGACGCATCCTGGGATACAGCACTGCTATGTCACAAATGCCATCTACCTGGGCTGATATAACCCAAAGCCTTTCACCAGTATTCAGTCCTCAAAGTGGAGGGAGGAACCCCCCCCAAAAACAAATAATGCCCCCTTGTTGGTTAGAAGATATTTAGTCCCAAGAAATATGAGTGGGGAAATCTGTTATTGTTGCTCACTTGGAATTACGGAAGCAAACCTAAGTCTTTGTACAGCCAGAAGATTGTGCTCCAAACAAACCACAGCAGATCTGCAGATGTACATCATGCTGACACAGGGCCCAGCTTCTAGATCAAAGTAGGTAAAAGAGATAAATATCCTCAGTGCCAAGTGATATCAGGCCTAGTAAATGCATATGCATACAGATCCTAATAATAACCTGTTATTTCAGGAGAGAATTGCAGGGGGTGGGGAATAGTTGCTGGGCTGGAAGAGAAGAAACAGATGCTATTTAGAAACCTGGAGCAGCAGAGTTCATTACATTGTCAGAAACCTCAAGTTTCAACAAAAGTTAATTCCATCAAGCTTATGAAGTCCTGCTCAAAGCTGAACTTAGCATGATCTTAAAGAAAATTGTCCAAAAAAACAAACAAAAAGCCCACAAGAATCACAGTTTCAGAAACTCAAATGTGAGCACTACAAAAACAATTTTCCTGCCTGGAGCTTCAAATACAAGACATTCTGCTAGAGGAAAAATTGCTCCCATGTTTCTGCAAAGTGACTCCAAGGACTTCAGAAGCATTCAGGAGACCACTTTAGGTCAAAATCAAAAAAAAGGAAAAAAAAAGCCCATAAAAGTAGAAGACAATGTGAACAATGCTGAGCTATTCAGGCAAAAATGAAAGCTGCTGTTGGGAGGGAAGGGGAAATGCCCACCACAATAGCTTTGGGAAACACTGCCCAAAACCCTCAGGAAAGAAAGAAAAATGAAAACATACTTTCAAAAATCTAGGATGGCCAGTGCTTAGAAGTAACAAAAAGGAATTGCAGCAGTTGCATGCTAGGACTAAAGACCAAAAAAGAAAATCAGTGTGCTGGAGCCATCTATTCCGGCTGCCCGTTTCCATCCACGAGTGGATTTTGGTGCCTCCCAGTACCCGGCGCGGGGGCTTCGGCAGCTCTGGGCACTGCCCGCTCCCCCCACAGCTCCCAGCCACGCGTGGGACGAGCCACCCCGTCCCTCGAGGCTGTCTCTGCTTAGCACCGCGCCGGGGAGAGAACAAGCAGTGAATGCCCGATTGTCAGGGGAGGGAGGCGATACGGCGAACGGCGCAGCGCACACACGTGCAGCTCCTCGAGGTCGGCCGGCAAACCCCTTTTTGCAAGGCCAGAGCTGCTTTTGCAACAGCTAGGAGAGCAGAACAAACAGGGGCGGGCTGGTGCTGTCTCCTGCACGCTGCTGCTTGTGCAAGAGCAGGGCGTAGGGCTCTCAGCATCAACCAGCATCTCGTTACTCAATGCTGCCAGCCTGCCAGGAGTCTCTGCTCTCGCAGCCGCCTCCTGTTTTTACGTACCTGCATGAGGTTTTATTTACAGCACTCCCCGTCCCCCAGGTGTCTCCTGATGCAAAGGTGAGGAGATGGGAAGACATGCACGTGGGATAAATACAGGGCTGAGGGGAATAGCAGACAAACATCTCACCCTCCCATTACTTACAGAAATATTGGGCCTGGTGCTTCATCTGCTTCTTCTGCAGGTGCCTCATTAAAATAATCCCCATTGCAGGAGACAGACAGAAGGGGCTTCCTTCAAGCCACTGCTGAACAAGCAGCAAATAATCTCGGCAGATTTACATGCAACCTGCTAAATGCCAGGTTCTGGAACAGCACCTAGTCCTATTTCCATGCAAAGCACAGCTAGCCAGGCCTGAAGAACAGCTATCCCAGGAAAAAAAAAAAAA